>CM062804.1:44592499-45133120 GCA_031772625.1 Pinus tabuliformis | reverse complement strand
TCCACTGAGTTTTGGTATATAGACAGTGGAGCTTCCTGGAATATGACAGGAATCCGAGAATGTTTTTCAGATTATTAGGAAGAAAGAATGAATTTTCATTTCACTATGGGAAATAAGGCAAAGTGTACTCCAGTAGGAAGAGGTATTGTAGTCTTTCAAACCGAAGCAGGAGAGTGACTTTGAGCACCCAATGTGCTACATGTGCTAGGATTGGGGATGAACTTACTCTCCATATTTCAGCTTCAAAAAAAGGGCTATGATGTTTTCTTCATTAAGGAGAAATTATATTTCAAACACCCGAGTTGGAAAAAGATGGCCCAGATTAGAATCAGGAGTAACAGGTTGCGGCTAGAATCACCAATGGCACTGATAGGCAGTAATGGAGACAAAGATATGAATGAACTATGGCATAGGAGGATGGAAATATTACACCATGGGGCTTTGAGAATTCTTAGGAAAATAGTATTAGGAGTTCTAGAACTAAGTACCGAACAAGATTATGTATGTAGAGGGTGCGCTCTGGGCAAGTATGCCAAAACAGTGTTTTCCAAAAGTAACAATAGGGCTAAGAATGTGCTAGGATTAATACACTCAAACATATGCGGACCAATGTCCACATAATATCTAAGTGGTGTCGAATACTTCGTCACCTTAATCGATTACCATTCCAGGAAGATTTGGATCTACTTTCTGAAAACCAAGGATGAAGTTTTCGGTCGATTCAAAGAGTTCAAGGCTCTAGTGGAGAATCTGATAGGAAAGAAGATAAAAGTGTTGTGCTTAGACAATGGTGGAGAGTATGTTGACAAGGAATTCACCGATTTTTTCACTAAGGAAGGCATAAGAAGAGAGTGGACAACTCCCTACAATCTGGAGTAGAATGGAGTACCAGAAAGGAAAAACAGGACTATTGTGAAAGAAACTAGGGCAATGATGTATGATCAAGATATGGCTAAATTTCTGTGGGCAGAAGCATGCAACACGATAGTTTATGTCCAGAAGAGGACTCCACATAGGGCATTGGGAAAAACTACTCTAGAGAAGGTCTTCACCGAGAAGACACCCGATGTCAGTGATTTCAGGATATTTGGGAGTTTAGCATATTACGGTATACCCGAAGAAAAGAGAAAGACATTATATCAAACTACTGAGAAAGGATATCTTGTGGGATATAGAAAGAATGCTAAGGCATATAGAGTCTATCTTCCAGGGATTAGGAAGGTAGTAGTTCAACAGGAAATACAGTTCATGGAGGACAAAGCTTTCAGGAAATCCCAAGAAATGTTTTCTAAGGAGCAGTGGAAAGACGATCCGTTGGTCAAACCACTTCAGCCAGCAGAAACTTGTACCAATCCTGAAGACAAAGCTTCAGAACAGGAGGAATCTCAGGAAGAAGAAGAGCTGGTAGATGTGCCTACTACTAGTGGAAGAACGAGCCAGGAACTCTGACAGATTCTACAGGATGCAAAGGACTTAATTTATGCACCCATGAATAATAAAAGGGAGTGAAGACAGCTAGACAGATACCAAGGCTTAGTAGCTCAAGTTGGCGAACCTTCTAGTTTTCAGGAGGCCATTTAGCATCAAGTATGGGTAGATGCTATGGTGGAGGAATACAACTCTATAATGGTCAATGATGTTGGGGAAGTGGTACCTAGGTCTCAGGACATGTCAGTGGTAGGTTTGAGATGGATCTATAAGGTAAAATATGTTGCAGATGGAAGTGTGGAGAAATACAAAGTCGGGTTTGCGGCTAAGGGGTATGCTCAAAAGGAAGCGATAGGCTAAGAAGAAACCTTTGCCCTAATATCCAGGTATACTTCTATTAGAACCATGATATCTTGTGCAGCACTAATGGGATGGGAGATTCATCAGAGGGATGTCAAGACAACATTCTTCAACGGGGTAATAGAAGAGGAAGTATACATTCAACAACCAGAAGGTTTTGAGACACATGAGAAGTAATATCATGTATGCAGATTAGAGAAAGCCTTGTATGGGCTTAAACAGGGACCTAGAGCATGGTACAGTCCAATTGATGGCTACTTGCAGAAGATGGGGTTCGTCAAGTTTGATGGAGGCCCTAATCTACTACCTTGTCGTAGAGAATGAGCCTCTAATCCTAGTGTTATATTTGGATGATCTTTTCCTGACATGGTCAGTCAGGCTCATCAAATACTGCAAGAAGAATTTAGCCACAGAATTCGAAATGAAGGATTTGGGATAGATGCATTATTTCTTGGGGTTAGAAGTTTGGTAGCAAAACGGTGAGATCTTCCTTGGAGAAGGGAGATATGCTATAGAGATCTTGAAGATATTTAGGATGCAGGATTGTAGACCTATGGCTACTATAATGATCACCAACTGAAAGAAGATTGATGCATCTGAAGATAAATATGTTGATCCCACCTTGTACAGGCAGCTTATAGGGTCCCTGATGTATCTGGTCAATACTAGGCCAGACATTTGTTACGCTATCAACACCCTCAGTCAGTTCATGGTGGAACCTAAGATGGTGCATTGGGAAGCATCCAAACATGTTCTTAGGTATATACAAGGAAGAGTCAAGCATGGACTAGAGGCAATGAAATCAGGTTCAGTGGGTTCACTAACGTAGATTGGGCTGGAAATTTAGTAGATCGAAAAAGTACAACTGGGTAATGTTTCAACATTGGATCAGGAATGACCTCCTGGTGTAGTAGGAAACATAAATCCATGGCTCTGAGCTCAGCTGAAGCAGAATATATGGCAACTAGCACAACTTCGTGCAAAGCCATATGGCTTAGGAAATTGCTTGTGAATCTTTTGAGGAGAAGGATGGAAGTGACCAAGATCACATGTGATAATCAAAGTTGCATTAAGCTCTCTGAGAATCTAGTATTTCATGGTCGTTCGAAGCACATTGATATCAGGTGTCACTTTGTTAGAGACTGTGTCCAACGAGGAGCAGTGCAATTGAGGTACACTCCTTTAGGAGAACAGGTGGCAGACATCCTCACCAAGGCTCTAGAAGAATAAAGTTTATTTATTTCAGGGAGAATATGGGGATGGTAAAGAATCCATTTCAGTAGCAGAAATGGATTAGTGTCAGGAGTTGCAGTGTAGTAGTAGAGTAGTAGCAGTGCTATGGGCAGCGTGATGTAGCATGTTGAGAGGGAGCTGTAGTATCGATGTAGCAGTAACAGTGACAGTTCCATGGGAAGTAGTACAAGAAGCAACAGCGCAGTGGATGTGGGGCTATAGGCCTAACATCAACACAGGGACCGGTGTAGAGGATTAGTGTGATGTTTCAATAATGAAGCATTACTAGAGCACATTCCTCACTAAGAGGGAGTGTTGATTTTTGGTAGCATCAGATGTGCTCTAGCCTTGAAATTTGGAGGAGAGGCTAAGTCACATGAGATCTCCAAGACCCAGAAAGAGTTTTGAGAAATTCCACCTGGATGAGGAGTTATTAAAATAATTAATATTTTTAATGGATTCCTAAGTCTAAACTTAGGAAAATAGAAATATTAATGGGTATTAATAAAGATAAGGGGAACCCCGGATGCGGGTGGCGGGACGGAAGAGATGGGCACACCACAATGCCACGCAATGGGCTGCCCCGTGTAAACAATACGGCCACCAGGGAAGAGGCCGTCAACCTAACATGAACCCCCCAGCTGCGTTAATGCAGTTAATGGCAAGGTGGTAGGTTTATTGGATCTGCAGAGAGCACTTATGCGCGCCTGGTTCGAGGGCATAAGGCAGAGTTTATCAGGCGCATGGAGTGCGCAAGGAATTATTGTCTAGAAATTTGGAAGAGGGGAAATTACAGATCCAGGGGGCGGTGGCAGCTTCGTTCACCTCGACGCCTGGTTTCCTCGTGGTCACTGTCACTGCCATTGCCACTCTGGTTGCTGGTCATGTAGACGGCGGCAATTGGCTCAATTGCAGGGTAAGAACTGGAATTGGTCCACCTGCTACCAAGGGACGGTCTCAGAAGGAATTGGGCACCAGAGAGAGATCTGGGAAACAATTGGCTCTGTCTTCGACTCAAGCTCACCTGCAAACACACAAGAAAAGATTCAGAATCACCATGTTAAACTCCGACAACGACAGCCATGTAGGAGAGTCCAGCAAGAGGTTCCTCCTCGCGAGCCCCAGCAGTGGATGAGCATCACCACTGCTGCTGCTGCTATTGCATAGGAGAGCAAGCTACCCCACTCCCCCTCAGTCAGTTCTTGGAGGTTGGGAGCGCTAATGAAGAAAAATCCGAGCTTCCCTCCTTTGGCTCAGTGGTTTCACATTGCAAAGTTCTGAGAGCAACCCAGGGCTCAATGCCACATCTCAGTCATGTTCACAAAACTTCGAGAAGGAAATGGGGAGAACACCCCTCAGAACTTGCAGGAGAAGCAAGCGGAAGGCAAAGGCAAAGAAATTGACAAAGGAGAACATGAAGCAGGAAACAGAGCTCAGCTATGGAGCCACCAGCGTCTGAGGCTGGACCGCACGATACCTCTCCTCCGGTGGGGCCAGCTCCTTCAGATATTGATGAAGAGACATGAGAAAGATGTGGGAGGGACGACCAGAGGGGATGGCTGGGCGTATGTTGTGGAGGACAAAAGCCTCGCTGAAGAAGCTGATGCCTATTTCGCGACCCTTCCTTCATCTTCAACTCATCACAAGGATTAACGCAGACGCAGACGCGGGTACTTCTCTCTTGCATTTTCGTTTTGCTTGCTGGCAGCTGATGCTTGCATCGTCGCCATATGTAATTAAGCCTTGTCTCTGGTCTGATCTTAATTTCAATTGGTCCACGTCGAGCGCTTCTGTCTTGCTCACTTCTATCTGGTTGTTGAGTCAGTCCCTTTTGGCAGTTAGCCCTGCATGGGCAGTAATGTGTTGGGTCCTCTTTCTGTGGCTCCACTGGGAGTCCGTTGATTTCTAGAACTGTTTTTGCAAATTTGATCCGGTGCTGCCCCTGCGTGGGAGCTTTTAGTGTCGAGCATGGTCTGAATGGTTTTGATAAGGCTTTCCCTGCGTGGGAGCCTTCAGAATTTTGGTCAAGGTTCCCAGGGTGCTACCAGAGGCCCTGGAAAACTCGTCTTACAGTCTGTAATTTTTACTTGTACAGTTAATATTTGACTTAGCTAGTTTTTACGGAGAAAAAAAATAAAAATAAAGATAAGGGTGAGAAGATTCTAAGAGGCAAGGATCAAGTCTGTTTTAATCTTAGCCATTTATTAGAGACTTAATCTCGGTTGTTGATTCATCAACAGGAAAAGTATAAGAGAAAATTTGAGAATCATTTGGAAACACACCGACAGATACTTAGTATCTCAAGGAAAATTGATTCTCAAGTAAAGGAGATCGATTTCAGAGGGAGAGTTGCAGGGTGTAGGAGGAGGAGGGCATCAGCAGCAGGAAGTGACTAAGGAGGTGGTGACCCAGGGACAGTGGGAGACAACGTAAAGAGATACGCAGTATAGAGGAGAGGTGTAGCCCTCACGCAGGCTAACACAGAGGAACACATAGCCACGCTAGGCAACACGAGAGTGGGAGAAGGGTCTCCAAAGTGTCAGTAAGTCTCAAAGGTAAAGTCTCGGGTGTTTTCTTTCAATTTATCTATAAAATCATTCCTTGTAAAAGAAATTTCTACTGAAGATTAATAAAGCCCTCATTTGTTGCACCGGTTTTCCTGCATTGGGTTTTTCTACTGACAATTGTCCAAAAACAATTGTGTTGATGTGATTGGTTCTTGTGCATGTTATTTTTCTCTGGGTAATTGTGTGATAACTATAGTAGAATTTATTTTAATATTTTCTAAAGAGATTTCATAAATAACTTGTGAATAATAAGTAGGTGAAATAAATCAATTGTTGCAGTAGAATTTCAGTTTAGAAATTTTCACATGGTATCAGAGCAAAGATCTAGCAAGAGGAGAGGAAAATCGATTATGGGTCAAGAGCATGATGCAGAGGCATCCACTCAAGGGGTCTCACACAAAATTCCAGAAGAATGCACAAGGGACATGAATTACGATTATTCTATGTTATCCTCGAGATTGGAAGAAGAAGTTGTTTTCTTAGCAAGCTCTTCCTCCTCTGAGGTTTGGTATATAGACAGTGGATCTTCCTGGCATATGACAAGAATCCGAAAATGTTTTTCAAATTATGAGGAAGAAAGAATGAATTTTCCGATCACCATGGGAAATAAGGCAAAGTGTACTCTAGTAGGAATAGGTATTGTAGTCTTTCAAACCAAAGTAGGAGAGCGGCTTCGAGCAACCAATGTGCTGCATGTGCCAGGATTGGGGATGAACTTACTCTTCGTATCTCAAATTCAAAACAAGGGCTATGACGTTTTCTTCATTAAGGAGAAATTATATGTCAAAAACTCAAGTTGGAAAAAGAAGGCCCATATTGGAATCAGAAGTAACAAGTTTTACAGGTTCCAGTTAGAATATTTTAGGTCCCTATAATACTAGTGTATTCCCTTATTATTATTGTCATTTTACCCTTTATTATTATTGTTGTGCCCATGTTGTCCCCATATTGTTATTATTGTGCCCCATAGAAGCCCACTATTTTTATTGTTGTGCCCTTACATTATTATTGTTATGTCGGCTCTCATTATATTGTGACCCCTTAGACTCCTATATATAGAAAGGAGCTCTTGTCATTTGTATCATCCAAGAATTTTTCATTTTGTGTAATGCATAGGAGGTTGGCCCCTCGAAGAGGCTACATTTTAAGTCATTGATCTATCTCTTTCTTCTATTTTGTTAGTTGGTTGCATAACAATTGGTATCAGAGCTTTGGATTCTAGGGTTTCATTGCTTCAAAAAGATCATTGTGGCATTTTCGTTATAACGACTTTTGTATGAAGCTACAGAAGCTCAAATTAAAACAAATTTGAGACGAAATAGCGATGAACTGTGTGACCGTATTTCAGATCTTGTCTCGCTATATTTTCGGAGATATGAACCGAGGAAGTTAGGTTTTTTGCAGGCCCCCAAATTGGATCTCAAACAGGTCACCTTGGGAAAATCGTCATAACTCTCTCTCTGAGTATCTAATTCAAATTTTGTAAAAAGTGACAGAAATCGGACGGAATGTAGTTTGTTGGGTATCATTTACAGATCTAAGGTTAAACCTATGACATGTGGCACGTCGTACAAGTTCGCTCTACTGAACCATTCTATAATTAGGTCATCATGGGAGATTGGGCATAACTCTTTCTTCAGGAATCCAATTGCAATTAAACTTGCGGGGTTGGAAATAAGACTCAGAGGGATATCATAGGACGAAATTTCAAAACTTGGAGATCCAAAATTACATAGTTACAAGCATTTCAATATCGAGCTCATACAAAAGATATATATATATATATATATATATATATATATATATATATATATATATATATATATATATATATATATATAGATATTGTAATTTTTTTTTAAATTTGCATAAGACTTGTTTGAGAAAGTAGTTTGAAGTGATTCAAAGGTCATTGTGAAGCATAATTATTATTCATTGATGACTCGAAGAAAGAAAATAGAAACACCTAGTAAGCAACCTGAAATCTTTATTAGAACACATGAAGAAGAGGAAGAAATGCAACATCATATATAAAAATTACGAGACCAAGTGCAAAAAATTTTGCTCTCACAAAAAGTAACTGAAGCTAATATAAATGGTTTAAAGAATGGAATGGAAGCTAAGATGGATGGTATAGAAACAAAACTTAAAGGCAACATGGAAGATTTGAAGATAGAATTGACAAAATTGCTACAAAAAATGCTTACTAATGACAAAAGGGTAGTAAAGAAAACTCATGATGAGAACAAAAGAAATGTTAGTCATGATTTCATAGACACTAACGTTGGATTGAAAACCCACCATGTTGCAAATATCGATATGATGAATTTGATGGCAAGGATCTCGTAACATGGATACTATAGATGGAGCAATACTTCGATCTCCATAATGTGCAAAGCACACAAAAGGTAGCCTACCACTGACAACTATAAAGATGGAAGTGTTGTTGCTCCTAGCCTTCCACAACCTACAAGGTTGACACCACAACAATTGGAAGAAAAAAGAGAAAAAGGGCTTTGTTACAGTTGTGATAACAAATACACTAAAGGTCGTAAGTGTGCTGAGAAGAAATTATTTTACATAGATTGTGAAGAGGAGGAAGAAAAAGAACAAGAAACATCAAAAGAAGTGGATACACACCAGGAACAAACCCTAGAGAAAGAAGAAATGAATCCGACCATATCTTGTAATGCATTGGCCAAAATTACCACTCCTCAGACTATCAAGATAGAATGACATAGCAAGAAGAAAAAGGTAATAGTTTGATTGATTCGAGAAATACCCATAGTTTTATTCATTGTAAGATAGCCAAGGAATTGAATTGCTTCATTTATCCAACTCCAAAGTGTCAAGTGATGGTTGCAAATGGAGGAACCATAAAATTGCGCTGGAAAGTGCCATAATATCAAGCTATCCATGGGAGAATATGTGTTGAATGGTCCAATGCTTTCCATTTCAATGGGTGGTGCTAATGTTGTACTAGGATTCCAATGGCTACAATCTTTGGGTATGATAACTTTTAATTTTCAAGGACTTTTCTTGAAATTTTTTCAGAAGGAAAAGAAGTTGAATTAAGGGATATCACAGGGAAACCGAAAAAGACAATCATCTCTAATAGCATGACAAGGTTCTAAAGAAAGAACAACCAGGTGTAATTTCATAATTATGTTAGCTAGAGGTTCCCACATTGATTCATTTCTCCAGATCTCCAAAAAGCCTTAGACAATCATTCCAGGTTATTTGAGACTCCCAAAGGCCTCCCACCTATTCATGATCATGATCATACTCTTCATCTGATTCCAAGAAGTGTTTCTCAAAACATCAAGCCTTACAGATATCCCTATGCTCAAAAGAGTGAAATTGAACGTATGGTTGCAGAAATGCTAGAGGCTGGTATAATTCAACCTAGTCAAAGTTCTTTCTTTGCTCCAGTAGTATTGGCACACAAGAAGTATGGATCATGGCACATGTGTTCGGATTATAGGGATCTCAACAAGCTCAATATTAAATATAAATTCCCCATTCTTGTCATTGATGAATTATTGGATGAATTGCATGGAACAAATTATTTCACCAAGTTAGACCTTCGTTCAGGATATCATCAAATCAAAATGAAGATTGAAGACATTCTGAAATCATCATTTAGAACTCATTAGGGTCATTATGAATTTTTGGTCATGCCTTTTGGCCTTACCAATGCACCTTCTACATTTCAAGGTTTGAAGAATTCCATTTTCAAACCCTTCCCTAGAAAATTTGTGTGAATATTTTTTGATGATATACTAATCTACAACAAGTCTTAGAAGGATCATGTTCAACATGTTGACAGAGTGTTCAAACTATTGGAGGATAAACAATTATATGCAAAAACCTCCAAATGTTTCTTTGGAGTACAAGATGTGGAATATTTGGGTCATATTGTATCTCATGAAGGTGTTAAGGTAGACCCTAGCAAAATTAAAACCATTAAGGAATGGAAAATTCCCACATCCATAAAGCATTTGCGAGGATTTCTCGGATTGACAGGGTATTATGGCAAGTTTGTTAAGAATTATGGGAGAATAGCGACACCTCTAAGAACATTACTAAAGAAATATGCATTTTCTTGGACTCCAGAAGCAATGAATGCCTTTGAACATCTTAAAGAGACAATGTGCCAAGCACTGATCTTAGCTACGCCAGAGTTCACAAAAACCTTTATTGTGGAATGTGATTCCTCAGGAAATGGAATTGATACTATTTTAATGCAAGAAGAAACACCCATTGCTTTCGAAATTCGTCCAATCAAAGGAAAAATATTTACACAAAGCTATTTATGAGAAGGAAATGTTGGCAATACTACATGCACTTAAGAAATGACTACCTTACCTAATGGGAAGACACTTCAAGGTAAAAAAAATCATGATAGTCTTAAATAATTTTTAGAAAAAAGATTATCTTCAGAAGAGCAGCAAAAATGGGTCACAAAGATGTTGGGCTATGACTTTGAAATCATCTACAAAAAAGGGAAGCAAAATGTTGTTGCAGATGCACTCTCAAGAAAGGATGAGGATGTGGAAGAATTGCTTTGTGCCATTTCTATTATCCAACCAGATTGGATAAACGAAGCAAGGGATGAATGGAAGAATGACAGAGAAGTGTGGGCACTCATTCAAAAGTTGTAGAAAGATCCCAGTACATATGATACATTTAGCTGGAAAAATGATTCGTTATGGTACAAAAATCGCTTATACCTATGTAAGAATTCCCAACTCAAACAAAATATTCTTAGGGGATTTCACACATCTCCTTTAGGAGGGCATTTAGGATTTTTAAAAACTTACCAAAGGGTTAAGAAGGAATTTTTTTGGTATGGCCTTAAATCTGATATTCAAAAGTTTGTGGCAGAATGTTTGGTTTTACAAAAAAATAAAGTTGAGATAATTAATACCCCAGGTCTATTACAACCTTTATCCATTCCAAGTCAATGTTGGGAGGAGGTTTCAATGGATTTTATCAGGGGTTTACCCAAGTTTGAAGGTGTTAGTGTCGGTCATGATGCCCTCCATCAGTGATCAAAAGCTCTTTGCATGAGCATAGGTAGGTGTCTCATCAGTATCAGTTTTGCATCCCGTTAGGCATGCCATAAAATTGATGGAGGAGCTGGTCCTTGTTCCCTTCTCGGCTTTGTTGGATCAGGTCGTATCATTTAATGAGCTTGTGTTACACTTGTTTTATTTTTGTCTTGAAGTCCCAAGTCTTAGGTCTAGGGTTTTGGTCAAAAATCACTGCAAGGTCATGAGTCAGAGGTCTAATAGTCCCTAGCAAGCCGGAAGGAGGTATGTTAATATGTTCCATTGATATTTTTCATCAGGTACAGCTCATTTATACCTTGGATTTAAAAACCCTGTTTTTAAACCCAAGGTCATGTGAAATTTGCAAAAAATAAGGAAAATTTTCAAAATTCTTCAAAATGCCGGCAATAACCCTGGTCTCCTCGCCATAGTCCATCAGATGGTCAACCTGCAAAAAGAACGGAGTTAAAGCACTCAAAAGATCAAATTCAGGACAAAGTGAACTCAAAACAGTGTTAAAAGTGAATGTCAAAACAAAAACATTAGAAAGTGGGTTTGGTAAGTTAATTTTTTCAAATTGGGCCTATAAAGAGTAAATTTCCCTCTAAACAGCCTCATTATGCATTTGAGAGCTTGCAAAAACGAGTGAGAGGTCAAAAGAGGCGATTTGCAAAAAGTTGGAGTCATTCTCAGGGGCGCGACCACTCAGGCTCAGTGCGCGACCAGTCAGAGTGATGTGCGCGACCAGTCAGGGAAATTGGCCTGTTTTGACCAGTTCGGCCAGCAAAACACTGTTTTTACTTTGGTTGACTTTTGAGGCATGTAAATGATGGATTTTTGTGCAATTTTCATGGCATTTAGATGCTTTTACTCTCCTTCATCACTTCTAGAAGATTCTTTGATGTAAATGGTAAATATTTAATGCATGGATAGGTTTCCTAAGTTTTAGTGGCAAGTTGTTTTGACTGCCTATTATCTAGTGCTCAGTTTAGAATTAGTTGAAACAGCTCCTAGGAAGTTGAGCTCGACCCCTAGAGGTGGGGAAAGGAGTTAGATCATCTATATTATGCCTTCTCTTGCTCATTTTCATGGTGGGACTCTTGAGGGAGAAGCTCCTATTGTATATTTTACTTGTATCTCTGCAATTTGAGGAAAAGGAGGACCAGGGTTTTTGCAGACATCATTGGGATTCTTGTGGACTCTTGTGTTGATGGTGTGTTCTCTTATTGTAATTGTAATTGTGTTTATGTGTTCCATCTCTTTCTTTACTGCAGCTTATTAAAAAAATGAAGTGATAAAGTTTGAATTCATGCTTGCCATGCTCAGCTTTCAAATTTGTTTAATGTTTATGTTTTCCACTGTCTAGAGAGGATTCAAAGTCATTGTTTGCCCTCTTTAGCTTCTCTTTTTTCTTCCTTGATCATCCATCTCAGCCAAAGGCATCAGCACAAACTCCTACCTTGCCCCAAAGACCCACCTGCAAAACCTGAGCTCAATCCCCGCACCCTGAATTGCACTCCCTCCAATTGCCACCAAAAAACCCTAAAAACTTTAGATCAACCTTTTAATCAGTTTACTAGCCTAATATCAGTGTCACTGTATTGGTCATCTCTGTCCATTGAATATTTTACTGAGATAGACCGGAGAGAGCCTTCTCATACCCCGTAGGGCTAGCTACGAGGTGAAATGGTTTGATGTTGCCTTGAAGGTTTACCTTCCTCAGCCTAGGGTGAAATCTCAAGCGCTAACATATTGGCGACCATACTGGGGAGAACAAACTTGTTTGTGGGTTGATGTGTTTGTTTCATAAGTCTTAGACGGACCTGAAGATACGCCAGGTAGCCTTCGAAAACGCTCTTGTTTTACATCAGCGTTAGTAGATAAACGCTGCTTCAGTCAATCTCCGTGAGCTTGTGAATACAACACTTCATTTGCATTTTACCCCAGTACATGTATCAAGTTCAGATCTGATTGTTGATAGTGGACAACGATCAGACACTTGAAAGGCTGAAATCATTCACTTGGCGACTCCTTCACTGAAAACTCCAGAGATCAGTGTTTCATGGTGACTTCACTGCAGAGAGATCAGTAGCTTTGAGTTTTTCAAGATGGATCAGATTGCAAGAAGATATGCTCCCTTGAGCCGAGATCACATCCCTGGTTTTCCAAATAAAATTCCAAAGGTAGATTGGTCAAGGAATTTGCCTACATTTAAAGATGATGGTAAGAAGGATGCTGCTCTTCATCTAGTTAGATTTCACATGCATATTCGCAAGTTGAAGGTTGTTTTTCCTGAAGATTGCTTGATGAAGATATTCTTGGCCACTCTGGAAGGTAAAGCTCAATCATGGTATGAAAGTTTGCCGCCTGCTTGTATTTATTGTTTAAAGGATTTTCATGCTATTTTCATTGAAAGATATAAGGACTCTTATCCATCATTGAATTTAGTTCAAGACTGTTGCAAGCATGCCTATAGTTTTATTGAAAGTCTTGAGAAGTTTTATGAAGATGATAATTTCATGGATGAAGAGATCTTGGAAGCCCTGTATGAAAAGCCGTTTCAGCAGCACATAGAAATCTTAGAAGATACTTGTCAAGATCAGCAGGTTGAAGATGGCCATATGGCTGTAATTGAGGAAAGAGAAGAGCTTGTTTCAGATCTGTCCACAGAAGAAAACCAGGTTGCGGAATGTGATAAAGTCAAGTCAGCTATTTCAGATCTAAATTCAGATCGTGGTGACCAAGAATACCTTGTGCCGAATCCTGAAAAGGAGAGTTTTGTTGTTGAGATCATAGACAAAGTTCTTGATCCAAATGTCCTTATGCCATCAAAACAGAGCCTGCATGAGGAGGTAATTCAGCCAGCTCATGAACAGCAAGATGAGATCTTTGTTCAAGTAAGTGAAAACTCTTCTTTCAATCATAATTTGGATAGTTTGATTGCCATGTCATATGAAGATGATCAACAATGTTTCCAAGTTTCAGAAGATCAGGACTGTCATTCAGATTTTTCATGTTTTGAAATGTTATTTCAAGAAGACAAGACTTGTTTGAGCAAAGGGAAACAGAAAGTCTTATCTCCTTTGTCTGAAGAGGAGATAGATCAACTTTTGAAAGGTCATGCTACAACCAAAGCTAAAGCAAATCGGCAGTGTGTACATGGTCACGAAAGTGTTGGTGAAACTTCTTCCTCTTTTGAAAATGATGACAGTCTTGTAATTAATTTTATAGATCAGCAAACAAATAATATTTTCTTTCATGAAGATGATGAGGCTGTCATGTTTGATGATCTTGAGGATTGTTTTCTGTTTAAGAATGACCTAGACCATGAAACTGAGGAATATAAGCTTGAGAGAGACAATATGTCAAAATTTCTCACGGTCAAGGAATTTACAGCCAACACTCATATGGCAGAAGCTTATACTTCTCTGTGCCTTCCTATCAATCAGCAACCCACTGTTCTTTCAGATCAGAATGAAGCGAGTACTTATATTTTTGCAGCTGGATCTCCAAACAAGGTAGTGCTTCAGGATTATCAAGATCCCTTTGGCATTCTTCTGCAAACATTAGAAAAGATAAATGTTGCCTGGTTCCTTATCATACGCTTTGGTTTCAGTGGTTATTTTGAGTTGCCTACAGGTTCATCGTTTCGCCTGCTCGAGATAAGCGAGAGCAGAAATTTGGTATGTAGCCATCTGCTGGATTGGTTACATTGGAAAGCTCATTATACATGATTGTACATATTTCATTAGTATGCAGGTGGTTGTCATCATGATTCCAAATCTTGATGGATTGCTGCCGTTTTTCAAAAGCTTTGTAAAGTTTTGTTTTAAGTCGGTCATGAGTCATTTGTGTTTGGTCTGTTGAGTGAGTTTTTTCAAGTTATTTCAGTTTGCCATCGAGTCGGTTTGAGTCAAGTTTCAGTTAAGTTTCAGTCAAGTTTTCATTCAATAAATGAGTCAAAGTCTTGTGTCGTTTGCCGAAATAATGACTCCATTGCCCAATGATTGAAAGGCACTGGTCTGCTCTCCCAGAGGTCTAAGGTTCTTGGTACCTCCAAGGAGCTACCATCCCCATTGGAGCCAATGTTAGTGTCGGTCATGATGCCCTCAATCGGTGATCAAAAGCTCTTTGCATGAGCATAGGTAGGTGTCTCATCAGTATCAGTTTTGCATCCCGTTAGGCATGCCATAAAACTGATGGAGGAGCTGGTCCTTGTTCCCTTCTCGGCTTTGTTGGATCAGGTCGTATCATTTAATGAGCTTGTGTTACACTTGTTTTATTTTTGTCTTGAAGTCCCAAGTCTTAGGTCTAGGGTTTTGGTCAAAAATCACTGCAAGGTCATGAGTCAGAGGTCTAATAGTCCCCAGCAAGCCGGAAGGAGGTATGTTAATATGTTCCATTGATATTTTTCATCAGGTACAGCTCATTTATACCTTGGATTTAAAAACCCTGTTTTTAAACCCAAGGTCATGTGAAATTTGCAAAAAATAAGGAAAATTTTCAAAATTCTTCAAAATGCCGGCAATAACCCTGGTCTCCTCGCCAGAGTCCATCAGATGGTCAACCTGCAAAAAGAACGGAGTTAAAGCACTCAAAAGATCAAATTCAGGACAAAGTGAACTCAAAACAGTGTTAAAAGTGAATGTCAAAACAAAAACATTGGAAAGTGGGTTTGGTAAGTTAATTTTTTCAAATTGGGCCTATAAATAGTAAATTTCCCTCTAAACAGCCTCATTATGCATTTGAGAGCTTGCAAAAACGAGTGAGAGGTCAAAAGAGGCGATTTGCAGAAAGTTGGAGTCATTCTCAGGGGCGCAACCACTCAGGCTCAGTGCGCGACCAGTCAGAGTGATGTGCGCGACCAGTCAGGGAAATTGGCCTGTTTTGACCAGTTCGGCCAGCAAAACACTGTTTTTACTTTGGTTGACTTTTGAGGCATGTAAATGATGGATTTTTGTGTAATTTTCATGGCATTTAGATGCTTTTACTCTCCTTCATCACTTCTAGAAGATTCTTTGATGTAAATGGTAAATATTTAATGCATGGATAGGTTTCCTAAGTTTTAGTGGCAAGTTGTTTTGACTGCCTATTATCTAGTGCTCAGTTTAGAATTAGTTGAAACAGCTCCTAGGAAGTTGAGCTCGACCCCTAGAGGTGGGGAAAGGAGTTAGATCATCTATATTATGCCTTCTCTTGCTCATTTTCATGGTGGGACTCTTGAGGGAGAAGCTCCTATTGTATATTTTACTTGTATCTCTGCAATTTGAGGAAAAGGAGGACCAGGGTTTTTGCAGACATCATTGGGATTCTTGTGGACTCTTGTGTTGATGGTGTGTTCTCTTATTGTAATTGTAATTGTGTTTATGTGTTCCATCTCTTTCTTTACTGCAGCTTATTAAACAAATGAAGTGATAAATTTTGAATTCATGCTTGCCATGCTCAGCTTTCAAATTTGTTTAATGTTTATGTTTTCCACTGTCTAGAGAGGATTCAAAGTCATTGTTTGCCCTCTTTAGCTTCTCTTTTTTCTTCCTTGATCATCCATCTCAGCCAAAGGCATCAGCACAAACTCCTACCTTGCCCCAAAGACCCACCTGCAAAACCTGAGCTCAATCCCCGCACCCTGAATTGCACTCCCTCCAATTGCCACCAAAAAACCCTAAAAACTTTAGATCAACCTTTTAATCAGTTTACTAGCCTAATATCAGTGTCACTGTATTGGTCATCTCTGTCCATTGAATATTTTACTGAGATAGACCGGAGAGAGCCTTCTCATACCCCGTAGGGCTAGCTATGAGGTGAAATGGTTTGATGTTGCCTTGAAGGTTTACCTTCCTCAGCCTAGGGTGAAATCTCAAGCGCTAACATATTGGCGACCATACTGGGGAGAACAAACTTGTTTGTGGGTTGATGTGTTTGTTTCATAAGTCTTAGACGGAGCCTGAAGATACGCCAGGTAGCCTTCGAAAACGCTCTTGTTTTACATCAGCGTTAGTAGATAAACGCTGCTTCAGTCAATCTCCGTGAGCTTGTGAATACAGCACTTCATTTGCATTTTACCCCAGTACATGTATCAAGTTCAGATCTGATTGTTGATAGTGGACAACGATCAGACACTTGAAAGGCTGAAATCATTCACTTGGCGACTCCTTCACTGAAAACTCCAGAGATCAGTGTTTCATGGTGACTTCACTGCAGAGAGATCAATAGCTTTGAGCTTTTCAAGATGGATCAGATTGCAAGAAGATATGCTCCCTTGAGCCGAGATCACATCCCTGGTTTTCCAAATAAAATTCCAAAGGTAGATTGGTCAAGGAATTTGCCTACATTTAAAGATGATGGTAAGAAGGATGCTGCTCTTCATCTAGTTAGATTTCACATGCATATTCGCAAGTTGAAGGTTGTTTTTCCTGAAGATTGCTTGATGAAGATATTCTTGGCCACTCTGGAAGGTAAAGATCAATCATGGTATGAAAGTTTGCCGCCTGCTTGTATTTATTGTTTAAAGGATTTTCATGCTATGTTCATTGAAAGATATAAGGACTCTTATCCATCATTGAATTTAGTTCAAGACTGTTGCAAGCATGCCTATAGTTTTATTGAAAGTCTTGAGAAGTTTTATGAAGATGATAATTTCATGGATGAAGAGATCTTGGAAGCCCTGTATGAAAAGCCGTTTCAGCAGCACATAGAAATCTTAGAAGATACTTGTCAAGATCAGCAGGTTGAAGATGGCCATATGGCTGTAATTGAGGAAAGAGAAGAGCTTGTTTCAGATCTGTCCACAGAAGAAAACCAGGTTGCAGAATGTGATAAAGTCAAGTCAGCTATTTCAGATCTAAATTCAGATCGTGGTGACCAAGAATACCTTGTGCCGAATCCTGAAAAGGAGAGTTTTGTTGTTGAGATCATAGACAAAGTTCTTGATCCAAATGTCCTTATGCCATCAAAACAGAGCCTGCATGAGGAGGTAATTCAGCCAGCTCATGAACAACAAGATGAGATCTTTGTTCAAGTAAGTGAAAACTCTTCTTTCAATCATAATTTGGATAGTTTGATTGCCATGTCATATGAAGATGATCAACAATGTTTCCAAGTTTCAGAAGATCAGGACTGTCATTCAGATTTTTCATGTTTTGAAATGTTATTTCAAGAAGACAAGACTTGTTTGAGCAAAGGGAAACAGAAAGTCTTATCTCCTTTGTCTGAAGAGGAGATAGATCAACTTTTGAAAGGTCATGCTACAACCAAAGCTAAAGCAAATCGGCAGTGTGTACATGGTCACGAAAGTGTTGGTGAAACTTCTTCCTCTTTTGAAAATGATGACAGTCTTGTAATTAATTTTATAGATCAGCAAACAGATAATATTTTCTTTCATGAAGATGATGAGGCTGTCATGTTTGATGATCTTGAGGATTGTTTTCTGTTTAAGAATGACCTAGACCATGAAACTGAGGAATATAAGCTTGAGAGAGACAATATGTCAAAATTTCTCATGGTCAAGGAATTTACAGCCAACACTCATATGGCAGAAGCTTATACTTCTCTGTGCCTTCCTATCAATCAGCAACCCACTATTCTTTCAGATCAGAATGAAGCGAGTACTTATATTTTTGCAGCTGGATCTCCAAACAAGGTAGTGCTTCAGGATTATCAAGATCCCTTTGGCATTCTTCTGCAAACATTAGAAAAGATAAATGTTGCCTGGTTCCTTATCATACGCTTTGGTTTCAGTGGTTATTTTGAGTTGCCTACAGGTTCATCGTTTCGCCTGCTCGAGATAAGCGAGAGCAGAAATTTGGTATGTAGCCATCTGCTGGATTAGTTACATTGGAAAGCTCATTATACATGATTGTACATATTTCATTAGTATGCAGGTGGTTGTCATCATGATTCCAAATCTTGATGGATTGCTGCCGTTTGTTCAAAAGCTTTGTAAAGTTTTGTTTTAAGTCGGTCATGAGTCATTTGTGTTTGGTCTGTTGAGTGAGTTTTTTCAAGTTATTTCAGTTTGCCATCGAGTCGGTTTGAGTCAAGTTTCAGTTAAGTTTCAGTCAAGTTTTCATTCAATAAATGAGTCAAAGTCTTGTGTCGTTTGCCGAAATAATGACTCCATTGCCCAATGATTGAAAGGCACTGGTCTGCTCTCCCAGAGGTCTAAGGTTCTTGGTACCTCCAAGGAGCTACCATCCCCATTGGAGCCAATGTTAGTGTCGGTCATGATGCCCTCCATCGGTGATCAAAAGCTCTTTGCATGAGCATAGGTAGGTGTCTCATCAGTATCAGTTTTGCATCCCGTTAGGCATGCCATAAAACTGATGGAGGAGCTGGTCCTTGTTCCCTTCTCGGCTTTGCTGGATCAGGTCGTATCATTTAATGAGCTTGTGTTACACTTGTTTTATTTTTGTCTTGAAGTCCCAAGTCTTAGGTCTAGGGTTTTGGTCAAAAATCACTGCAAGGTCATGAGTCAGAGGTCTAATAGTCCCCAGCAAGCCGGAAGGAGGTATGTTAATATGTTCCATTGATATTTTTCATCAGGTACAGCTCATTTATACCTTGGATTTAAAAACCCTGTTTTTAAACCCAAGGTCATGTGAAATTTGCAAAAAATAAGGAAAATTTTCAAAATTCTTCAAAATGCCGGCAATAACCCTGGTCTCCTCGCCAGAGTCCATCAGATGGTCAACCTGCAAAAAGAACGGAGCTAAAGCACTCAAAAGATCAAATTCAGGACAAAGTGAACTCAAAACAGTGTTAAAAGTGAATGTCAAAACAAAAACATTAGAAAGTGGGTTTGGTAAGTTAATTTTTTCAAATTGGGCCTATAAAGAGTAAATTTCCCTCTAAACAGCCTCATTATGCATTTGAGAGCTTGCAAAAATGAGTGAGAGGTCAAAAGAGGCAATTTGCAGAAAGTTGGAGTCATTCTCAGGGGCGCGACCACTCAGGCTCAGTGTGCGACCAGTCAGAGTGATGTGCGCGACCAGTCAGGGAAATTGGCCTGTTTTGACCAGTTCGGCCAGCAAAACACTGTTTTTACTTTGGTTGACTTTTGAGGCATGTAAATGATAGATTTTTGTGTAATTTTCATGGCATTTAGATGCTTTTACTCTCCTTCATCACTTCTAGAAGATTCTTTGATGTAAATGGTAAATATTTAATGCATGGATAGGTTTCCTAAGTTTTAGTGGCAAGTTGTT
Organism: Pinus tabuliformis; assembly: GCA_031772625.1. NCBI lineage: Eukaryota > Viridiplantae > Streptophyta > Pinopsida > Pinales > Pinaceae > Pinus > Pinus tabuliformis. The sequence goes on along the minus strand of CM062804.1, from coordinate 45,113,275 downwards.
TTGACTGCCTATTATCTAGTGCTCAGTTTAGAATTAGTTGAAACAGCTCCTAGGAAGTTGAGCTCGACCCCTAGAGGTGGGGAAAGGAGTTAGATCATCTATATTATGCCTTCTCTTTCTCATTTTCATGGTGGGACTCTTGAGGGAGAAGCTCCTATTGTATATTTTACTTGTATCTCTGCAATTTGAGGAAAAGGAGGACCAGGGTTTTTGCAGACATCATTGGGATTCTTGTGGACTCTTGTGTTGATGGTGTGTTCTCTTATTGTAATTGTAATTGTGTTTATGTGTTCCATCTCTTTCTTTACTGCAGCTTATTAAACAAATGAAGTGATAAAGTTTGAATTCATGCTTGCCATGCTCAGCTTTCAAATTTGTTTAATGTTTATGTTTTCCACTGTCTAGAGAGGATTCAAAGTCATTGTTTGCCCTCTTTAGCTTCTCTTTTTTCTTCCTTGATCATCCATCTTAGCCAAAGGCATCAGCACAAACTCCTACCTTGCCCCAAAGACCCACCTGCAAAACCTGAGCTCAATCCCCGCACCCTGAATTGCACTCCCTCCAATTGCCACCAAAAAACCCTAAAAACTTTAGATCAACCTTTTAATCAGTTTACTAGCCTAATATCAGTGTCACTGTATTGGTCATCTCTGTCCATTGAATATTTTACTGAGATAGACCGGAGAGAGCCTTCTCATACCCCGTAGGGCTAGCTACGAGGTGAAATGGTTTGATGTTGCCTTGAAGGTTTACCTTCCTCAGCCTAGGGTGAAATCTCAAGCGCTAACAGAAGGAAAGAGTGTCGTCATGGTGGTAATTGATATACTTACCAAGTATGCACACTTTTGTGCATTATCTCATCCATTTAAAGCCAATACAATTGCTACTGCATTTATGAAAATAATTCAAAATCTACATGGAAACCCAAAAATTATTGTAAGTGACAGAGATCCTATTTTCACTGGAAATTTTTGGACAGAATTATTTTCTTGTCTGGGTACTTAGTTAGCTCATAGCTCATCTTATCATCCTCAATCTGATGGGAAAACTGAGATAGTGAACAAATGTTTGGAAGGATATCTCTATTGCTTTGTATATGATAAATAGACACAATGGGTCAAATGGTTGCCTCTCGATGAATGGTGGTATAACACTTCCTTCCCTACTGCAGCAAAAATGACCCCATTTATGGTGCTTTATGGATATCATCCACTATCCATCACATCATATTTAAGAGAATTTTCTCAATTTATTGGAGAACCTTAGAATTTTCTCTTAAATATGATGTGATGGATAGTGGATGATATCCATAAAGCACCATAAATGGGGTCATTTTTGCTGCAGTAGGGAAGGAAGTGTTATACCACCATTCATCGAGAGGCAACCATTTGACCCATTGTGTCTATTTATCATATACAAAGCAATAGAGATATCCTTCCAAACATTTGTTCACTATCTCAGTTTTCCCATCAGATTGAGGATGATAAGATGAGCTATGAGCTAACTAAGTACCCAGACAAGAAAATAATTCTGTCCAAAAATTTTCCTTTTGAGGTTAGCCAAAACTCTTACAATCACTCAAAAACTAGCACTATCACTAGCTTGTCAAATGCATGAGGACAGGCTTTTATAGATGGAGGAGGGGAAGAAGATACAATGAATCAAGGCACCCATTATGGATTGGCATTATCCCCAAAAAGCCATTGTGGATAGATTTAAGGGATAGATGATGAATCTCGGCATCCAAGAGATTAGCATTATCCTCAAAAACTTCATGATTTGAAGGGAAAAAACATTCGGGCACGCGTTTGTTAAAAATATTTTCCAAACTCGGTTGGCGCGGGTGTAACTCTAAGACAGAGTGCCAACTGGCACGCCCTCTTTTGAGGATTTCCTTCATTGGCGCGGGTAGTACATTGTGGACCCGCGCTAATGGAAAAAGGGCACTTTTCAGGGATATTTTGCAGGAGATGTCTTCAAGGCACATGAAGTCCATACTTAGGGGAACATAATGCAAGTTTTTTTAAGTTATGTCACTGCTCACAGGTCCCGGAATGAGTCCTCCAAAGTACGGGAAAGGGGTAACAGGGACGGTGACCAATGGTGACAAATTACTGTGTAACAGATGCCCCCTAAAGCATGAGGCTCGAGAGGGAGAGAGGGGTGAAATGCTTTACAAGAACACATGCAGCTGCCGCCGAAGAATCTGCATAGAGAGATACAACTGATAGCTCAAGTACATGATATATGTGGTATGGTCGCAGCCATCCATAACAGAGTACATAATAATCTAGATCCATGGTATGGGCGCAGCCATCCGGTTAAGATAGATGAATAGACTCAGGTATGGTCGCAGCCATCCAGTGAATGAGTCATGTAACAAGAATACACAAAATCACAGCCTGGATTCCAACAGACAAAATCCAGGGTCTTGCGCTCCATCTCGACCCGAACAAAAGTACAAGTTCAAGCATGCGAATACATGAGCTGAAGTCGAACATGCATGAACATCATCTGATTACCAGTCAATAATGAAAATTGTTAACAGACGCGAGAGATACCACCAATAATGACAATGGCCCTCAAGGAACTATAGGTACAATCTACGACGTGCGAATTAGTGAGCTGGCGTCGAACACCCGTAGAATCATTCGATCGGAGGCCAATGATGAAAACCTCACGTCGAACATGAAGAACCTGCCATTGAGGCATGCAGGCTCCAAGGCACTGGAAGGGAGTCTCTAGATCAGCTCCCTGGATAATGAGTTGAAGTCGACAGGAAGTGACCTTGATCGAAGGTGGGCCATAGTGTTTCCCACATCATCGACACGAGACAGAGAAAGAATATTGTGGTGGATCAAAATTATGTGAGCTATCAGAAGGAGGTTGTTATTCTGCAGAGGTCAACTTCTCTTGAACATATTGGCGGCACGACAGTGGAATTGGCAGTATTTGACATCAATGGATCAGAGGTCATGGTGATGAGGCAATGAGAAGATGAGAGGTCAAACAGGATTACCCAAATCCATGGAGGCAAGTGAAAAATGAGATGAGATATCCCCACCCAGACACGAAAGTAGACAAGTGCCATGTTCAAGAGCGACATACTGCCGACACGACAATAATTATGGTTCCATTTTCCCCTATCATTTCTGGCGAGTACCCCAATTATTTTTATTTACAAGCTTGATGGGGATAGCATATGCTTGTAACGTCATCTTGACGGACTCCAATGTCATTAAGTTTTAACGAGTCTGACAAAGGAAAAACTCGACGTCTTTTCATGTTTAGAGAGTTTGAAAAGACAGCGGAAAATAAAACTCCAAAGGTGTCCTTTTTCGTAAAGTTGTGTCTTTCGAGCCTGAAAAAGTATAAAACAATGCTCGAAAGAACCGCCCGACCATTACGATTGAGGAGTACTTTTCATAAGTAGCGATTTCGACCTAAGTAGTGATTTCGACCTGAAAAAGTAAAAAAGCGATCGAAACCACGTCATTTCGAAACCGTTAACGAACCTGAAACGACAAAGGTCCGAAAATCTTTTCGTTTTTACATAGTCGGAAAAGAGTTTAAAGACGAACACCTCTTATTTACGTTTAACGAGTCAAGAGGGAAAACTCGACGATATTTTCGTCTTTAAATGGTCAGAAAAGAGCTGAAAGTAGACCTCCATTTTTTTTCTCTTTAACGAGTCAAAAAAGGAAAAATACTCGGCTATCTTTTCATCTTTTACGAGCCAGAAAAGAGCTTAAAAGGAGACTCGTCCTGGAGGAACGAGTGGTATAAAGGGTAGCAACTGGTTCTGGTAATGGTGGAACTGCTCAAAACATATAATGGTCAAGAGGCTGGCTAATAAAACCACTCATCGCTGCAGTTCCTCAGGAAAGGATAAACAACCAAGTGAAAGCATATGATCAGCTAAAGAGATGGTGTCGATGGAATGAAACAACCAAGGTTCATCTAACAGAATTTAGCAGATAAAAGGCAATCACGAGATGTAAATCAGGTATGGGTTCATTTTTACACAAGCTTGAACTATGGAGAACTCTGCTTAGATTCAGTTTCATGTTTACACAAGCTTGAAACGAAAAACTATGCTTGTTATCAGTTCGCATGCCCCCGGCATAATAACGCAAATCGAGGTACATGCCCCCAAGCTTCATTGCATTCAACAAAGTGGATGGAATGAAGGTTCACTCTCGAGATCTGTGAAAGACTCGACTTTTATTTTACGAGATCTTAATCAAAAGACTCGATTTGGAAAGGGATTTGTTTCATTTTTTAATGAGGTTGACGCAGTAAAAGAACTATCCTCATAACCCTTATTTCATTTTTTAACGAGGTCGCCACAAATCAAAACTATCCTCGGACACCTAGTTTCATTTTTTAAGGAGCTTGACATAGGAAAACGAATTGTGCTCCGACCAAGTCTAGTTTCATTTTTTAAGGAGCTTGACATAGGAAAACGAACTGTGCTCCGACTGAACTTCATCATAATGAACAGGAAGTTGGGGCTTCCAAGAGTGCCACTCCTGGTGGAAGGACAACATCTCGAAAGTCAGGACCCAATGCCCCCAAGACACTGTGCACGACGACGGCATCGCTGGATACAGGCACGGGATAGGTGGCCACGTAGTTGATCTGTGGTGGGGCAGATGCAACTGGTGGATGAAAACCAGGAGGGGATGACGACTGCACAGGAGGGACCCGTGGACGAACGAACGATAATTTATCGATAGTCACAATTCTTCCATCGTGTGGAAAGCAAACCACACGGAAAAGTGAAGAGACAAGGGCACCCATGGCATAAACATAGTCACGGCCAAGGAGAAGAATGAAATCTAAAGCACCTTGGGTAACCGATACGTCTATATAGACGGTTTTGCCTCCCAAAGTAATAGGGAACTTTGGAAGGATCCCTAATGGTTGACTAGTTCCTCCGTCAAAAGCCGTCAGATTCGGCGCGACTGGCACAAGCTGTGGGGAACCCAAAGCTTGCCAAGTAGTGGCAAGCATAAGACTGACAGATGCACCCTCATCCAAAACAGTGTCGGGTATTGCCTTATCATAGGCGTGTACCGTGACCCAGAAAGGCACATGGGATGGGAGGCGGGAGGTAGTCAAACGACTCCAGTCGAAGGAAACGACTGAACTACTTGGTGGGGGAATCGTATGATTGCCCCCTGCTCTAAAGGGACCGAAGCAGGACTCTCGGGAGCAGCTGGGATAGGAGAGTCATTTCCGGACTTAGGAGAATCTGAGGAGACGAGAAGAACATGAGAATGATGCTCTTCCGAAACAGAGTGGTCGACGGGTGGTGAACTCAAGTCGACACTCTTTCCGACCAATGGTTGGTCTGGAACAGGCTTGGCAGAGCCAGGTTCGGGAAGAGGAGGCTGGACAAGAGAGGAATCTTGGTCGATATCTTTGTTAGAAGGGGAACGATCTGCGGCTGCAGAGAGATGTTGATAGCCAATGGGTAGTTGGGGTGAAGGAGCTGTAAGACTTTCCAAGACAACAGAGGCTTTATCCATGAGCGGACAAAGGTGAAGGGGATGATTGCCTTCACAAAGTCTACAGGGGATTCGAATCTTCTCTTTTCCCTTAACATTTCCAGCTGATAGTGTAGCATCGCCGTGAGCTTCAGAGGACGATGAGGGGCGGGCCGGATCGCGAGACCATACTTCTAAGACCTTGGGAATGCCAGGAAAATCGCGAAAAAGATGGTCCTCCTTGTACAACCTACAAGGAAATTTGACCTTCCGCGGAGGAGCAGAAGGTGGCTCGACTTGAGTTGTACTTTTAACTTCTCGCTTAGGAGTCTTCTTCTTCTTTGTCTTCTTCTTCTTCTTCTTAGCCACCTGGTTACTTGAATCCAGACTTTCGCCAAGCGAAGTAGAAGATGAGGACGCAGAAACAGGCGAAGAAGGGGAGAGATCCACCTTGGAATCAACATGATGTTGTTCGGGTGGAGGAGACGGTGGAACAGGAGTCATCACACTTGGGACCACCGAGGTTGAAAACAACCATACGGTCAAACCGATGGTTAACCCAGGCAAAGACAAAGTTGCCATATACGGAGCATCGGCATTTCCAAAAGAAGGAAATGGACTAGGGTTTCCATCCGGGGGAACACCTTGCCGTAGACTCGGGGAAGGTTGCCATTGAAAACAAGAAAGAACCGTACTCAAGCTAACGCAAACGAGATCTAACCGGGTAAATGTGAATCGTGGCCGAATAAATTTTAAGACAAAGGAACTAAACTTGACCTTTTCATGTTTTAAGAGTCGAGAAAAGGACAAAAAGATGACTCTAGTCTCCTTCAAATGTTTAATGAGCATGAAGTGACAAGTGCTCAGATGGACCTTTTCTTTTAGGGAGTCCGAAAAGGAACGAAAGTGACTACTCTGGAGAACTAGGCAAAAGGTTTACCAAACAATCCGTAAAACTGCTTATACACCTTGGCAATCAGATGAAAACCAAGGACTTCCCGTACGGCAGTCAATCTTCCCAAATGTTGTGTTCAGTGCATTACGGCTTGTAAGGCGGCAGACACGACTTCCTATGGATAAAGGATGATAACCTAGTGGGGTCTCCACATATACTCGACGGTACGTGGGAGCACAAATCCATGCTAGACCACTATCGAGTCACAAAAGGAGGAATCACCCAACCATAATGTGAAACAACAGTGACTAGGTTTAACGACGCCGGAACACGTCTCTAGCCTAGACCTCTAGCATGTATGCGTTAAGTTCCAATGCGTTTTTAGATTCATTCAGTTCATTTTACAGTTGATCTTTGATTAGGTTTCAGTTTTCAGGTCCTATCGTATGTGATCTCTCACAATTTCCTAAATGCAAGCTATATGCCAAAATATATCATTCCATTCAATGAATGCTAACTACAGAAAAGTTGATATCTTTCAAACAAACAAAATGATCATCAAACAATCAACAAAGATTCTAATGCAGCTAATAGCAATAAATGAAACTTTTTTTTTTTTTTTAAGTGACTAATTGCTAATAACAGTGAAGAATGCTAACTAATGCAATGCAAAAATATCGTTTGTTTTTTTTTAATGGCATAATGCACTTAAACAAATTTTGAGAGATGATAACAAAGAGTAAACAGACAAATTTCACTCAATGAAAATAGAACCAAGTCTGAAACACCAAGACAACCTGTCAAGCCAAGGAGAATCACAAAGACCTCAATGAGCTATGTGATCTAAGCCCAAACGAAGCCAAGTGAAATCCAAACGGAAAAGAAGTAAATCGCTTGAATAACACGACAAAAAGCTTAACAGTCACTCAACAAGTGCAAGAGAGTAACCAAAAAGGTTACTGGACCAACAGAAGACCAAAACTCCTAAGGAAGGCGCGATTCACAAAGCCACTAGATTCCCTAGGGCCAAAATGTGAAATCGGTAGAAAAAAAACAAACACCCAAAGGGTAAAGGTAAAAAACCAATCAAACAAGACTCTAACACATTCAAGTGATTGAGAGGAAGCATCCAGACACAAAAACCAAGCATGGAAGGCTCAAAACAAGCAAACTCTAAAAGGTTCCCTGGGCTACTGCGACTTTCAGGCTAAAAGTAGCGCCAATTGAGAATTGGCGCGGGTTGTACATTGAAAAGTGGCGCCAATGGCGCGACTGTCATGCAAAAAAGAGCGCCAATTGAGTTTGCTATGCTAAAATAAAAACAAGAAACCCAAGACTAGGCCAACAGTACCCCGACAAACCAAGAAGCAAGAGACAACCAAGGAATCAACCCAGAAAGCTATCCAAGCAATCAAAACAAGAGAAACCAAAGAGGCAAGACAAACTCCAAGTTGTTTAGTTCGTAAACCAAACCGGAGATTGACTGAAGTGGCGTTGATCTACTTCGCTAATGCAAAGCAATAGTGTTTCGAAGGCTGCTTGGCCATACTTCAAGCTCCGTCCAAAGTTTACAAATCAAACAACAAATAGCTTCCCCAATGGAGTCGCCAAATTGTTGGAGAGGTAAATCCCATCTGCGGACAGAGGCGATCCCACTAGCCCAAAATGGGTCTAGCAACAATCAATCAACGCTACCATGGAAGTTCCTAGTTGCAAATTGAAAGTGGATTATGAGAACCAACCTGAAGTCCAACGCTAGTGTCGTGGAAGAGTTGATACTCCCATTCCCTTGCTCCAACAGGTCACGATCCTCACGATCTCCGCGAGTGGATACCTGCACATGCAAATAACGAAGCGAATACAAGCATAAAATCCACTAAATACAACCATATATCGGTCAGAAAAGATATAGATCAAACATTATCATAATGAACAATAAGATCAGAACCATAATGATAGTCGTTTATTAATGGTAATCAATAGATAAAAGTACAACCAAGGTTCTGACGTTGAATCCCTCCTCTGGCTGGGCGAATAGCTACATATGTCTTGCAACAAGCCTTTCTCTCTCTTTGATTATGAATGCAAAGCTCAGAATTCTGACAGTATAATCTCCCTATGCTCCAAAACTCTTACAATCACTCAAAAACTAGCATTATCACTAGCTTGTCAAATGCATGAGGATAGGCTTTTATAGATGGAGGAGGGTAAGAAGATACAATGAATCAAGACACCCATTATGGATTGGCATTATCCCCAAAAAGCCATTGTGGATAGATGTAAGGGATAGATGATGAATCTCGACATCCAAGAGATTAGCATTATCCTCAAAAACTTCATGATTTGAAGGGAAAAAACATCCGGGCGCGCGTTTGTTAAAAATCTTTTCCAAACTCGGTTGGCGCGGGTGTAACTCTAAGACAGAGTTCCAATTGGCACGCCCTCTTTTGAGGATTTCCTTCATTGGCGTGGGTAGTACATTGTGGACCCGCGCTAATGGAAAAAGGGCATTTTTCAGGGATATTTTGCAGGAGATGTCTTCAAGGCACATGAAGTCCATACTTAGGGGAACATAATGCAAGTGTTTTTAAGTTATGTCACTGATCACAGGTCTCGGAATGAGTCCTCCAAAGTGCGGGAAAGGGGTAACAGGGACGGTGACCAATGGTGACAAATTACTGTGTAACACTCCCAGTTCAAACAATATGTCAGAGCTTGACGAGGAAGGAAAAATCATATTGGAACCTGAAGCAGTCACAGAAACAAGAACTCGACAGCTGCTAAATCAATCAATTTCAGATTATCTCATCAAGTGGTAGAACTTATCCGCTGAAGATTCCACATGGAAGAATGATAATTTTATACAGAAGCATCCAGAACTACTCAAGCATTGAGGACAACACTTTTTTGAAGCAGAGGGGCTTGTTAGGTCCCTATGAAACTAGTGTATTCCCTTATTATTATTGTCATTGTACACCTTATTGTTATTTTTGTGCCCATGTTGTCCCCATATTGTTATTATTGTGCCCCATAGAAGCCCACTATTGTTATTGGTGTGCCCTTACATTATTATTTTTATGTAGGCTCTGATTATATTGTAACCTGTTAGACTCATATATATAGAAAGGAGGTCTATTCATTTGTATCATCCAAGAATTGTTCATTTTGTGTAATGTAAATGAGGTTGCCCCCTCGAAGAGGCTACATTTTAAGTCGTTGATATATCTCTTTCTTTTATTTTGTGAGCTGGTTGCATAACAGAATCACCAATGGCACTGATAGGCAGTAATGGAGACAAAGATTTGAATGAACTATGGCACAGGAGGATGGGACACTTACACCATGGGGCTTTGAGAATTCTCAGGAAAACAGTATTAGGAGTTGAAGAACTAAGTACCGAACGAGATGATGTATGCAGAGGGTGAGCTCTAGGCAAGTATGCCAAAGTAGCATTTTCCAAAAGTAACAATAGGGCTAAGAGTGTGCTAGGATTGATACACTCAGACATCTGTGGACCAATGTCCACAAAAGATCTTAGTGGTGAGGAATACTTTGTCACCTTCATCGATGACCATTCCATGAAGACTTGGATCTACTTTCTGAAAACCAAGGATGAATTTTTCGGTCGATTCAAAGAGTTCAAGGCTTTAGTGGAGAATCTGACAGGAAATGAGATAAAAGTGTTGCACTCAGACAATGGTGGAGAGTATGTTGACAAGGAATTCACAAATTTTTGCGCAAAGGAAGGCATCAGAAGAGAGTGGACAACTCCCTACGATCTGGAGTATAATGGAGTAGCAGAAAGAGAATAGGACTATTGTGGAAGAAACTAGGCAATGTTGTATGATCAGGATATGCCTAAATTCCTATGGGCAGAAGCATGCACCACGACAGTTTATGTCCAAAACAGGACTCCACACAGGGCATTGGGTAAAATCACTCCAAAGAAGGTCTTCACTGGGAGGACCCCTGAAGTCAGTCATTTCAGGATATTTAGGAATTTAGCATATTGTCATATACCTGAAGAAAATAGAAAGAAATTAGATCAAACTACTGAGAAAGGATATCTTGTGGGATATCGCGAGAATGCAAAGACATATAGAGTCTATCTTCCAGGGAGTAGGAAGGTAGTAGTTTGGCGGGATGTAAAGTTCATGGAGGACAGAGCTTTCAGGAAATCCCGAGAAATGCCTTCCGAGGAGTAGTCGAAAGATGAGCCATTGGTCAAACCACTTCGACCAACAAAGACTAGTACCAGAAATTCTCCTGAAGACAAAGTTTCAAAACAAGGGGAATCTCAGGAAAAGGAAGAGCTGGTAGATGTGCCTACTACCATTGGAAGAAAGACCTAGGAACTCTGACAGATTCTACGGGATGCAGAGGACTTCATTGGTGCACCCATGAATAATAAAAGGGAGCGAAGACAACCAGACAGATACCAGGCCCTAGTAGCTCAGGTTGGGGAACCTTCTAGTTTTCAGGAGGCCATTCAGCATCAAGTATAGGTAGATGCTATGGTGGAGGAATACAACTCTATAATGGTCAATGATGTCTGGGAAGTGGTACCTAGGCCTCATGACAGGTTAGTGGTAGGTTCAAGATGGATCTACAAGGTCAAATATGTTGCAAACGACAATGTGGAGAAATACAAAGCCAGGTTTGTGGCTAAGGGGTATGCTCAGAAGGGAGGGATAGATTACGAAGAAACCTTTACCCTAGTAGCCATGTATACTTCTATTAGAACTGTGATATCTCTTGCATCACATGGGAGATTCATCAGATGGATATTAGGATGACATTCTTGAATGGGGTAATAAAAGAGGAAGTATACATTGAACAACAAGAAGGTTTTGAAACACATGAGAATAAATCTCATGTGTGCAGATTAAAGAAAGCCTTGTATGGGCTTAAACATACACCTAGAGCATGGTACGATCAAATTGATGTATACTTGTAGAAGATGGGGTTCATCAAGAGTGATGAATACCCTAATCTCTACTACCTTGTCGTAGAGAATGAGCCTCTAATGCTAGTTTTATATGTGGATGATATTTTCCTGACAGGGTCATCCAGGCTCATCAAATACTGCAAGAATAATCTAGCCACAAAATTCGACATGAAAGACTTGGGACAGATGCATTATTTCCCAAGGTTGGAAGTTTGGTAGCAAAAGGGTGAGATCTTCCTTGGACAAGGGAGATATGCTATAGAGACCTTGAAGAGATTCTGGATGCAGGATTGTAGACCTATGGCTACTTCAATGATCACTAATTGGAAGAAGATTGATGCATCTGAAGATAAACACGTTGATCCCACCTTGTATAGGAAGCTTATAGGGTCCCTGATATATCTGGTCAATATCGCGTCAAACATTTGTTGCGTTGTCGACACCCTCAGTCAGTTCATGGTGGAAACTAAGAGGGCACACTGGGCAGCAGCCAAACATGTTCTCAGATGTATACAAGGAACAATTGAGCATGGACTAGAAACAATGACATCAGGTTCAGTGGGTTCACTGATGCAGATTGGGCTGGAAGTTTAGTAGATCGAAAAAGTACAACTGGGTACTGTTTCAACATTAGATTAGGAATGACCTCCTGGTGCAGTAGGAAACAGAAATCCGTGGCTCTGAGCTCAGCTGAAGCACAATATATGGCAGCTAGCACAGCGTCGTGCGAAGCCATATAGCTTAGGAAATTGCTTATGAATCTATTTAGGAGAAGGATGGAAGCGACCAAGATCATGTGTGATAATCAGAGTTGCATCAAGCGATTTGAGAATCCAATATTTCATGATCGGTCGAAGCACATTGATATTAGGTGTCACTTTGCCAGAGACTATGTCCAATGAGGAGCAATACAGTTGAGGAACACTCCTATAGGAGAACAGGTGGCAGGAATCCTCACTAAGGCTCTAGGAAGAACAAAGTTTATTTCTTTCATGGAGAAGACGGGGATGGTAAAGAAACCATTTCAGTAGCAGAAATGGATAAGTTTCGGGAATTGCAGTGCAATAGTTAGCAGTAGCAGTGCTATGGGCAGCATGATGCAGCATGTTGAGAGGGAGTTGTAGTACAAATGTAGCAGTGACAATGGCAGTGTCATGGGAAGTCGTACATGAAGCAGTAGTGCAATGGATGTGGGGCAATAGGCCTAGCATTAGAACAGGTACCGATGCAGAGGATCAGTGTGATGTTTCAATGATGAAGCATTACTAGAGCACATTCCTCATTAAGAGGGAGTGTTGATTTTTTGTAGCATCGGATGTGCTCTAGCCTTGAAATTTGGAGCAGAGGCTAAGGCACATGAGATATCTAGACCTAGAAATCGTTTTGAAAAATTCCAACCGGATGAGGAGTTATTAAAATATTTAATATTTTTAATGGGTTCCTAAGTCTAAACTTGGGAAAATAAAAGTATTAATGGGTATTAATAAAGATAAGGGTGAGAAGCTTCTAAGAGACGTGGATCAAGTCTATTTTAATATTAGTCATTGATTAGAGACTTAATCTCGGTCGTTGATTCATCAACAGGAAAAGTATAAGAGAATACTTGAGGATCATTTGGAAACACACTGGCAAATACTCAGTATCTCAAGGAAAATCAATTATCAAGTAAAGGAGATCGATTTCAAAGGGAGAGTTGCAAGGTGGAGGAAGAGGAGGGCATCAGCAAAAAACAGTGACTGAGGAGTTGACACATGGAGAGTGGGAGACAACGCAAAGAGAGACGCAGTCCATAGGAGAGACGTAGGTGTCACGTAGGTTGATGCAGAGGGACGTAGAGCCACTCAGATTCATACTGGGCCACGAAGGAGTGGGAGCAGAGTCTCCAAAGTGTCAAAAAGTCTCAAAGGGAAAGTCTCAGGTGTTTTCTTTCAGTTTCTCTGTAAAATAATTCCTTGTAAAATCAATTGCTGTTGAATATTAATAAATCCCTCATCTGCTACACTCATTTTCCAGCATTGGGTTTTTCCAGGGACAATTGTCCAAAAACAACTATGTTGATGTGATTGGTTCTTGTGCATTGATTTTTTCTCTGGGTAATTGTGTGATAACTGTAGTAGAATTTATTTTAATATTTTTTGAAGAGATTTCGTAAATAACTTATTGTGAATAATAAGTAGGTGAAATAAATCAATTGCTGCAGTAGAATTTCAGTTTCAAATTTTTCACATGGTATTAGAGTAGAGATCCAGCAATAGGAGAGGAAAATCGATTATGGGTCAAGAGCATGATGCAGAGGCATCCACTCAAGGTTACTCATGCAAAATTCCAAAAGAATGCACAAGGGAAATGAATTACAATTATTTTCTGTTGGCTTCCAGATTGGAAGAAGAAGTCGCTTGCTTAGCAAGCTCTGCCTCCTCTGAGGTTTGGTATATAGACAGTGGAGCTTCCTGGCATATGACAGGAATCCGAGAATGTTTTTCAGATTATCAAGAAGAAAGAATGAATTTTCAGATCACTATGGGAAATAAGGCAAAGTGTACTCCAGTAGGAAGAGGTACTGTAGTCTTTCAAACCGAAGCAGGAAAGCGACTTTGAGCACCCAATGTGCTGCATGTGCCAGGATTGTGGATGAACTTACTCTCCATATTTCAACTTGAAAAAAAGGGCTATGACATTTTCTTCATTAAGGAGAAAGTATATGTCAAGCACCCGATTTGGAAAAAGATGGCCCATATTAGAATCAAAAGTAACAAGTTGTACAAGTTGCGGCTAGAATCACCAATGGCACTGATAGGCAGTAATGGAGACAAACATTTGAATGAACTATGGCACAGGAGGATGGGACACTTACACCATGGGGCTCTAAGAATTCTCAGGAAAATAGTATCAGGAGTTCCAAAACTAAGTACCAAACGAGATGATGTATGCAGAGGGTGCGCTCTGGGCAAGTATGCCAAGCAGTGTTTTCCAAAAGTAACAATAGGGCTAAGAGTGTGCCAGGATTGATACACTCAGACATCTGCAGACCAATGTCCACAAAATCTCTTAGTGGTGCCAAATAATTTGTCACCTTCATCGATGACCATTCCAGGAAGAATTGGATCTACTTTCTAAAAACCAAGGATGAAGTTTTCGGTCGATTCAAAGAGTTCAAGGCTCTAGTGGAGAATTTGATAGGAAAGAAGATAAAAGTGTTGCGCTCAGAAAATGGTGAAGAGTATGTTGACAAGGACTTCACCAATTTTTGCGCAAAGGAAGGCATCAGAAGGGAGTGGACAACTCCTTACAATCCGGAGCAGAATGGAGTAGCAGAAAGGAAAAACATGATTATTATGGAAGCAGCTAGGTCAATGTTGTATGCTCAAGATATGCCTAAATTCTTGTGGGCAGAAGCATGAGGCATGACAGATTATGTCCAGAACAGAAATCCACACAAGGCATTGGGAAAAATCACTCTGAAGGTGGTCTTCATCGGGAAGACACTTGAAGTCAGTCATTTTAGGATATTTGGGAGTTTAGCGTATTGTCATATACCTGAAGAAAAGAGAAAGAAATTAGATCAAATTACTGAGAAAGGATATCTTGTGGGATATAGCAATAATGCTAAGGCATATAGAGTCTATCTTCCAAGGAGTAAGAAGGTAGTAGTTTGAAGGGATGTAAAGTTCATGGAGGGCATAGATTTCAAGAAATCCTGAGAAATGCCTTCCGAGGAGCAACCGAAAGACGAGCCGTTGGTCAAACCTCTTCGACCATCAGAAACTAGTACCATAACTTCTCCTTAAGACAAAGCTTCAGAACAGGAGGAATCTCAGGAAGAGGAAGAGCTAGTAGATGTGCATACTACCATTGGAAGAACGAGCCAAGAACTCCGACAGATTCTACGGGATGAAGGGGACTTCATTGGTGCACCCAAGAATAATAAAACGAAGAGAAGATAGCCAAACAGATACTAGGCCTTAGTAGCTCAGGTTGGGGAACCTTCTAATTTTTAGGAGCCTAATCAGCATCAAGTATGGGTAGATGCTATGGTGGAGGAATACAACTCTATAATGGTCAATGATGTATGGAAAGTGGTACCTAGGCCTCAGGACGGGTCAGTGGTAGGTTTGAGATGGATCTACAAGGTCAAATATGCTGCAAACGGCAGTGTAGAGAAATACAAAGCCAGGTTTTTGGCTAATGGGTATGCTAAGAAAGAAGGGATAAAATACGAAGAAACCTTCGACCCAATAGCTAGGTATATTTCTATTAGGACTGTGATATATCTTGCAGCACAGATGGGGTGGGAGATTCATCAGATGGATGTCAAGACGACATTCTTGAATGGGGTAATAGAAGAGGAAGTATACATTGAACAACCAGAAGGTTTTGAGACACATGAGAAGAAATCTCATGTATGCAAATTAAAGAAAGCCTTGTATGGGCTTAAACAGGCACCTAGAGCATGGTACAGTCCAATTGACGGCTACTTGCAGAAGATGGGGTTTGTCAAGTATGATGGAGACCTTAATCTCTACTACCTTGTCATAGAGAATGAGCCTCTAATCCTAGTGTTATATGTGGATGATATTTTCCTGACATGGTCATTCAGGCTCATCAAAGACTGCAAGAAGAATTTAGCCACAGAATTTGAAATGAAATATTTGGGATAGATGCATTATTTCTTGGGGTTGGAAGTTTGGTAGCAGAAGGGTGAGATCTTCCTTGGACAAGGGAGATATGCTACATAGATCTTGAAGAGATTTAGGATGCAGGATTGTAGACCTATGGCTACTCCAATGATCACCAACTGGAAGAAGATTGATGCATATGAAGATAAAGACGTTGATCCCACCTTGTACAGACAACTTATAGGGTCCCTGATGTATCTGGTCAATACTAGGCCAGACATTTGTTACATTGTCAACACCCTCAGTCAGTTCATGGTGGAACCTAAGAGGGTTCACTAGGCAACATCCAAACACGTTCTCAGGTATATACAAGGAATAGTCAAGCATGGACTGGAGGCAATGACATCAGGCTCAGTGGGTTCACTAACGCAGATTGGGCTAGAAATTCAGTAGATTGAAAAAGTACAACTGGGTAATGTTTTGACATTGGACCAAGAATGACCTCCTGGTGCAATAGGAAATAAAAATCCATGGCTCTGAGCTCAGCTGAAGCAAAATATATGACAACTAGCATAACTTCGTGCGAAGCCATATGGCTTAGGAAATTTCTTGTGAATTTATTCAGGAGAAGGATGGAAGCGACCAGGATCATGTGTGATAATCAAAGTTACATCAAGCTCTCTGAGAATCTAGTATTTCATGATCGGTCAAAACACATTGATATCAGGTGTCACTTTGTCAGAGACTATGTCCAACGAGGAGTAGTAGAGTTGAGGTACACTCCTTCAGGAGAACATGTGGCAGGCATCCTCACCAAGGCTCTAGGAAGAACAAAGTTTATTTATATTTCAGGGAGAAGATGGGGATGGTAAAGAATCCATTTCAGTAGCAGAAATGGATAAGTGTCGGTTGTTGCAGTGCAACAGTTAGCATTAGCAGTGTTATGGGCAACATGATGTAGCATGTTGAGAGGGAGCTGCAGTATAGATGTAGCAGTGACAGTGGCAGTGCCATGGGTAGCAGTATAGGAAGTAACAGTGCAGTGGATGTGGAGCAACAGACCTAACATCAGCACAGGTACCAATGCAGAGGATCAGTGTGATGTTTCAATGATGAAGCATTATTAGAGCACATTCCTCACTAAGAGGGAGTGTTGATTTTTGGTAGCATTGGATGTGCTCTAGCCTTGAAATTTGGAGGAGAGGCTAAGACAAATGAGATCTCCAAGAACCAAAAATCGTTTTGAGAAATTCCACCTGGATGAGGAGTTATTAAAATAAGTAATATTTTTAATGGGTTCCTAAGTCTAAACTTAGGAAAATAAAAATATTAATGGGTATTAATAAAGATAAGGGCGAGAAGCTTCTAAGAGACAATGATCAAGTTTGTTTTAATATTAGTCGTTGATTAGAGACTTGATCTCGGTCGTTGATTCATCAAGAAGAAAAGTATAAGAGAATACTTGAGGATAATTTAGAAACACACCAACAAATATTCAGTATCTCAAGGAAAACCGATTCTCAAGTAAAGGAGATTGATTTCAGAGGGAGAGTTGCAGGGTGGAGGAAGAGGAGGGCATCAGCGGCATGCAATGACTGAGGAGGAGGCGATGCAGGGACAGTGGGAGACAACGCAGAGAGACACACAGTCCAGAGGAGAGACGTAGCCCTCACGCAGGCTAACGCAGACAAACACAAAGCCACGCAGAGTGACGTAAAGGTGACACAGGAGTGGGAGGAGGGTCTCCAAAGTGTCAGAAAGTCTCAAGTGTTTTTTTTCAATTTCTCTGTAAAATCATTCCTTGTAAAAGCAATTGTTGTTGAAGATTAATAAATCCCTTATCTGTTGCACCAGTTTTCCCGCATTGGGTTTTTCCGGGGACAATTGTCTAAAAACAACTGTGTTGATGTGATTGGTTCTTGTGCATGTATTTTTTCTCTAAGTAATTGTGTGATAACTACAGTAGAAGTTATTTTAATATTTGCTGAAGAGATTCGTAATAAATTATTGTGAATAATAAGTAGGTGAAATAAATCAATTGCTGCAATAGAATTTCAGTTTAGAAATTTCACACACACAAGGATGATGCATAACGACACATGTGGCATGGGAGGGAGTTCTTCCCAAAGGAATTCCTTATGGAGTAACTAGAGATATAACGCTTATCTCATTTGCAAACAAACAACCAATTACAAAGGATGAATGTTCTACCCAGCCATAAATTTATTACTCGAAGTATTCTTAGTAGTAGGTCACCCCATAGTTTTTAAAACTGAACCAGTGACCAGACCAGTCCACCTAATGAACTGGTCTAACCGGCACTGGTTTGGTCTAAACAAACCAGTTTTAAAAAAATACATTAAATAATTAATTTTTAATGAAACAAAACTATTTTTAAAACGTAACTCCAAGCCAATAGAGACAAAATATGCAAATTTTGCTCATTTATATACCATGTAAAGGTGAATATATCAAAATGGCACCTAGTGCAATACATATCATCGACAAAATAGCAAAATACATAAGAATTGAGGCTCTAAATGGCCTATAAAGTCCAAAAACAATGTTGCAAGCTATGAGGCCATTGGCCTACTACAAGTCTACAGTGTACACATGATCAATCATCAAGTTCATCACCACTACTAGACACAAGATCATCATCAGGAGCTACATAGACATCATCGGGTTCAGAGTCTGAGGATGCCTCAGCCTAATCTGCAACCTCAGTATCAATGCCACCAATGACAATAGAAGTGGACCTAATGTAAGCACGAGTTTGTAGACCTACATGACTAGTGGCAAGTGCCTTCCATTGGTTCTTTGCCTTTCCTTGATGCCACTACTAATCCTAGTTCTGATGCCACCACATAATCTGCATCATCCCCCGCTAAAGCCATGCCGATATCAAAATCAGCCTCAAACATTGGTTCTTCAGTCTCCTCCACCCATTTTTATGTTGGATCAATATCGTCCAACACAATGGGATCTAGATCAGGGGTTTTTCTCATCATTTGGAGCTCCGATTGCATTTATTGTTTACCCCCAAACCATGAAATCCTGAAAACCATTAAGTCTGCTGAATTTTGAGTGAAATCTAAAATTTTAGTTTCTCCAAATGAAATCCAATGAGGTCGAAACCACTCTCAAACATCCTGAGTCATTTCATGGTAATGTTAAAAATTTAAGTAAAAGGATGAAAATGAAAATTAAAGGAAATGTCACTTTTACTTTAAGAATTTAACATCACCATTAATTGCCAACATTGTTAGGGTTGAAACACCCTTAGTTTCCTCCCAAAACCCCTGAAACACAGTCAAAAATATGATTTTTTAACTTTACGGTGGGAGTGCCTAAAACGGCCGGTTTAGGATGGAACCTGGTGGTTTGATACAAACCGGCTGGTTCTGTCCTAAACCGACAGGTTTTCACTTGTCCTACAAATTTTGGCTAAAAGTTTAGGAAGGGAGGATACAAATACTGTGGACAAAGCCATTTTAGGAATGTTTAGTTTGATGATGAACCTAGAAGCAATTTTTGACATACCTGTTTTTTGGGAGAAAATGGTTAGTTCCCAATTGATAGATCTTCCTCTCATTGGCTGCTTCAAATTTCCTTCTCTTGTTACTTACCTCTTCTTGTGCACTCATGTTAAAACATTCATGCACCTAGGGTTGCATATCATGGACTCTCACAAGAACAAGCAATCAGTAGTATTTTGGACTAATGTGGTAAGAAGTACTACAAATAACCAAGGTTTAATGTACTCCATTACTTCTTTCTATCAATTGTTTACTCAATATTAAACAGTTCTCCTCCACCTTCCTTTCTACCAAAAGCTCAATTTTTCCTTCAAATCAGTAAAAATGTTAAAGTAGGTGATTGGTTTCAGTTTGAAGATTATTCAAAGACTAGATTATATGTAGCAGAAGTGGTCCCTTACAAGCTCCCAACTTTTGTGCCTACGAGACTATTTTCATTAGAGTTCATGAGGGAGAGTTTGAATGTGGATCAAGTACATTTTGTGCCAGCAAAGAAGGGGAATTTATTTAAATTGCCAAAGGCAGTGGGACCTTTCATTGTGAATAACAGCCAAGTTGTACGAGAAGTGCAGAAGGCACTTGAAGATATGAATTTGCAGTTGGGTGAGAAGTGGGCATATGATTCACATCATATGTGAAAATTCTATTACTGCAACCACTGATTTATTTTACCTACTTATTTTTCATAAAAAAAAATTATGAGATCCCTTCAGTACATATTAAAATAAATTCCACTGCAAATATCACACCATTATACAGAAACAAATACATGCACAAGAATCAAACACATCAACATAGTAATTTTTGGACAATTGTCCCCAGAAAAACCCAATGCGGGAAAACCGGTGCAACAAAGGAGGATTTTATTAATAGGCTTTTCTTGAGTACAACTAGGGTGCCAAACTGGCTCACCCAATAGAGATAACCACATGGCAGTAATACCATAAAATCCTTAGGTGCTTCCCCTAGGCTCAGCGTCAGTCCAGCTAGCCTCTACGTAGCTCCTAGACCCTTTGCATCAGCACTCTGCCTCACTGCGTCAGCACTTGGCCTCTCTGTGTCACCCACGCAGGCCCTCCAGTCACTGAGAAATCCCGCTGCCTCTGCGTCTGTCTGATTGGCTCTACGTCTGCCTCTCTGATCTCTGCGTTGGATCTTCGGCACTATCCCCGCGTCTCTGTTATGTACTCGCTGCCTCTCACTGCAATTTAGACCTCTAGTTCGAATTTCTCAGCAAACCCTGCTACAGAAATTGGATTGGCTGGTCTCCCTCTAGTGTATCTCCAATTGACTCTCAAGCCTACTCTTATACTTTTCCCGTTGATGAATCAACGGTCGAGATTAAGTCCCTAATCAACTGCTAAGATTAAAATAGACTTGATCTTCGTCTC
Source organism: Pinus tabuliformis (assembly GCA_031772625.1). NCBI lineage: Eukaryota > Viridiplantae > Streptophyta > Pinopsida > Pinales > Pinaceae > Pinus > Pinus tabuliformis. The sequence goes on along the minus strand of CM062804.1, from coordinate 45,092,394 downwards.
TTAGAAGCTTCTCATCCTTATCTTTATTAATACCCATTAATATTTTTATTTTCCTAAGTTTAGACTTAGGAACTCATTAAAAATATTAATTATTTTAATAACTCTTCATCTGGATGGAATTTTCCAAAATGATTTCTGGTTCTTGGAGATCTCATGTGCTTTAGCCTCTCCACCAATTTTCATGGCTAGAGCACATCCAATGCTACCCCAAATAAACATCCTTTATACATGAAGCTCGACCAGAGGTGGAGAAAGTAGCTAATGGAGGACAAACTAGTTTGATTGGAGGAGTGGAAATTGAAACTCCTCATCAAAGTGAAAAGAATTTAAAGAGAGGCAGCGAAGCGAAGATGTGATTGATCTAGAAGAGGAAACAGACAGAAGTTCTAAAAGAACTAAACGCTCTGAAGGTGGCAGCTCATCATCTGCATCAGGTTTTTAGTTACAATTAGGAGAATTTGTGTGTACACCATCTTCTCTTGTTCCAAAAGAGACTGGTCAGAGCTCTGTGTCAATGATAAAGCAGTTGTATTCTCAGATTGAAGAAAAGAACAGGAAGGTTAAAGAAAGAATGGAATCCTAGTTGGAGGCTCAATTCATCTCATATTATCAAACTAGATTTCTTTTTTCTATGGATTTGGAGAGGAATCAGCTCAAACTAGCTTTCTCTCACCCTTCTGCTTTGTTTTTCTTTTTCATCAGGTATCAAGATTGTAAATTTCACAGTTGATGCTAGAGAAATCCCTCTGCCTGACAAAATCAATTTGCATAGGGCAGACTGGTGAACTAATTTACAGTGATTTAAAGAATTCTTCTTTGGTTGCTACCAAAGCTGAAGGTTTGAAAGAAAAAGTGGTTAGCCAATTGAATTAGAAAAGAAAACTCCAGAGCTTTAACCACTCAGAATGAAGAATTGAAGAAGATGATTATTAAACTTGGGGTCAACCCATGGGACAGAAGTGTTGTTCAAAAGCTATTGCAGGGAGCTGAAACAGAAGTTTAGGTGCTAAGGAAGAAATTGAAGATGCCTTCCATTGAACATTCAATGGATTCAGAAGTGGCACAGGTGGAAAAAGAGAAAGAGGCACTGATTGAGGAGCTCATACAAAGAAATGATGAAATCACCAAGCTAAAAGAGAAAATTATGTTTTACAATAGAAAATCGATTCTCATGTTTGTAATATTATAGTACAAGCTGATTTTGAGTACCCAGATGATAAATTGACTAGAGTCATGACTGAATTGTAGATTTCATAGAATGAGGTTAAGAAAATTCAGAGAGATTATGAGAGTGCCTTGAAATTTATAAAGGCTGCTGAAAGAGAATTGAAAATGTCTAAGTAAAATGTTGACAAGTATAGGAATGATTTTCGAGTTGCTGCTCAAGAAATTAAAGAGTTAAATGAGAAGGTCAATGGGAATATATCCCTGATTCAAGCTAGAAAAATTTTATGGAATGACATCATCCATACTATGAGGAACATGTGGTAGTCATTGTCTATAGTAGAAGAGGAGAAGATCATCATTAGAGACTTTGAAAATCTTATTGTTGCAAATAAATAGAAATTACAGCAAAGAGCTCAGTTGGCAAGGAAAATTATTGATTTCCTTAATTCAAGATATTCACAGCAGTTATGGGAATTAGGAATTGAAGATAGAACTGAGTATGTGTTCGAAATTTATAAGATGATTGTAAAGAACTTATATAGGAAGAAAGTAGAAGAAAATATAGCAAAAGTCAAGGAAGTTGTAATGAAACTTAATATTGATTTTGATAAGAGAACTATAACAGGTTTTCCCTCATGTTGGGACTAGCAAGGAAATCTATTACTCTGGGAGACTTATGAGACTTTGCTGGTAGAGTCAAAATGCAAGATTGGCTCAACACATGAAAGAACAACAGTATTGAAGGGAGCAACCATTGTCAACTATTTGCAAAGGGATTTTCAGCATTTATGGTTGATGAGAATTCTTTTCATTGACAAACCTACATATAGCAGAATCACTAACTTCAGAATGGCATGCACAAGGTTTGTCAAGAGTCCCAGTTCAGATTCAGCCGTGTGGAAAAAGTGCAGAGAATGGATGTCACCAACAACAGCAAGTGCAGAAACAAGACCTGCATCCACACCTCAGTCTCAGATTACCAAATGAAGCAGTGCCACCTGTCATACAAAAGTTTTGTCAAATATTTTTAAATGATGTATTTATGTTTTTCTTTTCAAGATGTAAATTTTGAAAGAACTATTAACTCTAAAGTAGTTTAGGAAGTTATCAGTTTTTGGCAGTTGACAGATACTTAACTGTCCTTTTGAAATTTTGAATAAAGTTAATGCAGAAAAAGAAATGAGGGTTCCAAGTTTTGGACCTCAGAAGCAGAAACTACTTGTATGTTTCAATCTTCATGTGGATTTGAATAAAGAATTTGAGGTGATTCTAGACACCTGTTGAGTACAAAATGTGTTTCCTGTTATTTCCATTTTATGTTTTTCTTCATAGAAACGTGTAATGAAGTTGTTGGCCTTTAATTTTATAGTTTTGCAGAATCAATTTCTTGTAAGTTAAAGTTAAAAGTTCCTTAATCATGTGCTCCTCTTTTCTATATATCATCCCCTGCTAATTACATATTTCTTCTCAGGTTGAAAACAAAGATTCTCCATTAAGTAGCTTGTGTTGGAGACTTTCCACTACCTGTGAAAATTCTATCACAGCAACAAATAATTTACTTTTCCTACTTATTTCACCATAAGTTATTCATGAAATTACTTCAATAAACATTAAAATAAATACTACTGCAGATATCACACCGTAATGCAAAAACAAACATATGCACAAGAATCAACACATTGTCACAGTTATTTTGGACTAATGTCCCTAGAAAAACCCAATGTGGGAAAACCAGTGCAGCAAGGGAAGATTTTATTATTCAGCAATTTTCTAGTACAACAGGGTGCCAAATTGGCTTACCCACAGATAGACAAATTTTCCAGCACTTCTTCTGAACCCAGAGTTGATCCTACTGACCCCTGCGTGACCTGAAACCTTCTGCGTTATCCTATTGAGACTCTGCGCAACCTCTCTGGCCTTCTGCGTCAGTCCTACAGTCTCTGCGTGGATGACACGGGCCCTACTGGCTCTGTGCAGTCTTTGCTGCCTCTGGCCTTGCATCTACCTTTTCTGTCTCTGTGCTAATCTCCCGTCTCTTTGTTCTGTACTTGCTGCCTCCTGACTGCTTTCCAGACCACTGGTTCAATTTCTCAACTAACCCCGCTCCAAAAATTGAACTCACTGGTCTCCCTCAGTATATTCTCCAAGTGACCCTCAAGCCTCCTCTTAAACATTTCTCGTTAACAAATCAATGGCTGAGATTAAGTCCCTAATCAATGACTAAGATTAGATCGGCTTGATCCATGAATTTTGGACCATTCTAACACAGTTTTATATTAATTCACATTAATATTTTATTTTCCCTAAGTTTAGACACAGGGACTCCATTAAAATATTAATTATTTTAATACTTCCCAAACTGGTTAGAATATGCCCAAACCCTTTCTGGGTATTGGATATATCATGTGCCTTAACCTCTCCACCAATTTTCGTGGCTAGAGCACATCCGATGTTACCCCAAATCAACACTCCCTCTTAGCGAGGACTGTGCTCTAATAATACTCCTCACTTAGTATCACCCTTATCACCATGAACATCCTTTACACTGCTGCATCCTCTACTGTTGCCCATGACTCTACTGCTGCCACTGCTGCATCCTATACTGCTCCCCATGACTCTACTACTGCCATTGTTGCGTCTGTACGACAACTCCCTCTGCATATGTGTTGTTGCTGGTCCTTTCTCCCAATGCTGCATCCACACTGCAACTCCCTCTGCATCTGTGTTGTTGTTGGTCCTTCCTCCCAACACTTCATCTGCACTACAACTCCCTCTTCATTCATGTCGCTAACACATTCATTTCTACTTCTAAAAGGGGTTCTTTACCATCCCCATATTTTCCGTGAAGTAGTCAAATTTTGACTTTCCAAGGGCCTTGGTGAGGATATCTGCCACCTTTTCTCCTATAGGAGTGTAGCTCAATTGTACAACTCCTCGTTGGACACAGTCTCTGACAAAGTGACACCGGATATCAATATACTTCGACCTATCATGAAACACTAGATTCTTAGAGAGTTTGATGCAACTCTGATTATCACACATGATCCTGGTCACCTCCATATTTCTTCTGAATATGTTCACTAGCAGTTTTCTAAGCCATATGGCCTCACACGAAGTTGTGCTTATTGCCATATATTCTGCCTGAGATGAGCTTAGAGCCACAGACTTCTGTTTCCTATTGCACCAAGAGGTCATTCTTGATCCAATGTTGAAACAATACCCAAAGGTACTTTTCCGATCCACTGAACTTCCTGCCCAATCTGCATCAGTAAATCCACTCAACCTAATATCCTTCCCTTGGTGTAATCAATTGTTCCTTGTAAATACCTGAGAACGTGTTTGGCTGCTACCTAGTGTGCTCTCTTTGGTTCCACCTTGAACTGACTAAGGGTGTTGACAGCGTAGCAAATATTTGGCTTGGTATTGACCAGATACATCAGGGACCCTATGAGCTGCCGATATAGGGTGGGATTGACATCCTTGTTTTCTGATGCATCAATCTTCTTCCACTTGGTGATCATTGGCGTAGCCATAGGGCTACAGTCTCCCATCCCAAATCTTTTCAGGATTTCTATAGCATACGTCACTTGCCCAAGGAAGATTTCTCCTTTTTGCTGCCAAACTTCCAACCTTAGGGAGTAGTGCATTCGTCCCAGATCCTTCATATCGAACTCTATGGCTAGATTCTTTTTGCAATCCTCAATGAGTTTGGATGATCCTGTCAGAAAGAGATCATCCACATATAATACTAAGATAAGTGGTTCATTCTCTACAACTAGATAGTAGAGATTCAGATCTGTGTCACTCTTGACAAACCCCATATTTTGCAAGTAGCCATCTATTAGACCATACCACGCTCTCGGTGCCTGCTTCAGCCCATACAAGGCTTTCTTTAGTCTGCATACATGAGACTTCTTCTCATGAGTTTCAAATCCCTCTAGTTGTTCAATGTAGACCTCTTCTTCCATTACCCCATTCAGAAATGCCGTCTTGACATCCATCTGATGGATCTCCCATCCCATTTGGGATGCAAGAGATATCATGGTCCTAAGAGATGTATACCTGGCTATCGGGGCACAGGTTTCCTCATCGTCAATCCCTTCCTTTTGAGCGTACCCCTTAGCCACAAACCTGGCCTTGTATTTCTCAACAATGTTGCCTGCAGCATATCTGATCTTGTAGATCCATCTTGAACCTACCACAAATCTGTCTTGAGACCTTGACACCACCTCCCAGACATTGTTCACCATTACGGAGTTATATTCCTCTACCATCGCATCTAGCCAGACCTGATGCTGAGTTGCCTCCTTGAAACTAGCAGACTCTCCATCCTGAGCTATTAATGCTTGATATCTGTTTGGCTATTTCCGCTCCCTCTTACTGATGGCTCACTGATGAAGTTCTCTGTATTACGCAGAATCTGACGAAGTTCCCTACTAGTTATTCCTCTACCAGCAGTTGCTTCTGTTCGCTCCTCCTCCTAATCCTGAGAATCTTCCTGACCTGAGGAAGAATTCCCCACTTCTGTTGGTTGAAGAGGCATGAGCAATAGATCCTCTTTCGACTGCTCCTCGGAAGGCATTTCGCGAGATCTTCTGAAACCTCTGTCCTCCATGAACTTTACATCTCGTCGTACTACTACCTTCCTGCTCCCTGGAAGATAGATTCTGTATTCCTTAGCATTCTCGCTATATCCCACTAGATATCCCTTTTCTACAGTATGATCCAGCTTCTTCCTGTTTTCTTCAGGTTTGCAACAATATGCTAAACTCCCAAATATCCTGAAATGACTAACTTCAGGCGTCTTCCCAGTGAAGACTTTCTTTGGAGTGATCTTGCCCACTGCTCGATGAGGAGTCCTGTTCTGAACGTAGACAGCTATGTTGCATGCTTCTGCCCACAGGAATTTTGGCATATCTTGATCATACAGCATGGCCCTAGCTACTTCTACAATGGTCTTGTTTTTCCTTTCTGCCAACCCATTCTGCTCCGAATTGTAGGGAGTTGTCCACTCTCTTCTAATGCCCTCCTTAGCGCAATAATCAGTGAATTCCTTATCGACATACTCTCCACCATTATCTGAGCGCAAAACTTTTATTTTCTTCCCAGTCAGATTCTCCACCAGAGCCTTGAACTCCTTGAATCGACAGAAAACCTCATCCTTAGTTTTCGGAAAATAAATCAAAGTTTTCCTCGAGTGGTTGTCAATGAAGTTAAGGAAATACTCGGCACCACTAAGAGCTTTGACAGACATAGGTCCACAGATATCTGACTGTATCAATCCTACTACACTCTTGGCCCTGTGTTTTCTCCTAGGAAATTCTTCCTTGGCATACTTTCCTAGAGCGCATCCCTTGCAGACATCATCTCGTTTCGTACTCAAATCTAGAACTCCTGTTATAGTGCTCCTGAGAATTCTTAGAGCTCCATGGTGCAAGTGACCCATCCTTCTGTGCCATAGTTCGTTCAAGTCCTTGTCCCCATGACTACCTATTAGTGCCATTGGCGATTCTAGTTGTAATCTATGCAATCGATTACTTTTGATCCTGATTTGCACTTTCTTTTTCTAGTGCAGGTGTTAGACGTATACCTTTTCCTTGATGAAGTAGACGTCGTAGCCCTTGCTTTGTAGTTGTGACACGAAAAGTAAGTTCATCCCCAGTGCTAGTACATGCAGCACATTTGTGGCACGGAACTGCTCTCTTGATTCAGTCTGAAAAAAGTATGGTACCCTTCCCTACTGGAGTAAACTTTGCCTTGTTCCCCATGGTGACCTGAAAGTTCATCTTCTCTTCTCAATATTTTGAGAAACTCTCCTTGATTCCTGTCATATGCCATGAGGCTCCACTGTCTATATACCATACTTCTGATGATGCAACACTAGTCATGCACGCCACTTCTTCTTCGAACCTAGAAGCCAACATAGAGAAATCGAAATCTCTTTCTCTTGTGCAGTCTTCTGAAAATCTGCGTGAATCCCCTGAGGTGGATGCTTTTGCATCGTGCTCTCGACCCATAACTGATTTTCCCTTTCTATCTCTGATTACTTGCTCTAATACCATGTGAAAATTCTATCACTGCAACAACTGATTTACTTTTCTTACTTATTTCACCATAAGTTATTCATGAAATTACTTCAATAAACATTAAAATAAATACCGTTACAAATATCACACCGTAATACAGAAACAAACATATGCACAAGAATCAATACATTGACACAGTTATCTTGGACTAATGTCCCCGGAAAAACCCAATGTGGGAAAAACGGTGTAGCAAGGGAGGATTTTATTATTCAGCAATTTTCTAGTACAACAGGGTGCCAAACTAGCTTACCCATAGATAGATAAATTTTCCAACACTTCTTCTGAACCTAGAGTCGGCTCTACTAACCTCTACATGACCTGAAACCCTTTGTGTCAGCCTGTTGAGACTTTGCGCAACCTCTCTTGCCTTTTGTGTCACTCTTGCAGCCTTTGCGTGAATGACGCAGGCCCTGCTGGCTCTACATAGTCTTTGCTGCCTCTGTGTGGCTCCTTCTGGCCCTGCGTCTGTCTTTTCTGCCTCTGTGTTGATCTCCCGTCTCTTTGTTCCGTACTTGCTGCCTCTTAACTGCTCTCCAGACCATTGGTTCAATTTCTCAGCTAACCCCGCTCCAGAAATTGAACTGACTGGTCTCCCTCTGTTTATTCTCCAAGTGACCCTCAAGCCTCCTCTTATACTTTTCTCATTGACAAATCAACGGCTAAGATTAGATCTAGCTTGATCCATGGATTTTGGACCATTCTAATACAGTTTTATATTAATTCACATTAATATTTTATTCTCCTTAAGTTTAGACTTAGGGACTCCATTAAAATATTAATTATTTTAATATTTCCCAAACTGGTTAGAATCTGCCCTAACCCTTTCTGGGTATTGGATATCTCATGTGCCTTAGCCTCTCCACCAATTTTCGTGGCTAGAGCACATCCGATGCTACCCCAAATCAACAGTACCTTTTCTGACTCTTCTTTCATTAAATTTGTATTCAACATCAGAAGGTCACTTTAAATTATTTTTTCTGTCCATTGAAGATCAAGAGGCATTGTATTTTTAATTATAATCTCCGGGGTTTGAACAATGGAACAACAAACTTATCTTTTCACAATCTTAAACAAATCCCTTGGCACTGACCTCTCCTCAGCGGGCGGTTGTCTTCCAAGGTACAACACAGTCCATGCCCTAGATCCTTGAGATGATGAATGATGCAGCAAGCCTCTAAGAGAGAAACCATAGCTCTACATTTTTAATATATATTCATAGGTCAGATGTCAGGCCTCCGTTTTGTCTAGTTTTATACACCTTTTTGCAATGAAATCCCTCATGTTTTTAGCTAGCTCTTATGGCTATTGTTGTCATTTGCACATTTTTGGGATGTTATCGTAAACATGGGCATGATAAGGCAATTTGCTTATTGTTCGACATATTTCCTTTGTTTTTCAATAATTTAAGACAATTTATGTGATTAGTGACACTTAATCTTGTAATAGGTGAATATCAATTGTTGATTGCTAAGTGCACCAATAGTTGGCCCTGATCCTGCACCTCACATATGAACCTACAACCAAAGAAACAAGAAGTGTATGATTGTTGACCAAGAAGATTGTCATGTGGACCCTCAACAAGTGGATTACTGACTAGCGCACCTCATCAAGATTTTTAGTTAACCTCAAAACCGATTGCTGGAGCTAGCCTTCTAGTCCTATTACAAGATCCATAGCTTCCTAGAATTAGACCTGCATGTAACCAAATTTATTCTTTTCCATAAGTTGTTATGATATACACTTATTTTATCTTGTAACTGTCTGCGTTGGTTTGAAACCTATTATTGTATTGTGAATGTTATAAAAGACCAGCCTGGGCTTATTGCTAAGCAGTAGTCCTTTTGTAAAAATTATAATTTTGTTTCAAACTTTTGGATCTCCCATTATGGTCTTGGGAACCTGATCGAGCTCAATGTAACATAGGATTGGTTAATTTTGTAATGGAGATGTTATGTCAGGTTTTATATTAATTTTAAGAATCTTGTTGGCTTTTTGATTTGATTTCTTTCCAGAGGCAATGAGCTGGTTGGTTGGGCCCGCCAACCCAACTCGTTGTCTTCTCTCTCGGTGCTCTTCTTTTGTTTATTTGATTAACATAGGTTCTAGATATGCTTACTGTGTTTGATATTTTAATGTTTGATGTGCTAGTTTGTATGGTCACTCTCAAATCTGATTAACATTAAGTCCCTGCCTATAAACGCAACAAATAAAACTATACCAGGGATCACACTGATATATATTTTGTTAATGGTTTATGGAATGCTTTGTTCCCGTACAAATCATTCTAGATTCGGTCCTTGAGTTCAAAACCTAATATTTGTATTCGACTCTTCTTGTGTGATTGGCCAAAACTATTGTGAAACTGGATGCTCCTGAAAGGTTTCACTGTACATTGTCAAGAATCGATTTCCTACTATTGTGCAGGAACAGAGTGGTTGTGGGTCATTTTTGTACAAGAATGTAATCTCCTTATATTTTTGACTTGTCTTTTACACCAGAACCAGAATCACATCATTTCAGAATATATGCTGTTAGAGGTTATATATATATATATATGTGTGTTTTACAGGTTATATATACATATATATATATATATATATATATTCACCAAGGAAGCCGTAATGAAATCTTATTCTTAGCTATGTTGTTTACTTTATGACTCTCACATGAGATGAATTTGTATGCATATCTGTTATGAGAATATTATAATGATGCTTGGATAAAGCCTACGATAAAAGTCATAGTTGAACTTGCATACGCAACTATTTTTAATTTTAATACCAATTGCAAACAGGATTTGTTAAGTGTATTGTATTGTGACAATGGCTTGTTCTTTGGTTGAATATGGTTTACATGTACTCAGGCAACGAGCAAAGTCTACTGGAGTGTTTCATTATATTGGGATACCGTGATTTGGAGAAATCCATTGATAATACAAAGTGTGAATTGCAATTCGAGTTCTACTAGTTCCGTCATGACCTGGGACATAATTTATACAAAAGTTACGAATATTTTTGGACCCCTGTAACATTACTCTTGGATCTATTTTTATCTTCACATCGAAACAAAATATACAAGTTGTTTGAATACATGTTTGCATTGTGCTTCGCTAAAACTTGTGATATGTCTTAATCTTACAATGATCATTTTATGCAAATCATATTCAAGGAGGGACTAATCCTTAAGAACTCAAAGTGTGCAAACCTGTAGCTTCACTTTGAAAATTGAAGGGACAGAGTGTGTGCTTACTTGCGTATTGAAAGTTGTGGGTTGGTGTAATAGTGAATTTATTATATATTATACTGCCTTATTTTTTATGAAGAGTCGATTTAAAAGGAACTTGTGACCTGTGCATAGATTTGATAGATCGATAATAATGTTGTTACAAGACCTTTCCTGGATTGAATTTTATTGTTGTAGGTTATGTCTTTTCCATATTTCAATTGGATTTGAATTCAAGTTCATGATTGGTTTCTGAAAAGAATTTGATCATGATCCCGTAGCTTTTCTATAAACTAGATGATGACTTATGCTTCTAGGGCTACAGGGTGTGCTTTTAAGGCTATGGCAATTAGTCACTACCAGATTTCATAGTCGATTGGAAAAGTGAGGTTTGAAGTTCGTATGCAGGTTTGATGAGAGTATAGTAGAAACATTATGATTAATTTACAGAATTAGCACATTGCACTGGAATGAGCAGATTTAGTGCCTTTCTTGCGTTTCTTTGGTTGCACATCGAAGAGTTATCAAAAGCCAATCCTTTTACTAGTGTGAAGGTTGACACAGAGCTATAGTTCGAATGCCTGATATCTAAGGTTTGTTTTTCAATTGTTAATAGTTAGGGTTCGTCTTTCAATTATCAGTAGTTTTGGTTGTCTTTTGGTTAGTAGCTAGGGTTTTCTTTCAATTGTTGATAGACTGCATGATTAGTGTTTGAAATAGTTAGGGTTTCAGTTCTAATGAAAGCCTTTGATTGCAGGATTAGGGTGAGAATTTGATCAGTGTTTACAGGAACGTGAAGGTGTGAAATAGTTAGTCTTCAGGGCATATTAGGGTTTGGGTTTTGCAAGTCCCTGAAGTCTTTTTCTGGAATTTTCAGTTCTACATCTTGAAGTCTATGGACCCTAGATTGACATTAAATGTTGGTCTAATAATCTACCATATACTACACGCAACAAGCACTACATGGCAAAGAAGATAATTTTGATTCCCATTCCTTGGGTTATGTAGATTGAGAGTAAAAAGAGTTGGTGGATTGGAATTGTTATAATAATTAGCTTCTTGTGAATTTTTATGGGGATGTTGAGTGGATGGTAACCAACCATCTTGTGGATGCATAATGTCATCGCAAGGGTGACGGTCACTTTGTGTCCAATTAGGAGTTGTACAGTTGAGCTACACTTCTACAGGAGAACAGGTGGTAGATATCCTCACCAAGGCCCTTGGAAAGTCAAAATTTGACTACAGAGAAAAGATGGGGATGGTAAAGAACCCCTTTTAGAAGTAGAAAGGAATGTGTTAGCGGCACGAATGAAGAGGGAGTTGTAGCGCAAATGAAGTGTTGGGAGGAAGGACCAACAATAACACAGATGCAGAGGGAGTTGCAGTGCAGATGCAGTGTTGGGAGAAAGCACCAACAACAACACATATGCAGAGGGAGTTGTCGTACAGATGCAGCAGTGGCAGTAGTAGAGTCATGGGCAGCAATATAGGATGCAGCAGTGGCAATAGTAGAGTCATGGGCAACGATACAGGATGCAGCAGTACAAAAGATATTCAGGGTGATCAGGGTGATACTCAGTGAAGAGTATTATTAGAGCACAGTCCTCGCTAAGAGGGAGTGTTGATTTGGGGTAACATCGGATGTGCTCTAGCCACGAAAATTGGTGGAGAGGCTAAGGCACATGAGATATCCAATACCTAGAAAGGGTTTGGGCAGATTTTAACCAGTTTGGGAAGTATTAAAATAATAAATATTTTAATAGAGTCCCTGAGTCTAAACTTAGGGAAAATAAAATATTAATGTGAATTAATATAAAATTGTGTTAGAATGGTCCAAAAGTCATGGATCAAGCCAGATCTAATCTTAGTTGTTGATTAGGGACTTAATCTCAACCGTTGATTTGTCAACGATAAATGTTTAAGAGGAGACTTGAGGATCACTTGGAGAATACACAAAGGGAGACCAGTGAGTTCAATTTCTGGAGCGGGGTTAGTTGAGAAATTGAACCAGTGGTCTGGAAAGCAGTCAGGAGGTAGCAAGTACGGAACAAAGAGACATGAGATCAGCACAGAGGCAGAAAAGGTAGATGCAAGGCCAGAGGCAGCAGAGACTGCGCAAAGCCAATAGGGCCCGCGTCATCCACGCAGAGACTGTAGGACTGACGCAAAAGGCCAGAGAGGTTGCGCAGAGTCTCAACAGGCTAATGCAGAGGGTTTTAGGTCACGCAGAGGTCAGTAGGACTGACTCTGGGTTCAGAAGAAGTGCTGGAAAATTTGTCTATCTGTGGGTAAGCCAATTTGGCACCCTGTTGTACTAGAAAATTGCTGAATAATAAAATCCTCCCTTGCTGCACCGGTTTTCCCACATTGGGTTTTTCTAGGGACATTAGTCCAAAATAACTGTGTCAATGTGTTGATTCTTGTGCATATGTTTGTTTTTGTATTACAGTGTGATATCTATAGCAGTATTTATTTTAATGTTTATTGAAGTAATTTCATGAATAACTTATGGTGAAATAAGTAGGAAAAGTAAATCAGTTGTTGCAGTGATAGAATTTTCACAGGTAGTGGAAAGTCTCCAACACAAGCTACTTAATGGAGAATCTTTGTTTTCAACCTAAGAAGAAATATGTAATTAGCAGGGGATGATATATAGAAAAGAGGAGCGCATGATTAAGGAACTTTTAACTTTAACTTACAGGAAATTGATTCTGCAAAACTATAAAATTAAAGGCCAACAACTTCATTACTCATTTCTATGAAGAAAAACATAAAATGGAAATATCAGGAAACACATTTTGTACTCAACAGGTGTCTGGAATCACCTCAAATTCTTTATTCAAATCCACATGAAGATTGAAACATACAAGTAGTTTCTGCTTCTGAGAACCAAAACTTGAAACCCTCATTTCTCTTTCTGAATTAACTTTATTCAAAATTTCAAAAGGACAGTTAAGTAAGTGTCAACTGCTAAAAACTGATAACTTCCTAAACTACTCTAGAGTTAATAGTTCTTTCAAAATTTACATCTTGAAAAGAAAAACATAAATACATCATTTAAAAATATTTGACAAAACTTTTGTATGACAAGTGGCACTGCTTCATTTGGTAATCTGAGACTGAGGTGTGGATGAAGATCTTGTTTCTGCACTTGCTGCTGTTGGTGACATCCATTCTCTGCACTTTTTCCGCATGGCTGAATCCAAACTGGGACTCTTGACAAACCTTGTGCATGCCATTCTGAAGTTAGTGATTCTGCTATATGTAGGTTTGTCAACGAAAAGAGTTCTCATCAACCATAAATGTTGAAAATCCCTTTGCAAATAGTTGACAATGGTTGCTCCCTTCAATACTGTTGTTCTTTCATGTGTTGAGCCAATCTTGTTTTTTGACTCTACCAGCAAAGTCTCATAAGTCTCCCAGAGTAATAGATTTCCTTGCTGGTCCCAACATGAGGGAAAACCTATTCTAGTTCTCTTATCAAAATCAATATAAGTTTCATTACAACTTCCTTGACTTCTGTTATATTTGCTTCTACTGTCTTCTTATATAAGTTCTTTACAATCATCTTATAAATTTCGAACACATACTCAGTTCTATCTTCAATTCCTAATTCCCATAACTGCTGTGAATATCTTGAATTAAGGAAATCAATAATTTTCCTTGCCAACTGAGCTCTTTGCTGTAATTTCTATTTATTTGCAACAATAAGATTTTCCAAGTCTCTAATGATTATCTTCTCCTCTTCTACTATAGACAATGACTACCACATGTTCCTCACAGTATGGATGATGTCATTCCATAAAATTTCTCTAGCTTGAATCAGGGATATATTCCCATTGACCTTCTCCTTTAACTCTTTAATTTCTTGAGCAGCAAATCGAAAATCATTCCTATACTTGTCAGCATTTTCCTTAGACATTGTCAATTCTCTTTCAGCAGCCTTTATAAATTTCAAGGCACTCCCATAATCTCTCTAAATTTTCTTCACCTCATTCTATGAAATCTGCAATTCAGTCATGACTCTAGTCAATTTATCATCTGGGTACTCAAAATCAGCTTGTACTACAATAGTACAAACATGAGAATCGATTTTCTATTGTAAAACATAATTTTTTCTTTCAGCTTGGTGATTTCATCATTTCTTTGTATGAGCTCCTCAGTTAGTGCCTCTTTCTCTTTTTCCACCTGTGCCACTTCTGAATCCATTGAATGTTCAATGGAAGGCATCTTCAATTTCTTCCTTAGCACCTAAACTTCTGTTTCAGCTCCCTGCAATAGCTTTTGAACAACACTTCTGTCCCATGGGTTGACCCCAAGTTTAACAATCATCTTCTTCAATTCTTCATTCTGAGTGGTTAAAGCTCTGGAGTTTGCTTTTCTAATTCAATTGGCTAACCACTTTTTCTTACAAACCTTCAGCTTTGGTAGCAACCAAAGAAGACTTCTTTAAATCACTGTAAATTAGTTCACCAGTCTGCCCTATGCAAATTGATTTTGTCAGGCAGAGGGATTTCTCTAGCATCAACTGTGAAATTTACAATCTTGATACCTGATGAAAAAGACAAACAAAGCAGAGGGTGAGAGAACGCTGGTTTGAGCTGATTCCTCTCCAAGTCCATAGCAAAAAGAAATCTAGTTTGATAATCTGAGATGAATTGAGCCTCCAACTAGGATTCCATGCTTTCTTTAACCTTCATGTTCTTTTCTTCAATCTGAGAATACAACTACTTTATCATTGACACAGAGCTCTGGCCAGTCTCTTCTGGAACAAGAGAAGATGGTGTACACACAACTTCTCCTAATTGTAATTGAAAACCTGATGCAGATGATGAGCTACCACCTTCAGAGCGTTTAGTTCTTTTAGAACTTCTGTCTGTTTCCTCTTCTAGATCAATCACATCTTCGCTTCGTTGCCTCTCTTTAAATTCTTTTCACTTTGATGAGGAGTTTCAATTTCCACTCCTCCAATCAAACTAGTTTGTCCTCCATTAGCTACTTTCTCCACGTCTGGTCGAGCTTCATGTATAAATGATGTTTATTTGGGGTAGCATCGGATGTGCTCTAGCCATGAAAATTGGTGGAGAGGCTAAAGCACATGAAATCTCCAAGAACCAGAAATCGTTTTGGAAAATTCCATCCAGATGAAGAGTTATTAAAATAATTAATATTTTTAATGAGTTCCTAAGTCTAAACTTAGGAAAATAAAAATATTAATGGGTATTAATAAAGATAAGGATGAGAAGCTTCTAAGAGACGAAGATCAAGTCTATTTTAATCTTAGCAATTGATTAGGGACTTAATCTCGGCCGTTGATTCATCAACGGGAAAAGTATAAGAGTAGGCTTGAGGGTCAATTGGAGATACACCAGAGGGAGACCAGCTAGTCCGATTTCTGGAGCGGGGTTTGCTGAGAAATTCGAACTAGAGGTCTAGATTGCAGTGAGAGGCAGCGAGTACATAACAGAGAGGCGGGGATAGTGCCGAAGATCCAGCGCAGAGATCAGAGAGGTAGACGTAGAGTCAATCAAACAGACGCAGAGGCAGCGGGATTGCGCAGTGATTGGAGGGCCTGCATGGGTGACAAAGAGAGGCCAAGTGCTGACGCAGTGAGGCAGAGTGCTGATGCAAAGGGTCTGGGAGCTACGTAGAGGCTAGTTGGACTGACGCTGAGCCTAGGGGAAGCACCGAAGGATTTTATGGTATTACTGTCATGTGGTTATCTCTATTGGGTGAGCCAGTTTGGCACCCTAGTTGTACTCAAGAAAATCTTATTAATAAAATCCTCCTCTGCTGCACCGGTTTTCCCGCATTGGGTTTTTCTGGGGACAATTGTCCAAAAATTACTGTGTTGATGTGTTTGATTCTTGTGCATTTTTCTGTATAATGGTGTGATATCTGTAGTGGAATTTATTTTAATATGTACTGAAGGGATTTCGTAAATAACTTATTGAAAAATAAGTAGGTAAAATAAATCAGTTGTTGCAGTAACAGAATTTTCACAAAGGGAGCATAAGAATTTTCCACCCTCCTGTTTGAAATAATATGATGTGAATCATATGCCCACTTCTCACCCAACTACAAATTCATATCTTCAAGTGCCTTCTGCACTTCTCGTACAACTTGCCTGTTATTCACAATGAAAGGTCCCACTGTCTTTGGCAATTTAAATAAATGCCCCTTCTTTGCTGGCACAAAATGTACTTGATCCACATTCAAACTCTCCCTGATGAACTCTAATGAAAATAGTCTCATAGGCACAAAAGTTGGGAGCTTGTAAGGGGCCACTTCTGCTACATATAATCTAGTCTTTGAATAATCTTCAAACTGAAACCAATCACCTACTTTAACATTTTTACTGAGCTGAAGGAAAAATTGATCTTTTGGTAGAAAGTAAGGTGGAGGAGAACTGTTTAATATTGAGTAAACAATTGATAGAAAGACGTAACAAAGTACATTAAACCTTGGTTATTTGTAGTACTTCTTACCACATCAGTGCAAAATACTACTGATTGCTTGTTCTTGTGAGAGTCCATGATATGCAACCCTAGGTGCATGAATGTTTTAACATGAGTGTACAAGAAGAGGTAAGTAACAAGAGAAGGAAATTTGAAGCAACCAATGAGAGGAAGATCTATCAATTGGGAACTAACCATTTTCTCCCAAAAAACAGGTATGTCAAAATTTGCTTCTAAGTTCATCATCAAACTAAACATTCCTAAAATGGCTTTGTCCACAGTATTTGTATCCTCCCTTCCTAAACTTTTAGCCAAAATTTGTAGGACAGGTCTAACTTCTTCAACAAAAATTTCCAAAGGAAAATGAGTAGGCTCCATAGGTAGATGCTTCCCAACAGACATTAAAAAAAAATCCAATTGAGCATAATTAAAAGCAGAAAAATCTTGAAAAGTGGAAAACAAAGACTCTTCTAAAAGAGGGGTGTAAGAACTTGTAGATGGAAAACATAAAGCTTGCTGAATTAACAAGGCAGACACTTGAAATACATTTTCACCTAATGAGTTCATGACAAAACATTTCGGAGGATAAATCGCAGAGACCAACCAATATATAAATTCTGGAAACAGATGGGTTTGAGGAATCATCGCAGCTAAAACCCCTGACCTTACAGTAGCAACGTATATAGGAGACTCAGTTTGGTTAAGGAAAATATGATGATAATTTCTATATAATCAATGGAGCAAATTGGGTCAAAAATGTCTCTTTCAATATCCATCAATGGAATATGGAAAGTGGAACCTGTTAAAGCAAGTTTCTTCAACATTTTGATACTTCTAGATGCTAAGACTTCACGCAAATATCTGAATAGTGGTAGGTGATACTGACTGGAGCTGCAACATGTACAATTGAGTCCATGGAAGCAGGAGTAGAGGACAACAGTGAATAGAATGGATAATAGAACGAGGTTTATAGCAGAAACAGAGTAACGGGTGGGAAAACAGAATTAATGACAATCGTGGGAAATTTGAATTAATGAGACGGTGACAAGACGGATGAGGTGATGGTTGACGTGGATGATGAGGTGGTGGAAGGGTATGATGAGAAGTGGTGATTGTGCGATGGCAAAATAGACAAATCATAATTGTGCTCGCCTACCAACGTAACACGCTCGCTTGCCGACGTAATACGGGGGAAGACTCCCGTACAGAAGAAACCCGATGGAGTCTCCCCACAACCATTGTGAGTTGTTGATCTGTGGATGGATTAGATGTTGAAAAGTCTTTACGGGGGGGGACAGGCAGAGCTGACCATCGGGCATGTAGTGTCATCGGGTTTGCTCCATCCAATGGGCCCTGCTACCAATCCTCATCGCACTCAAAGACTCTTGCTCAATATTTAAAATTGTGAATTTGTTATTGCTGACTAGGGACCCACTTGTTTTACACTTAATGCTGCATTACGATTTAAGTAATGTAGTTTAATCCACCATCATACATTAATTATTTAACATCAAAAATTTTGTTTTGATTTTTTTTCCAGATACATATACATTTTCTTCTAAACACAGATAAAATTAAAATGAGCTGCAACATATGGCTCCACTTGGGGATAGTGTTTTAAGTCAAAACACTAAGAACCGCAGATTAGTGCCTTCACCTCGGGCATGGAATCAAAATTATAGCTTGACACATTACAATGAAGAGCTCACCGAATATTCACAATGATCACACCGGTATATACAAATGAAGAAAATAAATGAAGTCAATGCTGAAAGTAGTGCTTCAAATATTGCCTATTGACTGACAGTTGTATGAATTCGCCATCCAAGTTTTCTAGAATGAAGGTGTTATTGGTTCTGTCTACTACTTTAAAAGGACCATACCAAAGAGGATCAAATTTTCCATTTATTCCTTTCTCTTCTCTCCTCACATCCCATCGTAGAACCAAATCTCCACGCTGAAAAAGAATATCTCTGGATTTTCTATCAAATATCAATTTCATTTTCTCTTGGTAATTGATTAGATTCTCCATTACTTTCTCCCTGTTTTCATTCAATTCCACCAATTGATTCAATCTCCTTGTGAGCGAATTTGGTTCTTGCTAAGCATCTTGGATAAGTGCCACAACAATTTTTTCTAACTGACTAGGAAATAAAGCAGTTTCTCCATATACTAACTCAAAAGGTGATTTTCCATTCAACCTCCTAGTAGTAACGTTGTTTGCCCATAAGGCAAACTTCATCTTTGAATCCCCGTTTTTCTGATTCTCTGCAATAGTTTTCTTAAGTATCTTCACCAGGGATTTATTAGAATATTCTGCCAACCCATTCCCCTAGGGGTGATAGGTGGTAGAATGAGACAATACCACATTATACTTCTGGCAAAAGTCAATCAACTTTGCAGATATGAAAACCTAAGCATTATTTATGACCAACTTTTTAGGACAATCAAACTTGTTGAAAATATTTTCTTCTAAAAATTTAATTACCACTGAATCATTAGCTCTACTTGTTGGAACAACTTCTATCCATTTAGTAAAATAATTTGTCCCTGTCAAAATCCATCTATGTTGTCCACTAGAGGGTGGATTTATCTCCCCTATAAAATCCAAACCCCATTGTCTAAAGGGTTCCTCCACAAACACAAGAATCAATGGTAATGGTGCTAATTTCTTCTTTTCAGCAAACATCTGGCATTTCTCACAACTTCTCACAAGTCTATAAATATCAGAAAATAGAGAGGGCCAAAAGAAACGATCCTTCAAGATTTTATGCGTTGTAACCTTCCAACTGTAGTGACCACCACAGAGGCATCCATGATATTCATTTACAATTTCTATAGTTTCTCCTTCAGTTAGACAGAGAAATAAAACACCAGCTGGATCTCTCCAATACAACTTTCCATCTACTATGACATACTTTTGAGCTTTGACTCAGAGAGCTTTATATTTTGTTCTATCTAAAGAAGAAGGACAACTAAGGAAACATAGATAATGGACAATATCTTTATACCATTGAGAACAAAGATACTTGTATTGAATTCTGCTATCAAGCTCTTTATTCTTGTTCTTCATTTGTCTTGGATTTAACAACTTCAACCAGCAAATTAATTCCCACAGCTTGATGATTAGCTTCTGCTAAGATTTTTGCTAATCCTTGTCCTTTCACCAGCTTAGTTCGCTTAATATCCATATCATATTCCTGAATTTTTGCAATCCATTTTCCTCTTTTTCCATTGCTATCGCTCTGAGTCAACACATCTTTGACAAAAACATTAGGAACATAAGCAGTAATATGAGATTGAAGAATATAAACTCTAAAAGCCTTCAGTGCTTTCAATAAAGCATAGGCCTGCTTCTCCACAATATTATATTTCAGCTCTGCATCCCTTAACACCTTGCTGAAGAATGCTACAGGTTGCTCCTTATTTTCCTGATTTCTTTGTAAAATTACTGCTACAAGAGTAAGAGGAGAGGCAAATGAGAATGTTTGAAAAGGATTTTGATAATCAATTCTTACCAACACAAGGGCCTCTTGAAAATTTTCCTTGATCCTGGCAAAATATTCCCTGGCAGTTGTAGTCCACTTCACTTCTGCATCCTTTTTCAACATATTAGTAATTTCCTTAACAATTTCTGCATAATTTGGGACAAACCTTCTTAAAAAAATTATCTTTCCCAAAAAGCTCTGAATCTCCTTTTTGCTCCTTGGTAGAGGTATTTTTTTTATTGCTTCAACTCTTTTTGGATCTATCCTAACCCCTTATTTAGATACATTATGGTCTAGTAATTTTCCTTCTTTCAAAGAAAAATTAGATTTCTTGGGGTTTAAGGATAAGACATACCTTCTGCATTTTTCAAAAGTCTGCTGCAAATTCTTCAAATTCTCTTCATCTGATTTGGAGAAAACTGTAATGTCATCTAAATAAATTACCACAAATTTCTCTTTTTCACCTACAAAGGATATATCCATAGCCCTCTGGAAAGTAGCACCAACATTCATTAATCCGAAAGGCATCTTAGCATACATAAAAGTACCTCATGGAGTGGTAAATGTTGTCTTTTTTGTTCTAGCTGCACTGGGATTTGATTATAACTAGAAAAACCATCAATCATTGATAACCTAGAAGAACCTGTTACCTTTTGCAAGATGTGATCCATTTTTGGAAGAGGATAGTTATCCTTCAAAGATGCCCTATTTAAATTTCGGAAATCAATACACAATCGAATCTCCCCATTCTTCTTCCTCACGGGTACTAGATTAGCCACCCACTCAGAATATCTCACAGGAACAATTATTTTAGCTTGCAACAGTTTCTTGACTTCTTTCTCGATTGATGGCAACAATAAAGGATTTATCTGCCTCAACTTTTGTTTATATGGTTTAATCCCTGGCTTCAAAGGGATTTTATGCTGAATGATGCTAGTATCATATGTCTTCAGATCTTCATAAGACCATGCAAATATATCATGATATCTCTTGAAAATATCTACATACATTTGTTTGAACTCCTTTGGAACATCTTTCACCAATCTCACCATCTTAGGCTACTGCTCTGTTCCAAGGTTGCAGTGTTCAAGATCATCTTCTGAATCTGTTTTCTTAATATTGACAACAACATCATTAGCATTAAATAATCTTTCCAAGGGTACCAAACCTTTAGGGATCACATTATTCTTTAACTGCAATATTTTCTGACCTCCTATGGAATCCTTGAAAGGTTATTTTTTGTTTGATTGTTCTTCTTGATCTTCTTCAGTTTCATCCTCTTGATCAATCTCCAAGTTTGAAAATTCAACCACCATCTCCAGAAAAATTTTAATCTGTCCTCATCCTCGAACACCTGCCAATACTTTACATTATCTGGAATAGATGTCCCGTTCCTAATTTCCACTTCATACCTGAGTCTGGGATTCAAGGGAGGTTTAAAAGTACTAGCTCAACTGCCAATGAATCAGCTAGTCTATTACCTTCTCTAGGTACAAACTGTATATTGAAAGCATAAAATAAGTTATCTACCAAATCCCACACTTCATTCCTATATGTCTTAAGCCTTGGATGTTTTGCTTGACATTGATTCTTGATTTGTTTAATCACCAATTCTGAATCTCCAAAAATAGAAATACACTATATTCCTAAATTTTTTACAGCTTGTAAACCAAGAATCAAAGCTTCATATTCAGTAATGTTATTTGTAGAGTCAAATTCTAGTTTATAAGAGAAGGGAATCATATGACCTTTAGGAGAAAGTAGAAGAATTCCAACTCCATTCCCTTCCTTCGAATAGGAACCATTGAAATACAACTTCCAGACTCCATTGACTACTAGCTCCTTGCTCTTAATTGCTGAAGGGAGTTGCACTTTTGTGTCTTCAGCAATTTCTGGTGATTCTTGTAACATAAAATAGGAAAATTCATCCTTTTCCTGACTATAAACAGGAGAATTACTTGAACCCTCCTTTGTGATAGTTTTTACAAACCTGGTCTCTCGATATAATCTCCTTTCTTCTCCATCAAAAACTGGAATAATAGCATAAGTAAAATCCAGTTTAAGCACTACTCCCAGTTTGGCTCCCTAATATCTTGAGAGAAACATTCCAAAACACATTGGAATATCTGCAACAACCACGTCCATTACAATACTCCTAGCAGAATTTGAGCCAATGACACCACCAAATCCTTAATCAATCCTATACATTTGACCTTCTTTGAATCAAAAGAATACAAGTCTTTATAAGGCTTTCTAATTTGCAAGTTTAATTGCTTCATAACTGACAGTGGCATTAGATTATGAGATGCTCCTGAATCTAACATACAGTTATGAAGTATAAAAGTATGCATAAGCAGATAAATATAGAAAGGTGTAGAAGTATCTTTCTCCTCTACATGAGGACCAAACATCATTACTGGTCTCTCCTCCTACAAATTAATTGCATATGTTGAATGATTATCTTGAGAGAAATTTATGAAGTCAGAAACTTGCTCATTATACATAGGAGTCTTCACTAGCTCTGTTAAAGGAATAGGAACTTTAAGCTTTTCTAATTCTTTCAATAAATTAAAAGAATGACTTTATTTCATTGTTTTTAATTGTTTCCCCTCATTTAAGTTTTGACTTGGGACCTTCTAAGAACTGACAACGGGTTGTTGAATAGATTTGTGCAACACCCCTGAATCTTGCTTGTTGTTAGAACTTTCTCCCTGCTAAACTGTAACTTTTGGGACCGCATTGACTTGCTGCTCTCCTTTATCAACTTGTCTTGGAGACTATTGCTGCACTATGCGATCTGTTTGCTCCTCCACACTGTCTGGGAGTCTTGATCTCTTCCTAGATCTAAGATCATATTTTTTATGCAACTCTGCTTGCATAAAATCTGTAAACTTCTTATAATATTCTTCAATTTCTTCATCATCTAGAGAGACCTGAAAAATCCAAATTAGAATCTTCCCTTATGACTTCTTCTCTTTCTTCATCATACAATGTAGAAATTTTATTTTCCTATTCTTTAAGATATTCTTCCACTGCTCCCTCTGGTTCATCTTCGATGTACAAAGGTGGTTGTATATGATCTTGATCATTTCTTTCCATTTGCATAATTTGCAGTGGCTGCCTCGTAAATTGAGGATTAAAATTTTTGTTTTGACCCCGCTGAATCTGTCTTGGTGGATTTTTGCTTTCCAATTCCATTTTCACCAATTTATTGGAAATTGTTTTAATGGTCTTGGTCATTTCAACAAGCTTTTGTTCATGAGAATCTTTTGGCTGACTAGCAACCTTCTCTTCTTCTTTCCCTTTGCCCTTGTCTTCAACTTGTTCCTTTGGTTTCATTTTCCTTGCAGCAGATAGATTTGCTTCAATCTCTAGTGCATCAGTCTGGATTTGGTCTAAAGTAGGAGATATCCTCTCCCTCAAGGTGAAACCAAAGTCAGAATCAAATTCCCCTGCGAACGCCACTTTTGCTCCTACAGTTTGTGGCTTTATCTTTGTCGGTAGGCTATTATACAACTTGTTAAATGTTTTAATGAATTCACTTACATCCTCTTTTGATTTTATTTTAATTGCAATGAATTCAATTAAGAAATAACCATGGTCCTTCTTTTCACCCCATCTCTGTGTGAAAACATTCTCTAATTCCTCCCAAGTATTTATAGAATTAGTAGGAAGTGTTTTGAACCACTTCCTTGCTTCCCCATCAAGTGATTGGAAAAATAGTCTCATCACTACATCCATATACTCAACATTTAAATTCTCAGCAAATGCACAAAAAGAAGTAATATGTTTTTCTGTTGTTAATTTAATCCTCCCCTGTAAACTTGGGCAATAATTTTAGATAATCTTGGGGCATAACATTCATTGGCTGAGGAAGATTTAAAGGTGCATATTTGTTCATAAGAAAAACTGGGATAGCCATATTTGAATTTGAGAGGGGAACATAGGAGCTTCCTGCCTGAAACACAGATGATTGAGGTGGGATAAGAAAAATCAGAATTGGCTCACTGAGGTAGAAACAGTTTGATTTGGAACTGAAAAGTCAATTGTTTTAATCTCTTCGATTTCTGGAAAAGAAAATAAGACTAACTCAAATGATTCTCCTTCTAATGTGGGTTTTGAAAAGATTTTCTGAGAGGAAGATAACTTTCTTGAGAAAAATCAAGATTTTTAGCAACTTGCTCCAAATGAAAGGTCTTAAATAATTGTGGAGCAGAACTAGAACTAGGAGCAAACAGAGTAGGGTTTAGAGTTACTGGGGATTTTGATTTCCAAACCCTTCGAGAAACTAATTTCTCTGGATCAGAGAGGATAGGAGCTTTCTGTTGCGAGGTATCAAACCTCGTGTGGGCCCTTTTCGAAGCCAGGATTGTTTTCTTGGTGAGAGACTTAGCCTAAGAACTTTCTTTGCTCACTAGACAAAGAGACGACTACAAAGAAAAAACCAAGGAAAAATAGCTTCGTATCTTCGTTCCCCGGAAACAACACCAAATAATATTGTACCTTGGAAGACAACCCCGGCTGAGGAGAGATCAGTGCCCAAGACATTTGTTTAAGACTGTGAAAAGATAAGTTTGTTGTCCCATTGTTCAAACCCCAAAGATTATAATTAAAAATGCAATGCCTCTTGATCTCCAATGGATACAAACAATGATTTAAAGTTACCTTCTGATGTTGAATACAAATTTAATTAAAGAACAGTCAGAAAAGATAGTGGAAAGTCTCCAACACAAGCTACTTAATGCAAACTCTTTGTTTTCAACCTTAGAAGAAATATGTAATTAGCAGGGGATGATATAAGCTGGAAGCTTGAAGTCACTTGGAAGCTGGAAGCAGGAAGCATAGAGAGAGGGAAGCTGGTTTTTTGATAGTCTGGAAGCAGGAAACTGGAAGCTGGTTGTGTAAGGTGTCAGAATTAGGGAGAGCAGGAAGTCACACCCAAGATTTTGTTGAGGGTGTGAGAGAGTCAGGATAGGATGGTGTCAGAGTTGGATGATAAAGTCAGGAGATCATTGTTTAGTTTTGGTTTGAAGGTGGGGTGATGGGGCTCCATCAAGGCTGGCCGAAGGTTCAAGGATCAAGGCTGGCTAACAATGGATTAAGACCTATTTTAAAAGGATAATCCAAGCCAGCCTTGATGGAGCCCCTTAGAAACATCCTCATTCTCCACCACGCCCCCCTTTTATGTCTGCTAAAGTTGTCTTGTTGAACTTCAGCTCGCCTCTGCTTAGTTGGTGCCTTGAACTTCATATCTTCCTTGGTGACAATGGCACCAGGAGGCCTATAGAAAGTGTAATATAGTGGTAAGCTGGAGCTCTGAGGTTGAGGCACTTTAACTAATTGCTCTTCAGTCCTTGATGAGCCACCCTCCCTTGTCAAAATGGCATCCACCTCCTCTCCTTATCAGTCGAGCCCCTCTCCTTATTAGTCGAGCGTGCTACGCACCCTGACGGACCTCGTAGCTCTCTTTGTTTGCCAGCTTCTCCTCCCCCGGTCTAGTCTCGTGATCTTGAGGATCAGGTACTTTTAGTCTTTTCTCAGTGCCTATAAGGAAGTAAGGGTCATGCCAAATGCTACCTATGTGCTTGGATAATCTGCTCCTAAATCTTGATCTGAAGCATCTTGACCCTTGAGAGGAACGTACTCAGTAACTGTAACTCGTGCATAATATGGAACCATACGAGGGCTCCTGGAAGGTATGTTCCTGCTCCTGGACTTGCTCTTGCTGCTTTTCCCTCTCCTCTCGTTAGAAAAGAGGAGCACATGATTAAGGAACTTTTAACTTTAACTTCTAGGAAACTGATTATGTAGAATTGTAAACTTAAATGCCAACAGCTTCATTACTCGTTTCTATGAAGAAAAACATAAAATGGAAATAACGGGAAACACATTTTGTACTCAATAGGTGTCTGGAATCACTTCAAATTCTTTATTCAAATCCACATGAAGATTTAAAGATACAAGTGGTTTCTGCTTCTGAGGTCCAAAATTCAGAACCCTCGTTTCTCTTTCTGAATTAACTTTATACAAAATTTCAAAAGGACAGTTAAGTATCTGTCAACTACCAAAAACTGATAACTTCCTAAATTAATTTAGAGTTAATAGTTCTTTCGAACTTTACATCTTGAAAAGAAAAACATAAATACATCATTCAAAAATATTTGACAAAAGTTTTGTATAGCAGGTGGCACTGATTCATTTGGTAATCTGAGACTGAGGTGCAGATGAAGGTCCAGCTTCTGTGCTTGCTGTTGTTGGTGACATCCATTCTCTGCACTTTTTCCACATGGCTGCATCCGAACTAGGACTCTTGAAAAACCTTGTGTGTGCCATTCTAAAGTTAGTGATTCTGCTATATGTAGGTTTATCAACAAAAAGAGTTCTCATCAACCATAAAAGTTGAAAATCCCTTTGCAAATAATTGACAATGGTTGCTCCCTTCAATACTGTTGTTCTTTCATGTGTTGAGCCAATCTTGCTTTTTGCCTCTACCAGAAAAGTCTCGTAAGTCTCCCAGGGTAATAGACTTCCTTGTTGGTCCCAGCATGAGGAAAAACTTGCTCTAATTCTCTTATCAAAATCAATATTAAATTTCATTACAACTTCCTTGACTTCTGTTAATTTTGCTTCTGTTGTCTTCATGTATAAGTTCTTTACAATCGTCTTATAAGCTTCGAACACATACTCAGTTCTATCTTCAATTCCTAATTCCCTTAACTGCTGTGAAGATCTTGAATTAAGGAAATCAATCATTTTCCTTGCGAACTGAGCTCTTCGCTGTAATTTTTGTTTATTTGCAACAATCAGATTTTCCAAGTCTTCGATGATGATCTTATCCTCTTCTACTAAAGAAAATGACTCTCAGATGTTCCTCATAGTATGGATGATGTCATTCCATAAAATTTCTCTAGCTTGAATCAGGGACATATTCCCCTTGACCTTCTCCTTTAACTCTTTTATTTCTTGAGCAACAACTCGAAAACCATTCCTATACTTGTTAGCATTTTCCTGAGAAATCGTCAATTTTCTTTTAGTAGCTTTTATAACTTTCAAGGCACTCCCATAATATCTCTAAATTTTCTTCACCTCATTCTCAAAAATCTACAATTCAGTCATGACTCTAGTCAATTTATCAAATAGTCCTCAGAATTAGCTTGTACTACAATAGTACAAACATGAGAATCAATTTTCTGTTGTAAAACATAATTTATTTCTTTCAGTGTGGTGATTTCATCATTTCTCTGTATGAGCTCCTTAGTCAGTGCCTCTTTCTCTTTTTCCACCTATGCTACTTCTGAATCCATTGGATGTTCAATGGAAGGCATCTTCAATTTCTTCCTTAGCACCTGAAATTATTTTTAAGCTCCCTGCAATATATTTTGAACAACACTTCTATCCCCTAGGTTGACCCCAATTCTAACAATCATCTTCTTGAATTCTTCATTCTGAGTTGCTAAAGCTTTGGAGTTTTCTTTTTTCTAATTTCAACTAGTTAACCACTTTTTCTAACAAACCTTCAACTTTGGTAGCAACCAAAGAAGACTTCTTCAAATCACTGTAAATTAGTTCACCAGTCTGCCTATGCAAATTGATTTTGTCAGGCAAAGGGATTTCTCTAGCATCAACTGTCAAATTGACAATCTTGAAACCCGATGAAGAAGACATAGACAAAGCAAAAGGGTGAGAGAAAGCTAGTTTGAGCTGATTCCTCTCCAAATCCATAGCAGAAAGCAGTCTAGTTTGATAATCTGAGATGAACTAAGCCTCCAACTGGGATTCCATGCTTTCTTTAACCTTCCTGTTCTTTTCTTCAATCTCACAATACCACTGTTTTGTCATTGACACAGAGCTCTGGCATGTCTCTTCTAGAACACGAGAAGATGGTGTACACACAACTTCTCCTAATTGTAACTGAAAACCTGATGCAGATGATGAGCTGCCACCTTCATAGAGATTAGTTCTTTTAGAACTTCTGTATGTTTCCTCTTCTAGATCAATCACATCTTCACTGCCTCTCTTTAAATTCTTTTCACTTTGATGAGTTTCATTTTCCACTCCTCTAGTCAAACTAGTTTGTCCTCCATTAGCTAATTTCTCCACCTCTGGTCGAGCTTCATGTATAAAGGGAGCACAAGAATTTTCCACCCTCCTATTTGAAATAATATCATGTGGATCATATGCCCACTTTTCACCCACCTGCAAATTCATATCTTCAAGTGCCTTCTGAACTTCTCCTACAGCTTGCCTATTATTCACAAAGAAAGCTCCCATTGTCTTTGGCAATTTAAATAAATACCCCTTCTTTGCTGGTACAAAATGTTCCTGATCCACATTCAAACTCTGCCTGATGAACTCTAATGAAAATAGTCTCATAGGCACAAAATTTGGGAACCTGTAAGGGGCCACTTCTGCTCCATATAATATAATCTCTGAATAATCTTCAAACTGAAACTAATTATCTACTTTAACATATTTACTGCGCCGAAGGAAAAAATGAGCCTTTGGTAGAAAGCAAGGTGGAGGAGAATTGTTTAATATTTAAACAACTTATAGAAAATAAGTAACAAAGTACATTAAACCTTGGTTATTTGCATTACTTCTTACCACATCAGTCCAGAATAATATTGATTGCTTGTTTTTGTGAGAGTCCATGATATTCAACCCTAGGTGCATGAATCTTTTAACATCAGTGTACAAGAAGAGGCAAGTAGCAAGAGAAGGAAATCTGAAGCAACCAGTGAGGAAGATCTGTCAATTGGGAATTCACCATTTTCTCCCAGAAAACAGGTATGTCAAAAACTGTTTATGGGTTCATCATCAAACTAAACATTCCTAAAATGGCTTTGTCCACAGTATTTGTATCCTCCCTTCCTAAAATTTTAGCCAGAATTTGTAAGACAGGTCTAACTTCTTCAACAAGTGTCCAAAGGAAATGAGTAGGCTTCATAGCCAGATGTTTCCTAGCAGGAATTAAAAAGAAATTCAATTGAGCATAATTAGAAGTAGACTAATCTTGAAAAGTGGAAAAGAGAGTCTCTTCTGACTTCATGAAATTTTCACCTAATGAGTTCATGACAAAACATTTTTGAGGATAAAGGGAAGAGACTAGCCAATATATAAATTCTGGAAATAGATGGGTTTGAGGAATCATGGCAGCTAAAACCCCTGACCTTACAATAGCAACATGTACAGGAGACTCAGTTTGGTTAAGCAGAATATGATGATAAATTTCTATATAATCAATGGAGCAAATTGGGTCAAAAATGTCTCTTTCAGTATCCATCAATGGAATATGGAAAGTGGACTCTGTTAAAGCAACTTTATTCAACATTTTGATACTTCTGGATGCTTAGACTTTGCGCAAATATCTGAATAGTGGCGGGTGATACTGACTAGCACTGCAACCTGTAAAATTGAGTCCACAGAAGCAAGAGTAGAGGACAATGATGAATAGAATGAATAATAGAACGGAGTTTATAGCGGAAACAGAGTAACGGGTGGGAAAACAAAATTAATGACAATCTTGGGAAATTTGAATTAATGAGCTGGTGACAAGACGAATGAGGTGATGGTTGACGTGGTTGAGGAGGCGGTGGAAGGGTACGATGAGAAGTGGTGATTGTGGAATGGAAGAACAGAAAAATCATAATCGCGTTCCTCTGCCGATGTAACACGCTCGCTTGCCGACTTAACACGCGCACTTGCTGACGGAACACGCTCACTTGCTAACGTAATATGGCGGCAGACTCCCGTACAGAGGAAACCCGATGGAGTCCTACTGCAACCGTTGTGAGTCATTTTACTGTGGACGGATCAGATGTTGAAAAGTCTTTATGGGGGGACTGGGAGAGCTAACTGTCCAGCATGTATTGCCATCGTGTTTGCTCCATCCGACTGGCCCCACTACCATTCCTCATCGCGCTCAAAGACTTGCTTGATATTTAAACTTCCAACTTTGTTATCGCTGACTAGGGACCCACCTGTTTTACACTTAATGTTGCATTAAGATTCAAGTAATGCAGTTTAATCCACCATTATACATTAATTATTTAACATCAAAATTTTTGTTTTTCTTTTGATTTTTCTTTTTTTGCAGATACGTATACATTTTCTTCTAAACACATATAAAAGTAAAATGAGCTACAATAGACTGAAAACTATAGGGCTAATTGAATGTAAGCATGTAGGTCAATGTTATATGATATCAACTTCCTTTGCATCAATACGATAAGAAATGCCCAAGATGAATATCTTCAGTTGAATCAGACAAAATACTTACAGATCTTCCCGTTACCTTCAATTCCTGTGACCAGAGATTCAATGATTTCAAGACTGACCTTCATTATTTTCAAAAAGAGTAACTAATGCTAGAGTTGCCATAGGAATGCTAACAATGTTGTCACTACAGGAATAGTGTTATCATTGAATGAAATATTAACCATCAAAATTTCCACAAAGCATCTTAGGAAAAGCATTAGTCAGTGGTTTTTCACCTCAATATCCTCATTATAAATAAAAGTGACATAATAATGTTTTGGATGCCAAGGCATTAAATATGGGGAGAAAAAATAAAGATGAAAAAATAATACCTTCCCGAGATGACCATCTTGTTGATTTGAGGTAGCATCGGATGTGCTCTAGGCCTCAAATTTTGCAGGGAGACTTGGGAATATGCAATCCAAAGAACAAGAAACCGTTTTGGGAAATTCCACACGGAGATGATTATATTAAAATAATAATATTTTTAATAGGGTTTTGTTGATGCCTCGAAAATCGCTGCAACAACATTGGGGGATAACCACACGGTTCGGACCTTAAAGCAGCGTCTTTTCTGTTTGGTGTGGTGGCTCCGACTGGTTTAACTAGGTCCAGTTACCTTCTCCCTATCGCTATTGGTTTATTATATATCTTTAACTACCATTAGACAGGGATATCAGATCACTTCTTCTTGCTGATCAGGCAAGAGAATGAACCTTAAGCTGATTTGGGTTCAGCCAAGCCACAGCTAAAGTTTTGCCTCTTTGAGAAGAGGACTTAAAAGAATGTAGAAATTAATCTAAATTGCAAACTTATTCTATAGATGCAAGCAAAAGAAACTAATCTAAATCCTATCTTAATTAGGCAAAGATAGATCTAACCCAACTAAGAGCAAGATAATTAAAATATTGAGATTTAAACATGTCTTGCTTATAATGAATATCAAGTTAATGAAGTAGTTCAATTAACGTGATATTATGGATATCAAAACAAATCCTATTGAGACCTTTTAACTGAAATAATAAAGTTATAAACCAACAACATTCTAGGAAGTAGTTCACAAAATGACATTGATTATTAAATCAATAAATCCAATAATTAAACAATAATATGTGGAAATACTTCACAACACATTACCATTCAATAAATCAGTTTTATAAGACAGATTTCTCAGCAAATAGTTACTCAGAAATCAGAAATTAATTCATAAGAACAGAGATACACGATAACAATATTGAGACAAATTACCCATATTGACAAAAGTGCACAAACATGAATAAGATGAGACATTCCCACAATAAAAATGAAACTGATATTTGAAACAATAGTATTAGAAATACCAATTTATTGCATCCATTTCTCTGACCTCAGTCTCCAATAGTCATTTACATTGCTTGAACTTCTGATTTCAAAACTAGAGCCGCATTAGTGCAAACTCCGCCTCTCATACATAATTCAAGATACAAAAGAAAAATCCTCAATAATCCCCAGATCTGAGATTTTCTCTCCTCCCTCCTACAATTCTAAATTCCTATTACAGTAGTGCTTTTAGAAGTCTAAAATTGCAGAGGAGAGCAGCCCTTTATTACATTCTGCAATCTATTATTTATACTATTTGCAAAGAAATTTTTGAGAGGAAAGTTTGTTAAAGGTAAATCTGTCAAATCCAATTTTATTTTCTCAAAAATTCTAATCTTTAATTGTTGGAGCATTCTTATTGACTAAGATCCTTTTCTCCATATTTCTTCCACTGTTTTCCTGCAAAAAGAAATCAAAATAAATTAAAATGCAACAACAAAATCAAAATGTCATTGCTGGCTTTTAAAACAAATCCAATCAAATATAATTAAAAAAATAATTGAAAATAAAATGTAAGCTTTCTATTGATGTCTGGGATGGTTTGATTGGCCAAGGATATTATTACTGAATAGATCTACATTTAGAAAAGGTTTAAACAAATGAAAATGCAGGAAATAAAACTTAAGAAATTGATTTTGTTTTCAAAATTCGGAGCTTAATCTTCTGCCTGATTTTTAACCCAATTAATGACCAAATCTGTCAGTGAAACCTCCTCAGAAATATACTCCTTGATTTTATCTTTCCAATGAGCTGTCATGGGCCTCATTTGGCCAAGTAAAACTCAATCTATGGGCCTCCAAAGTTGGTGAGTCAATTCTGTCACAATCCTGGAATTGTTGTTGCAAGGCTAAAAATCAAAATTCTAGTTAAAAATTAAATCCTAAATTAGAATTCTAATTATCTAATAATTAATTCTAATTTAATTGTTAATTATTAACTAAACTTAATTAATTAATAAAATATTATTAATTAATATAATTAAGTATTTATAATCAACTAGATTAAGCATCAAGCTTTTAAAGGGGACGGGACTGGAGCACCGGAACTCGACTGCTAGGGTTTTGTATTCTCCTCAGATGGCGCAGTTTGATCTGCTCAGACAGCCATCACGGACCTGACCTTGTGCCCAGAAAATACCCAACTGCTCTGTGAAGGATCGAAGGGCAAATGGACAACCCCCAGGGGGGGCTTCTGCGCCCTCCCCTAAGGCGAATAATCTGCAGCACCAATCTGAAAGGATGATACTATTTGGATCGGTCAGTGAGGATGTGATCAACCAGGAAATCCCACGCTGGCATGAGCGCACTGGAAAGGACAAACCGGAAAATAAGACGGAAGAAGAAACAGGACGGAATAACCGACCAGACAGAACCCCGAAGGTCTCCTTGACCACCTGCAAACCAATAGCAACAGATCGACCCAGAATCGAACTGCCGGGAGAAAAAATAGAAGAACGAATCCAATTTATGACAGATCATGTGCTCATCGGAAAATTTATAGGGTTCTGGCCGACGAAAAAAGCCCTATACAGTTGGATAGCAGCGAAGTGGAAGCCTAAAGGAGATGTGACTCTGCAGCTAGGCCCAAAAGGATTCTTTACAGCGATCTTCTTTTGCCTGGAAGACAAATACAAAATCTTGGTTGAAGAACCCTACTTCTTCAACTCAGTTGGCCTATACTTAAGGGACTGGGCACCCAGATTCAACCCGGATAAGGAGGACCTCACCTGGGCATCGGTCTGGATAAGACTGTACTCACTTCCAGATGAGTACTGGGATGAAGATATCCTGAGAAATATTGGAAATGGTTTGGGGGAATACATTAAGGCAACAAAAGAAATGAAAGTGCGCAGATACACATCCTACGCCCGCATCTGCGTCTTCATGCGCCTGGACAAAGCCCTGCCAGAATCGGTAAGTCTCTCTCACCATGACTATGAATGGATTCAACCCTTAGACTATGAACATGTCCCGTTTCAATGCCGTAAATTCCATGCCATAGGGCATCTTTTCAGAGATTGTCCCCTAAATTTTAAAGCTACTACCCCTGCCCCCACTGACTCTTTGACCCATGATGGCTTCAACAAGGCCCCTACCTGCAAACGAGCTCATAAAAAACCAACAACAAGGAAGAAACCCCAGCAAAATAACACCTCTGACCCTGCGGTCAGAAATAGCTTTGGAATCCTAGCTCAATCTACGGAAGAGCAAAACACATCCTCATTACCCAACTCTGCTCTCCCATCCTCCTCCACCCAGCCACCTCCTTCAACCCCCTCCTCTAAATCCCCTCCAACCAAAGACACCCCAGGTAACCCCACGGAAAGCAAAGAGAAGCAGGTGGAAAAAGACAATGAAATGGAGGTTGACGGATCCTCAGACCCCCTCCAAAGCCCAGACATGCCCTCGGAAGAAAATAACCAGGTGCAACGAATGGAGGAAGAACCAGAAAACATAGATCTGAATGGACTAGACATATTAGAACTAGAAGTAGCATGCAAAAAGAAAGCCTATGAAAGCATCCCAGAGCTTCAGCTTAACAAATTGGAAATGGTCATTTCCCGAGCCTACCAACAGTATCAGCTCGGCATCCAATCAGGAAGTCAATGGGATTTAGGCCCCACTCCAAAAGACTCCAAAAAAAGGGGAAGAAGAACTGATCTCCAAAGAACAATAGCGGTAGGGAAGATCCTGGTGGACTCAGGCAGGTATGCTAAGCTTACGAAGTACTATAAGCCCTCCACCAATAGTGAATCATGAAGCTCACTTCATGGAACCTAAGAGGGCTCAATAGCCCAGGAAAACTCAGAATGTTAAAAAATATGTTAAAAATGGAAAAGCCGCAAATATGCTTTCTCCAAGAGACAATATAACAGCTCAACTCTAGAAACTATCCTCTCTAAGGCTTGGCCAGGATGTCAATCGGTGGTTGTGGATGCATCTGACGCATCTAGAGGGCTAGCCATTGCGTGGAACTCTCAAGCACTTACTCTCTCGGACTTTAACGCTTCTCATAATTTTATCCATGCCGCATTCCACATAGTAGGCACGAATATTCATGGGAATCTCTCGAATGTATACTTCCCTCAGGAAGCAAAGGAAAAAATTGCTTTCCTCCACACCCTAGAAGCTCTAAACTTCAATAGAAGGTACCCGCTCTGGATTGTCGGGGGGGATTTCAACATGATAAAAAAATTGGAGGAAAATATTGGGGACAGAAACAGGTTGGAACAGGAAAACACCCATTTTAAAGACTTCATCCAGAACACATCTCTAATAGATCTGCATTTCTGCAATGGTACTTTTACGTGGAGCAACCAAAGAGCAGGCAAGCATCAAATAGCCTCCAAGCTGGATCGGTTTCTAATTTCAGACAACTCGATTCATCTAGGGGGAGACTTCTCAGCGGCCATTCTTCCACACTCAGGATCCGATCACTAGCCTATTGCCCTTCAACGGCAACGTCCTGGCAGCACCACAAGAAGACCTTTTCGCTTCGAGGAATTTTGGTTCACCCATCCCTCCCTCAAAGACTTTGTTCACTCTACATGGACATCCTTCAGCCCTCCAGAAGGCTCCAAGATGTTCCAGTTCCAACATAAGCTCAAACATCTAAAATTCTGCCTTAAGCGATGGAACAGAGAGACCTTCGGAAACATCTTCAAAGCGCAACATGATCTTCAAAAAACCCTGGCGGATCTGCAGCAAGAAATAAGCACAGGAGGCCACACTGAAAGAACCCTTAAGCAGGAGCAGCGCATCCACAATCAGCTTGAGGAGAGAAGAAAGCAGGAGGAGATATACTGGAAGCAAAAGTCCAGAATCAGATGGTTGAAAGAGGGAGAACGAAACACCAAATTCTTCCATAGAACCACTGTTCAACGTAGAATGTGCAATAATATCCCTTACATTCAAAAATCAGGAGGAGAAAGGGTGGAACAGCATGAGGAAATTGAGAAGGAATTCCTCATTCACTTCAAGCAAGTCCATCAAGAGCCTGAAATCAACAGACGTCCTGCAATCCAAAGAATCATACACAATGTGCCAAAATTAATCACAGCGGAGCACAATGAACTCCTCCTCCGTCCAATTCAAATACAGGAAGTGGACATTGCTATGGCTCAGCTTAAAGAAGGAAAAGCTCCCGGCCCAGACGGCTTCACCACCACTTTCTTTCACAAGTTCTGGGAACTGATAAAGTTGGAAGTCTGGGAAGTGGTAGAGGAATCGCGAGCATATCATTGGCTGCTTCCCTCACTTAACTCCACTTGTATAGCCCTAATCCCAAAAGAGGAGGACTCAATCAAACCGGAAAAATTCAGGCCGATTGCTCTCTGCAACGTAATATACAAAGTCATCTCTAAAGTCATTGCAAACAGGCTAAAGCCCCTCTTGCCAATGCTCATTTCTCCGGAACAGTCTGGATATGTGGAAGGGAGACAGATTATGGACGGCATCATCCTCTTGCATGAGATCATACGCACTCTCAAGCATTCAAATCAGGCAGGTATGCTCCTAAAACTTGATCTTTCCAAAGCATTTGATAAGCTCAGCTGGAATTACATACAGCAAATGCTAATTGCTTTCGGATTCAGTCCCACATGGATCCGCTGGATTATGAGTCTAATTTCCTCCACTAGCTTCTCCATTCTCGTGAATGGGATCCCCTCTCGCCCCTTCTCCCCCTCCCGAGGTATAAGGCAAGGTGACCCCCTATCCCCCTTCCTCTTTGTATTAATGGCTGAAGGACTGGGACGTCACATTAAAAATGCCCTTCACTCACACCAGCTTAGAGGTCTCTCCATTCATCAGTTGCCTGCCATCTCCCATCAGCAATTTGTTGATGACACTATGCTCTTTGGTTACCCCTCTGTTCAAGAAGCCTCCAGATTTAAAGCCGTGCTCAATGACTTTGCCGAAGCCTCTGGAACCAGCATCAACTGTTCAAAATCGCAGATCTTCTTCTTTAATACCCCTCCAGTTGTCAAGTCTGCTATAGTCCGCATTTTGGGGTTCCCCATCGCCACCCTTCCCTCCAAATACCTTGGAGCCCCCCTCACTGTCTCTGCCATCAAGCACTCCTCATGGCGCAACCTTATTGAAAAGCTCAAATCCCGTCTCAACCAATGGACGCACAGAGCTCTGAACTTAGTCAGCCGCGCAGTGCTCATAAAGGTCGTTCTTCAAGCAATGTCGCTGTACTTATTCTCCATCCCGTCTGTGCCAAAGTGGGTCCTAAAAAGACTAAGGAACATTCAGAGAGGATTCCTATGGGGAAGCAATGCAACTAATCGCAAATGGGCACTGGTAAAGTGGAGCACAGTTTGCAAACCAAAAGCAAAACGAGGCATCGGCCTAAGAGATCCCGAGCATAGCAACGCCATCATGGGAGCCAAAATATGGTGGCAATGGCTCACCAGTCCAGGTAAACCTTGGGTCACATTATGGACGGCCAAGTATGCCAATCACCGACCCCAGGAAGAACTCATCAGATTAAAGCCCAACGATAAAGGTTCGCTAATTTGGAATGCAGCCAAAGAACACTATCAAATGATCCAGCAGCACAGTTTTTGGGAGGTAAGAAACGACTACACCACTAGATTCTGGACAGATACCTGGAATCAAATGCCTATTCTCAGCCATGTACTTAACCTGCCACCGGACATCATTAGGGAGGAGACACAGCAAGCAAAGATTAGACAGTATTGGACCCAAGAAACTAAGAAGGGCTTCAGGATTTGGAAACCGGGCAACCAAGTACTCACAAATGAAGATCACCAAATTTCCATGGATCTGGAAAGGGAACTAAGCAAAAGAAAAATCAGGTACGATGAAAGCAGAGACATTCTAAGATGGGGATATCAGCCAAAAGGAGCCTTCACCACGTCCGAGGCCTACAAAATCATCTGCAATGATTCTGATCCCCAGGACCCAATCTGGAGCAAAATCTGGAGCTCTGGCTCCTGGCCCAAAATTTGTCATTTTCTCTGGTTGGTAGGACATCAGAGAATTCTAACCTGGGACAAGCTTAGAAGAAGAAACTTTCATGGCCCCTCCATCTGTTTCAACTGCAGTGCCCATGAGGAAACTCTCCAACATCTGCTGGACTCTTGTCCCTTGGCCAATCAACTATGGGAAAAGGCAAGCTTTAGATGTCAAAGAAGATGCAGACTTGAGAATGAAATCACGAACTCTATACGTCAGTGGCAACGGGACCCTTACAAGAGTGAAATCCTCAATCATCTATGGAGACTAGTTCCCGGGCTAGTTCTATGGAGCATATGGAAGGAGCGAAATAAGCGCATATTTAAAAATCAGCACTCTTCGATAGACAATATTTGGAACCTGCTCTGTAGAAATCTTCAAGAGACTCTTATGCTAAGATCTTGGAAGGAGGAGGACTGGCCTACGCAAGACAATGAGAAAACCATTATGGAAAACTGGCAAATACATCTTACTCAAGGATCTCACAAGCAGGACCATTCTGAAACCAGTACTCAAAATCAGGTCACATGGAAGCCCCCACCAAAGCATACATTCAAAATCAACTTTGATGGTGCCTCCAAAGGGAATCCCGGACTCGCAGGCTTTGGAGGAATAATAAGGAATCATGAAGGTGCTCCCCTGATACTATATTTCAGAAACATTGGATGGGACACCAATAACTCAGCTGAGTTAGAGGGATTATGGCAGGGACTTCTACTTGCTGGGGGACACAACTTTCACCCTCTGGAGGTGGAAGGAGACTCTCAGATCCTCATAAACATGGCCAAAAAAATCCTAAATGGATCTCAGGCCAGGAAAATAGCCACCAGCTGGAGGCTTGAAGCAAGACTGGAAGCCATAGAACTTGAGCTCCACAGAAATAGAGCAATCACCTTCACACACACAAGACGGGAGGGTAACAAGGTTGCCGACTTCATGGCCAATGTTGGGGTGGAGAATGACCAATCTCTAATCACAGGGCAGCGGAATACTATTTTAACACATGACAAAGCTCAAGAATGCTCTCAACTGGTCCAAAAAGATGCAGTTCCCCCGGATGCGGGTGCTAGATAGGATGGGACAGGCGTGGACGGATGGCCACATGCCGGCCACTGGCCATCACGTGGCAGACGTCAAAGACGCAGGTAAGGTACGCAGCTGGTATAAGGTGAAGCTGTAGAGAGTAGTTAATGCTCGGCACGGCAATTCGGCTCAAGCGGAGGTTGCAGTTATGGCGGGTGAGCTCCAAGGCAAAGCAGGAGAGGTTATAAGCGATGTTGCAGTGATGGTCAAAGAATGTTGGTGGCTCCTCCTTCAAGCAGGTCTCTGCAACTCCAGTTGCCCTGCCTCTCCGTCTCCGCCGAGATATCCTCTTTGTCTGTCTGGCTCATTCCACAGTCGGTTCCAGTAGCTGGGTGTTTGGATTACCCCGTGGTCTGTTGGAATTTCCTCCCCTTGACCCCTGTGAGAATGGTGAGACCTCGACAGCGTCTGCTTAGTCGTCGAGGCACTTCCAGAGGGGGAACCTCTTGCAGTCATGAGGCGGATAATGTTGTCCATTGCTGCCATTGCAATATCGCACGCTCCACTGGAGCTAATCCCCTCCACTCCAGTCAATTCATGGACGCTGGGGCTTCTAGCTCGGCTGCCCTGCCTGCCTTCGGCTCTGCTATCTTCAATTTTAGCAGTTCCATGAATAACCCGCAGATTAGTGCGCATGTCTCGGTCCTGTTCATTGAAAATCCCCAGGAAGACAATGATTCCCTGAAAGAGCATGGGCAAAGGAAGACTGATAACAAGATGCACGAAGCAAAGGTTCCTGAAGCTGATCCTGAGCAGAAGGTTAAAGGTCCTGCCTCAGACCTGGAAAATGCATCGCAAAGCAAGCTCGAACAGAGGGAGGGGACCGGCGAAGAGGAAGACACTTTTCCCACTGCTGCTGAAAGGGAAGCATATGGTTGGTGCCGGGTAGAGGAAGTGCAAATGGACGATTGATGACGCCCGAGCACAAGGTTCTTTTGGCTCTTCTGTCTGGTCTTCTGGTCTCTTTTGCTGTCTGTTTTCGCTTAGTTCTAGCATCAATTCTCTGTGTTTATGTCTCTGAAACTTTGTTAATGGGATGGGTACGGTTAGTCTCCCCTGCGTGGGATAATTCGGATTTCTGGTTGGTGCCCCTGCGTGGGCTAGTTTTCTGGTTGGCCTCAACTGCTCTCGGGTGACATACCTAGAGCCTAGTTCTTTCTGTTTTATCATGTTGTAATTTTTGCCTCCTGTACATAATATAATAGTATAGTTTTTTACCGAGAAAAAAAAAACTATTTATAATCAATTCATATTAATCTAATTAATAATTAAATTTTAATTTAATTAAATTAATTAAATTAATTTAAAATTTATTATTAAATATTTAAACTATTTTAATATTAAAACTAACTTACCACTCCCTTCACTCACTCACTCACGAATGAGTTTGAAACTAAAACATAACATAAAGCTTATGATAAAACTTAAGCTTAATACCTTTGGATTTTATTATCGGCAATCGGCATCGGGGAGGTGTAAAGGTGTCTTAAACTTATCACATTTGAGAGCTCCGATTGCCGATCTTTCGATCGGGTAAAAAAAAAATTAATATTAACCCAAATTAACTTGCCATTTCACTTATGTGTAAGTTTTGAAATGCCTCCATGTCCTTTTGACTTTTGTTTAATCGGGAGATCGGCAATCGGGATAATGGAGGTATCGGGGGTTTGTCAAACTTGCAATATAAAAAACTCCGATGCGATCAGACCCATTGTCCCGATGCAATAAAAAAATTTATATATATTTTTTATTTTATATTGTTTTATTTTATAAACTATAGCCACTTTTAATAAAAATGAAAATTAAACTACAGCTATTTTGAAATTAAATGAAAAAAATAAATTACAGCCACTTCCAAATTATGATTTTTCGAGATTAGTAATTTATTGGAGTAAATTACTAAAATCCGGTTGCTTCATGATTTGGCTGTATAAGTTAAAAAACGAAAAAATGTTAGTAAGAACTAAATAGGGGTTAATATTTAAAATAAATGCATTATCGAACTACTTTATTTACAAAATGCAATATTGTACATTTTATGCATTTTTAACCCAGGCTAAATAAATGATGAGACTTCAAAGGAGTACCATTTTCAAACCAGTTGACCAAATGAGCCGAAACAAGTGTCAATGGGAAGCTTATAAAAAATCAATTTTAACAAAGAAATCAAAACAAGAATTCAAAGAAAATGAAAAATTAACAAAAGCGTAAGATAATCAAAATAAAAATCCTAGAAGGTGTTTCGCCAAACTTTTTATAGAAAGGGTCCCCATTAATTGAAGTGAACAAATCAATAATGGGGGGGGGGGTTGTGTTTTCACCACAACAATGGCGAAACACGGGAGAAGAACCAGTTATCTATGTTTGATATGAATGATGTTTCCCCAGAATTCAAGTAAAAATAATTAAAGAAGAGAGAATTATGTTTGAAATGCTCGACTAGGTTCATTAATTTGAATAAAAACAAGAATCATCTAACTGTATTTTTTCTCAAAATTTCTCATGAATTAAAATATTTCAAAACTCTGTATCAGTCCTTAATTAGTTGTAGAGATAAAGCAGGGGTTAGTTTACAACTTAGCTTTTAAAATATACTCATTTGTCACAGGTAGAGCCACTGCTACCAGCAAACATCTATAGTCTTGACAGGGTTACCTTTTAATCATCAATGATTCAGAATCCCATCTATTTAAGAATTATTGATCTAAAGATAAATCTATTTATATGTTTATTTTCTTTGATTTTTTTATTTTTTTATTATTCTTAAAAGCCATTGTCCTCGTTTGGTAGCCAGATAGTTGACAATGCCATTCACTGGTTATTATTGGACTGAACAAGCTGGCTCATGATGAAACCCCTTGTCTTATAATTGGTGGCAATCATAAGCCATTACCCTGGTTTGTTTAGCAGTGTTGGTAATGTCAGCCTATTTTTCCCCTATGATCATGGTAAGCAGGCTCATGATGAGACTTCTTATCTTTTAAGTTTAAATATATTTCTGGATTATACTCTAGAAAAATAAGACTCTTTGGGACAGGGAGAATTATTGACTCCTTAAGAGTTAAGAATGACAATTTCAAAGTTAAAGGTGCTTTGCGGTAAAGTGTCTTTACTTGGTTAAAAATAACTTTTCTTGACTGATATTAGAACTTCGAAAGATCTTAATAAAATATTGAAATCTCAAAATGATTACAATTTTGATGAAAAAGAAATTTCTCCAGATTTTATGACACTTTGCCAACTTCTCTTGATTGGTAATCTCTTCCTTAAGTATGTTTACCTTTATAATAAGAAAATCAAACTCTACTAAGAGATTTAAGAAAAAGCTAATAGGTGACTATTAACAATTTTTCTCCATGTATGCTGACCATTGTTAGGTAATAAATAGGCCTTCCATATAAATCACGACAAAGTCACCAACATCAAAACTGAAAACTAAAAGAAAAGAATTCTTATGCTAAAGTGAGAAAAGAAGTCAACAAACAAAATAAAAATGAAGAAATTTTAAAAGTGGAAAGGAAAATCCAAGTTTCAAAAGATAAACTCAAACAAGAATGTTTATCCCAATGTCTCAACAATATGAAGAAAAAGAAAATAATCGTGTAATCATTCATTCTTATGTCGAGATTTAGAAAAATCATACCTTGCGGGGTTGTAAGTGTTTTATGCTTTTAGATAGCAGTGACAATAAAGTTCAGCCACAATGAAAATTTTCTGTCTGATATCAATCTTCTTATTTCAAAGCATCATCTTAATCATTTTCTAATAAAAGGAATGCTTAAAGAAACAAACTAAAGGTTCAAAAACTTCTCGGTGTGGCTGTTTCAATCAGGATTATCACTGCTTTTTGAAATTAAGCCAGGAGAAGAGTATGGACTTCGAAAATATGATTCGGCGGAGAATTGGAAGCTTTTATGAAGAGCTGCAAAACAGATTTATATATCAGAAAATCAAAACTAAAACTTAAAGTAAGGAAATGGAAATTAATGAAAATGGGTTCATGAATCTTACCATTGGATAATTGCTTTTGATCTTACCTGAAAGGTATCAGTTTCTCCAAACTAGCTGACTTCTTATTTTAATTAACATTAAAAACATGAAGAAGTCAAACTAATCAAAATCCTATGACCCAAAATCATTATTTATTTTATTTACACTAAAGCAAACAATGAAATGTAAAAATGGAATGCTTAGTGCTCAAGGGAATTGAAATTAAAACTAATGCATCAGAAATGAGAATAAGAATTTGCAGTAATGACTGTTTCTCAAAACATTATAAGTTTCATATAAACTCCATGATTTTATAAATTGTCCAGAATCAAGACCAAATCCAAGATAATAAAATTTAAATATGAAGATAAAAATATCTTGAATTTCTTATTAAATTATGGAATTATATATTTAAAACTAAAATATATGAGAAATCAAAATGATTTAAATATACTGCAAATTTGTCATTAACTACTTTCTTACCATCGAAGCTCGTTTTTAAAATAACATATTGTCGTATCAGATGATTCGCATCACATGTTTCTTCATCATGCTTCAAGTTTAATTTGCAAGAATTCACCTTTGTAGCTATGCCATATATTGATTAAATGTTAATGGCTTAGAGGCATGCATTGGAAGTTATTGCATTGAAGGTTGCAATGGCAAATTGTCGATATGAAAACATGCGATGAGAAGATGTGCTATGAGATGGAGCGATCGCATCATTAAATAAATATTATATCGGGGATCGGAGATTATTTACATTGTGCTTTCCACATCGCACAACACGCATCGCAGATTCAGAATTGTGATGTGAGCATAAATAAAAATGCGATGAAGCGATTGCGATATCGACGATCGCTAATCGGTGATGCTAATCGGTGGTTGGTGAACTTTTAGTACCCGATATAACACAATTTGATTCTTGCAATGCCGATATGCGATGAATGACGTGGCTAATCGGCGATCACGATTGGCAATCTTAAGCACATGATGTAACAATTTTCGATACGTCGATATGCGATGAAGAGTGGACCTAATAATTTTATGATGAAAATTTAATAACGTATCAGATCTAAGACATCGGCCCTTTAAAATTATGCCCCTACTTTGATTGTGATTGAATGGATGCGATATTTTATAAACTTGATTGGAATTTCATATCGGGTCCAGAATTATGTGGTCATCGCAATATCGGTAAAGTCATTTATTGGGGATCGGTGATTTATGATAATGGAAGTATGTTCAATTGTAAACGTCCGATATGCGAAATGCGATATGACATATGAGCGAGGTAATACATTGGAGATTTTTTATGAACAATTTATTATAAAAAATGCTAAAAGCTACCTCTGATGCAATATTTCGCTACAAATGGTTGTGAAGTAGATGATGTAATATCGGAATGAAATTATTGACGAAGATGAGCGGGATGGTAGTATTGTGAATATGTATTCATCGTAGTATCAACAATATGAAAATCAAATTGAAATGATGAATGAGAGCAA
The DNA here is from genome assembly GCA_031772625.1 of Pinus tabuliformis. NCBI lineage: Eukaryota > Viridiplantae > Streptophyta > Pinopsida > Pinales > Pinaceae > Pinus > Pinus tabuliformis. The sequence continues at coordinate 45,047,792 of CM062804.1, read as the reverse complement.
AGTTAAAAATGCTCAAATTCTAATGAATCACAAATAAAATTTCCCTGAACTTGTTGCAAATTTGAAATGGATTTGCTGCTTACTTCAAGTTTTGAAAACAAATGAAAACTTGCAAATAAAACAGAACAAAAATAAAAAATAAACTAAGGAAAAGAGAAACTAGTAATAGATGAGAACGAACTTGTAAATGCATACCTGGAAGGAAATTGTCTGCAGATTTTACCTCATGAATCTTCAAATCCTTCCTTGGATTTATCAAAATTCTGACTTTGTTCAAAATCATCTCATCATTTATTCTCAATCGGAGTGAGAAATCAGCCTAAATAAAATATGTTTATTTATGTTCAGGAAATATAAAATTTACTAGAAATAAATATAAAAATAGGCTTCCTTTTGAATTGAAACAAAAATTTATTACCTCTGCTTATTCTAAATAACTTGAGAAGAAAATGTATTGTTATAACAACTGTTCAATAATGCCTTTAGTAAATAAATATGATGCGTATTGTAGCATCAAATAATAAACTAAAGATCAGAATGGGATAAAGCCACTAATTGTGGAAAAATATCAAAACAGAATTGAATATGTGCACACATCAGAATGGACATCCTTAGCAAATTTTAAAGAAGATAATATGAACTTCATATGATTACCGTAAAAGGTTAGACTGACTAATAATGATTGAATTAGAATTAAGATTATCATAGACAGTCACACATTTCATGGGATAATGGGATCATGAAGCTTTTATATCCTCAAATCCTTACCATATAAATTTCAAAAGAAAATCTTAGAAGGAAATCTCGAAACGAAGAAAAGTAGCTTTGAGGCAATTGATGCCAAGTGAAACTTTAATTGAATTTAATCAAGACATTATTCAAAATAGACAGAGTAGAGGTATTGCCATAAGAAATTTAAAAAGGAAAGCAAGAATTAAAATTTTCTGATAGGAAGAAAATATTTTCACTGAACATGTATGAGAAGGGCTGATTGCTTTATTTTATTTTTTTCATCTGCGAAACTGTTAAAAACAAATTAACTACATAAAACAAACTAACTAAATTAATTCTACTCATATTCTAACCATATATATGAAAATGGCTAGGTATAATCTATTTCCAATGTAACCATTCTCTCATTTTAATCCCTGCATGTATGTACAATTCAAATGTTAGTAATAAAAATAAAAATCTTATTGAACTAAGAAAATTAAATCTGTAAGTAGAATGCACAATTATTGTTAGCAACTTAATTAAAATATCATTCTCGATTTTCTTTCCAATTGAATACCAATTGGATCATAGAAATCTGAATGGATTTCTATTAATAATTGAAAAATATTTAAAAGAGGCGATGAAAGGCCAGATTGTGGATATGAACTTTTAAATTCAAAGGCCTGAAAAAAATCGTTAGTGTTATGTACAAATGTTAAATTATTAACAATCTTCTTTGAGGGAAAAATTTCCAAATATTTTTCAAATGAATTAATGAAAAATGGATAGAAATCTTTCAAATGAAATGGAAAATTATTAATAAAATTGGATTGCTGGCCAGATTGTAAAAATACATTCTTTCGTTGATATTGTCTTTGAGAAGATAGAAGCTTTTGATAAGAAATGAACATCAATTGACATTGACATGTTAATAGCTTTTGATGTTCATGGTTATAACAAGAAACTTCAATTTTCCAATAAAGCAATTCATCAATTGAGTGTTTGATAATAAAGTGCTCAATATGCTAGTGTAAAGTATCAAAAATCTGAAAAATAAATTTAGAAATAAAATCTAATTTTAAACAAAAGAAGTGAGGAAACAAAAATAAAATGAAATTACTATTGTTACAACTAATGTTACAGCACAATTGGGATCGTTTTGAAATGATTTCTTTTTCACAAGGATTGGCCAGAATTATAGAATTTGAGTAATTTCGAATTCCAACTTGTGAACTAGAAAACGAATTATGATTATGAGTAGGAATGAGAGTTTGATCATGATATGAATCATAAATTGGAATGTTTTCTTGAATGGTGAAATCATGAAGATAATTTGCTACTCTAAAATGAGGATAGGTTAGAATAATTTCTAAATTGAAATGTTCCTCATTCTCAGATGTTATCTGAATTTTATCATGAGGATTCTCTTAAGAAGAATAGAAATCAACATCCTCAATGTCAAAGTAATTATCATAAACGACATCACAAGATTGTCTGAAATTCCCTTTGATCTCATCCAATATATCCAAACAAGGAGGAACAAGAATTTCATGTTCATTAATGGCAAAAAAATGATCAATCATTGTTTCTCTATCTTGATAAAAATTAATTGGTATGCCATTTAGATCATCCTCTTTATCTTCTGAAACATCATTAATACCAAGAGAGGAAAACTTACCATCATTAAAAATATCAGGATAAAGGGAAAAATGTAAACTTGAAATAATGCAATTAAAACTGTCTCTGTTTGAGAACTCTTGTGTATTATGCTCATTGTAAATTTCAGATTCTAAATCATTCCTTTGTGTACTCATGCTTTCTTGAAGAAGGCTGCTTTGCTGCTCTGATTTCGGCATTTGGTCATCATCGGAAAATTCAAAAATTTGTACAGCAGGTTGTGTGTTATTATTTACTTTGATTGCTGCTTGTACTTGTTAATTTGCGATCTGATTTTCTGAATTGACTGCAGAGTAATTTTCAGATTCCAAGGCAGCTCTTTCTCCAAAATTGCTGCTGTTGTCTTCTTGCATTTGAATAAAAATATTTTTCAAGTTTTGTGAAACTACTTCATCACAATTTATTTGCACATCCATGTTGGTATTCTCATTTATGTTAGAAGGGGATGAAACAAAACTTGAACTAATTTCATATGGATTGGGAATGGGAGGAAGAGAACAAATATATTCAAACCAATCTAGTGATTCTTTTTCAGTAGGTTTATCTTCAACTTTAAATCTTAAACAATTCAAGTGAAATCGAATATTAAAATCATTAACAGACTCATTTTCAAACCTTCGTAGATATTCAATTTCTTCACGTACCTGTTCATAATCATAGTCGTCAAATTTACAAATGAAAACTGTAACAAATTGATCCCAGCTGCGAATTGAGGTAACTGGAAGATTTTTACACCAGTTTCTGGCTTTTGCCGCAAATGTGAGAGTAAAAATTCTGCATAAAATGCCTTCATCAATTCCTTGAAAATCATAATTAAAAATGTTGGAAGAATCACCGCACCTCTATAGAATCCGTAATTTCCACCTTGGGGATCCTAGTTACTGGCTTGTAATGTTTACCAACACCTGCGGGTTTTGGTGTAACGGCAAACCTCCACATGGTATCAGAGCTTGGACCCAGGTTCGATTCCCCCAAGTTGCGTTTGAGGGGGGGGTGTTGGAAGAATCACCGCACCTCTATAAAATCCGTAATTTCCACCCTGGGGATCCTAGTTACTGGCTTGTAATGTTTACCAACACCTGCGGGTTTTGGTGTAACGACAAACCTCCACAAAAAAAAATTTCAATAAATTGAAAGACATGATTAAAAGCAGAAGAATTTCTCTTACCATTGAACTTTACCTGAGACAAGAGTCTTACCACTTCGGGTGGAGTATTAGAAGATGCACGTCCATGGATACAACTCCAAATTGGAAGTTTAAGAGGAGTCATCATAATTAAATAAAGTGTTAAATTGAAAAGAGTCCAATAGACAAAAATCTCAGGGCCTCCTTCTAGCGCCAAAAGTATTGATGCCTCGAAAATCGCTGCAACAACATTGGGGGATAACCACCCGGTCCGAACCTTAAAGCAGCTCCTTTTCCGTTTGGTGTGGTGGCTCTGACTGATTTAACTAGGTCCAGTTACCTTGTCCCTATCACTATTGGTTTATTATATATCTTTAACTACCATTAGACAGGGATATCAGATCACTTCTTCTTTCTGATCAGGCAAGAGAATGACCCTTAAGCTGATTTGGGTTTAGCCAAGCCACAACTAAAGTTTTGACTCTTTGAGAAGAGAACTTAAAAGAATGTAGAAATTAATCTAAATTGAAAACTTATTCTATAGATGCAAGCAAAAGAAACTAATATAAATCCTATCTTAATTAGGTAGATATATATCTAACCCAACTAAGAGCAAGATAATTAAAATATTGGAATTTAAACATGTCTTGCTTATAATGAATATCAAGTTAATGAAGTAGTTCAATTAACTGATATTATGGATATCAAAACAAATATTATTGAGACCTTTTCACTGAAATAATAAACCAACAACATTCCAGGAAGTAGTTCACAAAATGACATTGATTATTAAATCAATAAATCCAATAATTAAACAATAATATGTGGAAATACTTCACAACACATTACCATTCAATAAATCAGTTTTATAAGATATATTTCTCATCAAATAGTTACTCAGAAATCAGAAATTAATTCATAATAATAGAGATACACGATAACAATATTGAGACAAATTACCCATATTGACAAAAGTGCACAATCATGAATAAAATGAGACATTCCTGCTATAAAAATGAAACTAATATTTGAAACAATAGTATTAGAAAAACCAATTTATTGCATCCATTACTCTGACCTCGGTCTCCAACAGTCATTTACATTGCTTGAACTTCTGCTTTCAAAACTAGAGCTGCAATAGTACTGTTGGACACCTAATCCTAAATGGGTTAGTGTGGAAGCCGAATAGACTAAGCAGTCCAAGAGACCTTGGGATCTGAAACCCAAGAGTCACATAATGTACTATAAATGTAAATCTCTTGTTAATAAAATGGTATTACATGATTTATCTTTCACATTGTCTTGCTGTCCATGTGTGTTTAACATGGTATCAGAGCAGGCGATTGCTGGTCCTGCTTCAATTTGAGCCATTTGTTTTATGGCCTTTGTGTGCAGTTTATTTCTGCCATGAAATTCATGAATATTTTCTCATGAATATTTCTTCAGCTCAATTTTAGCTGCAACCTAATTATACTGCTGCTGGTGTCTGCTCTCCATATAGAAGCACCTCCATACCCCTGACAATCCATGTGCTGCTCCTCCATATAATTAGTTGCTACTGTTGCACATCTGTCCATATCGGTTTAACGCTGTTTCATAACATTTTTTGAATGCGTTTCCATTTGAACGTTGTCCATATCATATTAACGTTGTTCAATTTTAACGCTGCGTTGGTATCATTATTGAATGGCTGTTGAATATTAATGCTCTGCGTTACCTGACCTCTGACTCTGCCTCAGAAACGCCTGTCGACCTCTGCGCATTCCATATTTACTACACCTCATTACTAAAAGCTGGTGACATTACTGTACATTGTTCTGACATTAATGAAACGCTGTGCTGCTCTTTTCATTCCATTGAAACGCCCCTACCTGGCCCTGATGGATTATGATGCTCCTCTGATATATCGTGTCTGATGTTTGTACCAATTTTATGAGTAATTGTCCCTGGCCCTGATGGATTAGGATGATCCCCTGTTAAATTGCGCCTGATGTTTGTGGTAATTTTCTGAGCGCCCTGAAATTTGAGTGGAGGTCCTTGGCCATCGCAGATGTGCTCTCGAGAATTGGTTCTCTCTACTTTTCTTTCTTCCACGCTGTTCACTCTTTGTTTGTGGACTACTAGAGATTTGTTGGTGGAAGAGACTGCGTCTTGAAATCTAACTGGCAGCGGTCCTTCTGAGGAATGCTTGGAGTTCATCAGCTTTCCAGTTATGCTTTGCTTGCATCGCTCTGATGAACCCTCAAAAAGCTCCGATCCCTTGAGAACAAAGTCATTTCCATGAGTTGGGTGTATGATATCATCTTCTGATAAATCATGCCAGACATAGCCATTCTTGTAGCTCCTCTTCGATGACCAGGAGAACGCGTTGGCCATGCCTTTTCCACGCAGAGCATTCAAACGCTGTTTAACATCGCTCAAGTATAGGCCTTCATTTGAAGACAGTGTAACTTTCATGAAATGGGGATGTCCAAGCTGACCATTCCTGCTAAGATAATACAAGACCTGAACTCTTCTGGGCATAAGCTTTGATTTGGGTTCGATCCAGCTGGGCTTTGCTCGGTCTGGGTTGAGCTCTCTGCTCTGCTGCTTCATTCTCAGTTCCAATCGGCCTTTTGGGCTAACCAACATGATCAAACAAGTGGGTCTGTAACTCAGAATATCAGAAAATGGCATGCGTGCTGGCTACAAGCCTCTCTCAACGTTCATAGATAGGAACGATTGCGGTGTCCTACAATCAGATATATAAGGCTGTTACGCTTTATAGCTTGGCTGAATAAACATTAGATTTGTGTGAAAGATTGATATCGGCGGAGTTTCTGTTATATCTTATAAGAAATTTCTGCATTTGCTCTAGGTTTTCAGGCATCTGAAAGTCTTGAATATTTGTCTGGCTCCCTGTTATATTCTATTTTGGTTTGTTGCAATTTCAATTTCGAGTCGAAGTCCTCATGTGGATGATTGTAGCAGAACTCCTGTATCACCTGGAGGGAATGTGTTTGAAAATGGCGGTGTAAATGGTGCTGATAATGGGCTTGTATCAAATGGTGTTGGAAATGGCATTGTGAATGGTCCTGTTAATGGTGTTACGAAAAGGAATCCACCTCCTAACTGCTCAAATGCGAATGGAAATGGTAACCATGCCTAAATAAGACTGAACCGATTGAGTTTGGATTGTAAATTTTTGGTGCTTTAAGTTTGAGTGATTGTTAGCATCAATTTTTCTTTGATATTGAAATTAAGTGTTGCTTGCTCTCAAGCATTACAAAAGAGGTCCAAATCTACAATTTGCGGAACGTTCTGTACAGAAGATAGAGTGGGGTTGTGTGTTACATCAAAGATAAACTCTGGGCAGATTGCTAGTGTAAAGAAGCCGAGTTTGAAGAGATATAGGGGATGCAAATTAAGCTAAGCAACCAGGTTCCAATATTTTATTCACCTTGTTTATTTGGCCACTATTAGGAAGCAAACGACCTTTGTTGACTGTGTATTCAGATTAAAAAGAAAAAAAAATTATTTATGGGTGCCACTGCTATATATATCAGTATTCTTATATAACCTCTGCACCGAATTGATTATCTGGCTTCTTCCTCTACATAATTTATACACAAGAAACCAAATGACAATGCAATGGTAACTGAATCTCCATCTCTAAAGGCTTCTCTGAACTCTCGTTTCCGATTCAAAACTACAGCTCGCCTCGCTGAGTTCATCTTTCTGATCTGAGCCGAATTATAAAGTGTTTGTACTTGGAGGAGCTCAAAACACAGTTATCTAGTTACTTAATATATTGTTGCTGGCTGTTGGTATTCTGGGTCAATTTCTACCATACCAGAATGAGTTTGTCACAATTTGGATGCCATTTAGAGACTATTTGTATGGCTATATATTCTTCTCATTAGCTGATACTGAAGTGTTGATATACGTTGAAGAGTGAAGAAGTATTTGAAGGATCCAAACAAGTTTGCAGTTGCTGCTGCCCCAATTGTGGCATTGTATTTAAAACTCATTATAGTGCATTGATTCCTTGATTCCACTGCTGCATAAAGATTTTGGTGAACTGATTGTAATCTTTTATATTGCACACTGATCATTTGCTGACAGTTATAAAGGATATTGCTGTGTATTGTGAGTAGATATTACTTTTCTGCATTGAGTAGTAGTTGTGATCAGTTTTTTAAGGTGTAAATCAGACATTGAAGAAAAAATGGCCAGAACCAGCGAAGTATTACAGTTCCTTAAAACTATGATATTATCTACTGTTGATGACACATTACAAATCAGCAAAGGATCTCTCTCAGAAATTCAGACATGTCTACAAAATGCACAGGAAAAGATCGATTTTTTGCAGCTTGAATCACAGCTACAGCAAGAAGAGCTACATCAAAATAGACACCATTCTGAACCTGTTTTTGTTCAGAACATTGAGACAACCACCCATCAGCAGCATGTTAATAATGGTACAGTTCATTCAAATAAAGCAGCAGTCATACATGCAGATGCAGAAACTCAGTCTGCACTTCCCAAGCCCATCATCAGACCTTGGGAACAGCTTGTCCACAACAAGCACAAAACTGGTCTTGGATATGACAAGGACTTGTCCTTTCATATTCCAGACTACTCAAAGCCCATTCAGTTTCAGAGTGCTGGATTCATTCATGACAGTTCACTTGCTCCTCATGACAGTTCACCTGCTCCTTATGACAGTTCAGTTTCAGCTGTTCCAAATTCTACTCCTCTTCCACCGCAACAACAACAACAACAGATCGTGAAATGTAACACTGTGACCGAGTTGGCCATCTGAAAGATCACTGTTTTGATCTTCATCCATGTAAGCATTGTCATAAAACTAGCCATTCTTCACACAGATGCTTCAGAAATAAACGTCCTGCAAGAACAAAGATTCATCTTGGATGGATCGCTTCTTGGCAATGGGCATCAACAGCCAAGAAGATATTCCAAACACATGTCAGAACTTGTTCCAGAGTATTGAACAGTCTTGCAGCTGAGTTTTCTCCATCTTCTCACCTTGTATCTGACAGGGGGGGAAATGATGGTCATCTACAAGCTTCAAAGCCACATCAAGCGAGCCTGAGCCACAACCTGCCACACCAGTTTCAAAGTTGTAGCCAGAGACAAAGATGCCCCTGAACATGCCTTCAGTTGGCAATCTGGGACACTTCCTCTAGCAGAAGACTTCAGCTTCTTGCAAGTTTCGGAAGAGTTCCGGGAACAAAATTGAGAACACTTCCTCTAGCAGAAGACACCAGCTGCTTGCCAGTTTTGGAAGAGTTCCAGGAATTGCATTAAGCATTCCAGAGTTGTTGGTTATCCTTAAACCATCACAGGTTAAGACTTCCCTTTTCAGGTTGAAGTTTTACCTTTTATGCGGGGTGAGACCTCCCTTTTATGGTTGAAGGTTTCCCTCTTTAAAACAATAGGATCACTTCCTCTAGCAGAAAACTTCAGTTTCTTGCCAGTTTTGGAAGAGTTCCGGGAACTGCACTAAGCGTTCCAGTGTTGGTGGTCATCCTTAAACCACCGCCCTTTTTTACCAACATTTCATAGAGCACATTCAGCCTAATGCTGCCATGCATTTTTTGCACATTTTGTATTACAGCTCTCTTCTTGGACTCATACATAACCCTTCGGATTAAGGGGGGGAATGTTGGACACCTAATCCTAAATGGGTTAGTGTGGAAGCTGAATAGACTAAGCAGTCCAAGAGACCTTGGGATCTGAAACCCAAGAGTCACATAATGTACTATAAATGTAAATCTCTTGTTAATAAAATGGTATTACATGATTTATCTTTCACATTGTCTTGCTGTCCATGTGTGTTTAACAAGTACAAACTCCGCCTCTCATACATAATTCAAGATACAAAGGAAAAATCCTCAATAATCCCCAGATCTGAGATTCTCTCCTCCCTCCTACAATTCTAAATTCCTATTACAGTAGTGCTTTTAGAAGTCTAAAATTGCAGAGGAGAGCAGCCCTTTATTACATTCTGCAATCTATTATTTATACTATTTGCAAAGGAATTCTTGAGAGGAAAGTTTGTTAAAGGTAAATCTGTCAAATCTAATTTTATTTGCTCAAAAATTCTAATCTTCAATTGCTGGAACATTCTTATTGACTAAGATCATTTTCTCCATATTTCTTCCACTGTTTTCTTGCAAAAAGAAATCAAAATAAATTAAAATGCAACAATAAAATCAAAATGTCATTGTTGGCTTTTAAAACAAATCCAATCAAATATAATTAAAAAAATAATTGAAAATAAAATGTAAGCTTTCTATTGATGTCTGGGATGGTTTGATTGGCCAAGGATATTATTAACGAATAGATCTACATTTAGAAGAAGTTTAAACAAATGAATTTGCAGGAAATAAAACTTAGGAAATTGATTTTGTTTTCAAAATTCGGAGCTTGATCTTCTTCTTGATTTTTGACCCAATTAATGACCAAATCTGTCAGTGAAACCTCCTCAGAAATATACTCCTTGATTTTATCTTTCTAATGAGCTGTACTGGGCCTCATTTGGCCAAGTAAAACTCAATCTATGGGCCTCCAAAGTTGGTGAGTCAATTCTGGCACAATTCTGGAATTTCTGTTGCTGGGCTAAAAATCAAAATTCTAGTTAAAAATTAAATCTTAAATTAGAATTCTAATTATCTAATAATTAATTCTAATTAATTGTTAATTATTAACTAAACTTAATTAATTAATAAAATAATATTAATTAATCTAACTAATTAATATAATTAACTATTTATAATCAACTAATATTAATCTAATTAATAATTAAATTTTAATTTAATTTAATTTATTAAATTTTTATATATCAATTAATTAAATTAATTTAAAATTTATTATTAAATATTTAAACTATTTTAATATTAAAACTGACTTACCACTCCACTCATTCACTCACGAATGAGTTTGAAACTAAAACATAACATAAAACTTATGATAAAACTTAACCTTAATACCTTTGGATTTTATTATCGGCAATCGACATCGGGGAGGTGTCGGGGTGTCTTAAACTTATCACATTTGAGAGCTCCGATTGTTGATCTTCCGATTGGGTAATTTTTTTTTTTAATATTAAACCAAATTAACTTGCCGTTTCACGTATGTGTAAGTTTTGAAATGCCTCCATGTCCTTTTGACTTTTGTTTAATCGGGAGATTGGCAATCGGGAGAATGGAGGTATCGGGGATTTGTTAAACTTGCAATATAAAAAACTCTGATGCAATCAGATCCATTCTCCTGATGCAATAAAAATATATATATATATATATATATATATATATATATATATTTTATTTTATTTTATATTGTTTTATTTTATAAACTACAACCACTTTTAATAAAAAAGAAAATTAAACTACAGCTATTTTGAAACTAAGTGAAAAAAATAAATTACAGCCACTTTGAAATTGTGATTTTTCGAGATTAGTAATTTATTGGTGTAAATTACTAAAATCTGGTTGCTTCATGATTTGGCTGTATAAATTAAAAAACGAAAAAATGTTAGTAAGAACTAACTAGGGGTTAATATTTAAAATAAATGCATTATCGAACTAATTTATTTACAAAATGCAATATTGTACATTTTATGCATTTTTAACCCAGGCTAGATAAATGATGAGACTTCAAAGGAGTACTATTTTCAAACCAGTGGACCAAATGAGGCGAAACAAGCGTCTATGAAAAGCTTATAAAAAATCGATTTTAACAAAGAAATCAAAACAAGAATCCAAAGAAAATGAAAAATTAACAAAAGCGTAGGATAATCAAAATAAAAATCCTAAAAGGTGTTTAGCCAAACTTTTTATAGAAAGGGTCCCCATTAATTGAAGTGAACAAATCAATAATGGGGGGGTTGTGTTTTCACCACAACGGGTTCCTAAGTCTAAATTTAGGAAAATTAAAATATTGTTGGGTATTAATCTAATTGTGGATGAATCTTCTAGATAAAGACGGAGATCAAGTCAAAACGACCTGAGCCTTTGATTAGGAGTTAATCTAGGCTGTTGGTTGTCCAATAGAAATATATAAGAAGGGGCTTGAGGGCCATTTAGTAAACACACCAAGAGATATCAAGAAATCGATTTTCTGAAGTGAGAAGTTCTCAGGAGGAAAATTCGATTGAGGGGATTTCTTGCAGTTGAGGGGCAGGGATAGCAGCGTCCGGAGAGAGAGATTCTCAGTCGCAGAATCATCAACAGAGAATGATCCAGTAGCCTTGACGTGGAGGCTGATGTAGGGCCAGAAGGGCCATGCAGAAGTAGCACAGAGGGCGAGAGAGATAGTCGAAAATCATAGCAGAGAGTCAGTTTCAGTAGCCGAAAGCCGGGGTGTGAGACCAGGAGGCTGAGAGGAGTGACTCTGGGCTACTGATCAATTCCCCAGTTGGGTGATGTTGTGCCTGAGAGGGTTGATGCTGGGACAACGTAGAGGCAACACAAAGACAACGCAGGGCCTGCCAGGGGCACCTCATCCAGTAGCCGGAATAGCCGGGGCTTTTTCTCCGTGATTGTGTGAGGTAATCTCACTAATATTTTGCCAGTAGTTCTGTCTGTAACTGAATAACCCTATGAGGTATTCAACGATGTATTCAGAATTTTCTACTGCTTAATAATAATAAACCTTGAGAGTTGTTGCACCGGTTTTCCCACATTAGGTTTTTCCAAGGACATTTGTCCAAAAATAATGGTGTCCTATGTGTTTGTATTTCCTTGCTCAGTTTCTATGTTTCAGAATCATATTTAATTTGGTGTAGGCTGCTTCAGTAATTTACTTCAATATTTCAAGAAGAAATATGAAATAAGTTTGTAATGTAATTTACGATCTAGGTGAAGTAGATTTAGCTGGTTGCAGTAGGATTCCTGAGATTGTTAGATCTAAGAATTTTCACACATCTTACCATTATCCAAGCGTATAATTGAAGCTCCTCTTGTTTGGGAAAAGTGAATCACCTACACTAAGGGTCCCACTTCCATAAAAACCTTCTTGTTTCTAAAAGATATAACTCCAAAACACAATATTGAAAATATCTTAAAGCCATTTTTTGAGAGATATGAAGTTCATTTCCCAGCTTAAATTTTAATGATAATTTTTTCATAATGTGACCCAAGGTTTTTGAGTTTTAAGTGTGCTAATGTGAGTTCTCCATCTCTCTTACCTGGCATAGCCCCGCTGCTACCATGCATGTTCAGAACCCCAATAGGTTCGCCTTGGTACCATACAAGCATAGCTTCGCTACCAGCGATCCTATTCAGTACCCTGACGAGTTTACTTGTACTTTCTGATACTTCCTTTTTTTATTATATTGCTCAAAAGATTTGCAATAATGTATACTGCTCATGAGAACTTTTAGAGTGTAAATAAGTCGGGTGGTTTGAGAGTGTTTTAGGATTTCCAAGCACATAACTGATTATTTATATTTAGCATAGGGGTGAAATCATCCACAATAACCTTAAATCTCATCTATTTAATGTATAATAAAGCACCCCAGATAATGAGTAAAAGGTCCCTCAAGTTGATCATGCTAGGGTTCTCATGGAATCCAATTGAGGTTCTTTAGGAGTGGTCCACCATAGGAGGATGTTCAACAATTCCTTCAAAGAGAAACTTGAAAATATTTCTTGGATAAAAAATTACTAGAGCAACTAAGCCAAGAGTAGAGTGTTGAGCTTATAATGGAAATTACCAAATATAACAATGAGAAATCCCCCTGACTGACCCAATGGATGATCTCAGCCATGGAGAAAAATTGGCTAATCAACAATCAGGGTCACTTTATAAAATATAAGGCATTAAGAGTGAATTGCTTCTAACAAGACTTACCATAGGAGCGTGTAATAACATAAATTTCAATAATTATGCCTTAGGGAGTTGCAGTTTCAAGAGTGTTATTGTAACAATTTTATTTCAAATGGATTTTTTATTTATTGCTTCTATACTATCCTACCCTAGTTAAAGAGAGGAAGATCTCCTTCAAGTGTAGGAGTACTTCCAATGCAACCAAGTGCGTAACAAAATACTAAATATACTCAGACTTAGATTTAAAAAACAAGCTTTAACGTTTTTGGAGTATGAAAAACTAGCTACTTTAATTGATATGGTACCAAGAGTTATTGAATGATAAGGGGATGAGGTGTGCTGGTGATTGTTTGGAAACATGTTTCAATATATTCCACATGTTCATGGTTGTCCAATTCATTAAAGACTATTGGCATGTACGCCTTTGGTATGTTATGCAATTCTTCCACAACTTGGTGATTGCTCCCTTGGAGACATAATGGATATGGAGAGAGGCAAGAGAGAAAATCGTCAATCTCAAGCTCCAATGTCTGCTCTTCAGATTGACAAGGATGGTTAAGGGAAATTGTAGGGTTTTTCTATTGATATTGTTCATGAGCTTCAACAACAGTTTCAAGACAAGTTATATCCATATATTATTCCTCTAATGGTATTTGGATTGAAACTTCTTCCCAAGGTAAATGCTCTACATTAGTGGGGTTAGTTCCCAAATTCACTCCCTTCCCCAATCTAGAAGATATGAAATCACATTCAATAGAGGAATAATTAGGAAGGAAAAATGTTTTAATTTTTTATGCAACCTGCTTGTTGGGATTATGATTTGGTTGCACAGGTAGTTGGGACCATAGAGGAGGGTTACTTGGTGGTACACTCGACAGGAATTGTAGTTGTTGTTGCTCAGAAAATTAAGATTGCATGGGAAAATTCCCTAGAGAGGAGTTTCCAACCCATCCTTGAGGCCATGGGGATATATAACTCGAGAGAGAGGGCCACTGTGTCCATAAGGTAGGGTATTCAATCAGAGGAGGACTAAAATTTTTTCATGGAACTATAGGATTATAAATTTGCTGAAGAACTTGCTGAGGATAATAAACATTACCCCAAGTATTAAATGATGATGGGTTTTGAGTTATACCTGGCAGTCGATTCGATTCCTTGATTCCCTGAATACTTTTAGTAATCCTAGCAGTGATGGGTGATGACTTATTGAGTGATTCTCCTCACAAATACCACAAAATTTCAAGATGCTAAGTTGACATTCTTTGAGGGAGGGATTCTTCCTACAGTCAAAGCAGAGTGCAGTCAAAATCATCCAATTGTGAAATAAAAGAGCTAATAACATCATTTTTAATATCTTCATAAAAATAATGATTCCTGTGCTCATGAGTTCACCATTGGATGATTTTTGTATCTCAGCAGCATCATTAGATATTATCCTTAAACAACTCATTGCAAGATTTCTCGAATACCATTTTTTTCTTCTCAACAAGCTAGCTGGTATATTCTGTCAGCACATGGATGAGTATATATGGGGGGGTTCTTACAACACCCTAGAAATGAAAACCCTTTAAAAAGATAAACAAAATGTGCAGGAAAGAAATAAAACTTGCGAGAAAAACTAGGTGAAAAAGCAAACCAAATTGTAGCAAGTCACCAAGGTCAATCCCTCAAGCGCTTCCTCGACAACTTATGGGGCCCATTAATAGGTACATTTTGAGGTTCATTGTGTTATCCTCCAACCCTTAAAACTCTCATTTTCTCACATTAATTCACATTTTTAACCATAATATGCTTAGTAAGAAGACTAAAGGGTGTTTTTCATATTGCATGGCCTAATGTTATTAATATGCAGGAAAAAGAAGCATTTTTGGAGATATTTATTATGCAGGGGCTTGATGGAGACACCCAAAGAGAATATAGGGGGGTTGTCCACCTCATTAACTCCCTAACTTGGCTTGATATCAAATATTCCTCACCAACAACTTGAATTTACTAGTAGCTGAGGAACTCCAAGTGCATGAAAAGGTCAAAGGGAACCAGATCCACAAATCTCAATATTTTGGAGGGGAGCATTCCTCCTTTCAAGGGAGTTGCCCCTCAATTACTTTCGTATAAATAAACCAGCTAAAAGGCTCATTAGCATTCAAATTTTTGTTGCGGCTAGGATTAGGTACTAAGAGTCTAGTGCTTGACATTGTTATTCTTATCTTTCATATGATGTATATGACTATTATTTTCTGTTAATGAGAAGTTTACCATCGGTTTGCATCTGAGTTAGTTTTGGAGGGTTGAAACCCTTGGGTTTGGGGCCAACCCAAAGGCTTTAATCCCTCTCTGGTATTTCTTTCTTGTTTTTGTTCAAATCATTGCAATTCTTTCCTTGTTTCAGTAGATGTTATATCATAAAAACTTGTAATTGCAGGTTTTCTTATCACCTCTCTTATGGGAAGAGTGATTGGAAGATCTACAATAACAACCCAAAAATATGTGTTTATGATTTCTTGGAAATTGATAAATGTTGGTTTGTAATCCTTTTGCATGTCTAGTTTCTAAAACTTAGAAGTTAGTGTCATTGGTTTGGTAATTAGAGTTGTGTTGTAGGGTAGAGTAGATTTTAATAAAATTCAACTAATATTTTCCATGTTAATTTATCTCACTGTACTATTGGTCATTTGATACATGTATTTGACTAGCTGCAGGAATTGTATTGATTTGCAGGGGTGGCAACACCTTTCCACATCCACCTGGAGCCTTCCATCTTCCTCCTAGATGCCTCACATTTCTCCCAAAATCTGCCACTGAAGTCACTCTGTTAGGGGTAAATGAAGGACACCATGGGCATCAAATTTGGTGCAAGATAGACCTCCAATGGGGTACTAGGCTTGGACAATGGGCTCCCACACCCTTCATTCACCTCCTTCTACCTTCATCCACCTTCTTTTGCCTTCAAGACACCATTTCTATCCTAAAAAAGCTCTCGGACCCCCCTCATGTAGCAAAACAGAACCTCCTATAGCAGTCATGTAGCGTTGTTTTCTTCAACCGTATTTGCTTCATACTTTGACCCTGGCATAGTTAAGTTGAATAATAGTCCCCATGCTTTGATTTCATGATTAGGAAAGACTCTAAGACCACTCCAACCCCATCCTTTCCTCACTGCAACCATAAGATAAAAAAATAGAATTATAATTAGTATTTTTCTTCATAGTGATGTTAAAGATTGGATTCCTCATTTTCAAGCAAGTGTGAATAGGCAAATGATGCATGCAAGTAGGTTATTGGTTTAATTAAAGTGTGCAAATAGAGTAGCATGGTTTACTTCTGCAAATAGAATAGCCTTTTCCTTTCATGCAATTTCAATGAGCACTTAGCATATAATGAATAAAATTTTCACCTTTGTAGTTAGAATCATGTTCATCTATGCTTTCATAAGAAATTCTCTCTGTAATTAGTTGAAGGAGTGGTCACTGAACAGCTTGATCTAATTTCATGAATGAGGGTGACATGAGTAGAAACTAACATGTTGTGCCTATAGCACTGTCACCTCTAAGTTTGTACAAACCTTAGGTTTATAATTTAAGTTGAGAATCCCTTGGGAGTTGCAACATCCTTGGTGCAATAACAGGGCTCTTCACTTTTTGGCGCCATTTTCGGGGAGGTGTCTAAGTAGGTGTTGTTTCTACTTAGGAGTTACTTCTTTTTTTTTTGCATTAGTCTTATCGTTTTGAAAAAAAAGTGAAAATTTCAAAAAAACAAAGCTAGTTATTTCGTGCCTCGTAGGAGTAGGAATAACCAAGGGAAATTATTACCAAAAATCCCCACCCCCTCAAGCAGTCAACCTTTATTCTTCTTTAGTGACTGTGAACTTCCCTCTCTGACTACAGGGGAGTTAGAAGACCCTTTAGGCGAGCAACCTGAAATCGTTGATATCGTTGAAGACCGTATGAGGGAAGAAGAACCTATCTCACCTACCCAAACCATGGCTAAAAACAAGTACAATGAGCTTTTCCCTATCATAGAAACCAATGGAGAGGCCCGAGTGAAGAATATAATCCCTGCAACCCTTCCACACTTCCATAGCCTAACCTCTAAGGATCCTGACACCTTCATGTTTGAGTTTGATGTTGTCTATAGGACCTATGACTATACCTCTGATGAACATAAGCTAAAGTTGTTTCCATCTACCCTCAAAGATGTAGCGTTGCGCTGGTTTATGAGTTTACCTAGAGACAACATCACTACCTGGGCCCAAATGCAACAAGCCTTCAATGGCAAATACAAGGACTATTGTAGGTCCTAAGAAACAAAGGAAGAATTTTTTAGGATGACCCTTGGATCTGATGAATCCTTAGAGGACTATGAGGAAAGATTCCAACTCAATTATAGGAGGGCCAATTATACCCTTGATCCTGAGTCACTCAAACTAGTTATTCTACAAGGGATCAGGGAGGATGTAATGGAAAACCTCAACATGCTATCTGGAGCAGATATCTACTAGTTGCCTTATGATGACATCAAAATTGTATTCAGGAATCACTCTAGGGATGCTTAGAAAAAGGGTAGGTCGAGCCAAGGCTTGGTCAGTTCCTCTCCTTGTATAACAACCATCAATCATGAGAAAGAAAGTATGTTGGAGGATTTTAAGAGTGAAATGCTGCATACGTTTGCCATGCAAATGGATACTATGCAAATTAAAAGGAAGCAGAAAGGGTGCTAGCTATCTTCTGCCCTATATTCATTAAGAGACATCCTAGGAATGAGTACACTGAATGTCATAGAATTTTGCTCTGTTTGTGAAGAGAACCACGCAACAGAAAAATGTCCCTCTCTGCCAGATGTGAAGTTTGTATACCAAGGGGCAGAAGGTGGGTCAGAGCAAACTCTGTTTGATTAACCAAAGAAGGCCTCAAGGTCCTCAGCCATATCAACAAGGCATGTAAGGTGCACATTATACCCATTACAATCTAAATCATAATGCACCTTTCTAGCCTTGTTACCTTTCCACTCATCAATCATGGCCCACACTTCCTTTGCCTTATACTCCTCAATATCCTCCTCATCCTATGCACCCTCCTTTCCATCCATATCCACCTCAATCCTCCCAATTGGGCAACCCCTCATAAGGGTGGAGGCCTCAGACAACACAACCTCCTGATCTACTGCCTCCATCTCAATCTTAATCCACAACTCCCTCACCATACTCCACATAAGCAACCTCAAATGCCTGCTCAACCCAATCTGAACGGGAACAATAAGAAGGCACAACAGGTTTATAGTGGGGAGACATCATATCTTTCTTATGCTGTGGAAATCCAATAGATCAACCTTTGGTATGGGAGGGTGCTCCCTGATAATCAACCATCTTCTCCACCTAAAGAGCTTGGAGAAGAGAAGGAAGAGAGTTCCCCTCAAGATAATGCACCTCCTTATCCTGAAAGGTTGGTCCACCTTAAACATCACACCCCAGAAGAGGTTGAACTTCTCAGAGAATTGAATAACTTGTGTGTCAAGATACCCCTTCTCCAGGCCATCAAAGATGTTCCCGTTTACAACAAATTTATTAAGGAAGAATGTTTCAAAAGGTTTGGGAGAAGAATAGGAGATACCCCCACTATCAATTTTGTTGGACAACTATCTGATCTGATGCTAAGAACAATAATCTCCCCGAAGTACTTCGATCCTGGTAGCCTAGTAGTGGACGTGCACATAGATGGCATTACGGTCCCTAATACCTGATTGATCTTAGGGGTGCAATCAATGTGATGACCAGGGAAACCATGCTGAAGCTCAATCTCCAAGGGGATTTGAGGAAGACCACTACAATGTTGCAACTTGCAGACAGATCCACAATAGCCCCTGAGGGAGTTATTGAGGATGTCATGGTCTCCATTGACTCCTGGGAGTACCCCATTGATTTCCTGATCCTCCATCCCAAAACCAAGTTTAATGGCTATCCTCTCATCTTAGGAAGACCTTGATTGGCCACTGGTGATTCCTACATTAGTTGCAGGGCTAGGAACATGACTATTAAGAATGGACATTTATCAAAACAACTTATGTAGTATCCCCCTACTCAACCTTCTATTGAGCATGATTTACCTTTATGGTTAGAGGATGAGGAAGACGAATAATTTTATCAGACATCCCTCTACCCAGTCTGCACTCTAGATCTTGTTATATGACGAGGGAAACTTGATGAAGATGACCATATTGACAATATCTTACAGAATCAACTGTTGATTTGGGGTAGCATAGGATGTGCTCTAGATATGAAACTTGGTGGAGAGGCTAAAGCACATGATATCTCCAAGACCCAGAAATGGTTTGGGCAGATTCTAACCGGTTTGGGAGATATTAAAATAATTAATATTTTTAATGGAGTTCCTAAGTCTAAATTTAGGAAAAATAAAATATTAATGGGTATTAATATAAAACTATGTTAGAAAGCTCCAAAAGACATTGATCAAGCAAAAATCTAATCTTAGCCGTTGATTAGAGATGTAATATCGTACATTGAACGACCAACGGGAAAAATATAAGACGAGGCTTGAAGGTCATTCGGAGAACACACCAGAGTGATCAGTCATTCGATTTACTAGAGCAAGGTTGCTAAGTAAAGTCGAATCTGTGATCAACAGCAAGGGGCAGTGAGTATTGGACAGAAAGGAAAAGATAGTTCCGAGAGACCAACACAGAGGCAGAGAGGCAGATGCAGAAGCTAGAGCAGGCCACGCAGAGCCCAGCAGAGACAACACAAAGGCTAGAGGGCTTGCGTCATCCACACACAGAGCAGCAGGAGTGACACAGAGGGTCCCAGAGGCTAGGCAGTGCCTCAGAGGGCTTACACAGAGGGTTCTGAGGCTGACGCAGAGGCTAGGAGGGTTGACGCAATGCTTCAGTTGTGTTGGAGAGGGTTTCGTGGAGCAGATTTTCTGACTATCTGCTTCCAAATAGAGAGGTATTACTGCCGGTTATTTTTGTCTGTCGGGTGAGCCAATTTGGCAACCAGTTGTACGCAAGGATATACTGCATAATAATATAACCCTCAGAATTGCTGCACCGGTTTTCCCGCATTGGGTTTTTCCAGGGACGAGTTGTCCAAAAATAACAGTGTCACTTATGTGTTTGCTATTTCTTTCAGCTGTTGATCTGTAGATGGTTGAGACTGTACTGTGTTTATTTCGATGTTTATATGTTTAAATAACTTGTTTGTAATTAACAAGTAGGAGAAATAAACCAAAAGAATACAGATAAAATTTCTAATGGTTAGACTTTGAAATTTCAACATGGTATCAGAGTGTGGTTGCAGATCACAGGAGAGCTGAAGGCATCAACTGAAGCAGAGCATTTGCAACAGAATCAGTTGTCCCAAGTTACAAAAGCTGATCCTTGCAGAAAGCAACAGAAGAAGGGTTGATGCAGAGGGGTTGCGTCATTAGTCTAGGCCAACACAGAATCTGAGGAAGGTAGAAAGAGGCTTATGCAGAGACTAGGAGGGTTGACACAGTTGGCTGAGGGATCATTTTTGCCAGTGCTGGGGTTGCACAGAGCCTAGAGGCTCAATCCTTCAGTTGCTAAGGCATAGGAAGCTATGGGCAGTTTGCATAAATGAAACTGGTGGGGTACTGTGGGTAGAACAGTACCTAACAGGGCAAAACCAAGGTAGAGGGAGTTGCTACCGAGGCGGATTTCTAGCCAAGGAATACGGATCAGTGTTGCAGGTGCACAAAAGATCGGGGAGGTGGGACTTGACGATTAGTAGGAGGATTTCTAGAAGGGAAATCGTGACTCAGAGGGAGTCTAGCAGAGAACTTCCAGGCGGGAAGTAGAGAGACTCAGCCGGAATCGAAGAGAGAACTTTCGAAGGGAAGTAGAGAGACTCGGAGAAGTTAACAAGAAGAGCAGAGAGATGGCCATGAATGGGCTGAGGGATCAGGACAGGCTAGATGGGGCATCCAACCTTGTGGTCTGGAAGGCCAGGATCCTATACATTCTAGATAGACATTGCATCAAGGCCTTCGCCTTGAGAACTGTGGCGATCCCAATTGACCCGGCTAATAATGAGAAGTACAAGGACGCAATGGCCAAGGCAAAATGTATCATCCTTGATGGGGTCAAAGATCATGTGGTCCAACATATTGCCGAGAAGGAGACGACAAAGGAAATGTGGGATGCCTTGAAGACGTTGTACCAGCATACTTCCATGCAAAGAAAGATGTTACTTGAGAATCAGTTGCAGTCATACTAGATGCAGAAGGGGGAGCAGGAAAGATCACTTCCTCAGTCGGTTGAAGGAGATCTGGGACCAACTAACTTCCATATGGGCCACAACGGATCAGAAGTTGTTGGTGAGGACCGCTCTAAACGCAGTCTCCGAGGAGTGGGAGATGTTTGTCCAGAGCATTCTAGGCAGGGCGAATCTTCCAGATTGGGAAGAATTGTAGGCGACTCTTCGTCAAGAAGAGATTAGACGGCTGAGAAATACGGGAAGTAGTAGCAAAGGATTTTGGATCAAAAAGGAAGAGGAAGAGGATGCAGCTTTGGCATCTGGAGGAAAGCAAGAGAAGAGGAAGAAAAAGGACCTCTCCAAGGTTAAATGCTTCAGCTGTGGGGAACTAGGTCATTATGTGAACCAGTGTCCGAGGAAGAAGAACAAGTGAGAGGCATCTGTCTCCAAGGCAGCGCCAATGAAGGCGGAAAAGGAGGTAGAGGAGGATGATGATTGTGCCATGAGTGCTCATGTACCTCTAGAGAAGAGGTGGGGAGACATCAAGCTGTAATCAGGAAGACTACAGGCAATGAGGGGTAGGATCCTTGAGGTACCCAATCTCTTGGATTATACCTTTGATACAGGAGCCCCAAAGAGAGAGTAGCAAGACTGGCAGATGTTGGTAGAGACGGATGCAGATGAAGCGGCCGAGAGTGCTACAGTGCAAAAGTCCCCGGGCAGCGCGAGGCTAGCAAGTTGTAGCAGTGCGAGAGGCATGAAGAGTGTTGCAACAGTGCAAGATGGCACATAGAGGTTTGCAGCGGTGCGAGATGCAGGGAGTTGTTGCAATAGCACAGAGGCAGTAGAGGGAGCACTTGTTAACGACATAGAGAGATTCAACATCGGGAGTGTTTCTAGCCTGACAGGGATGTCAGTAGTTGGGTGAATCAGTTACTTACTTCTCAGTAACTGAGTTGCAGTGCAATAGCAGTTAGCAGTGGCACGATGCAGCATGATGAGAGGGGTTTGCAGTGCAAATGCAGTGTTGGGAGAAAGGACTAGCAGTAGCACGGATGCAGAGGGAGTTGTCGTATAGATGCAACAGTGGCAATGGCAAAGCCATAGACAGTAGTACAAGATGCAACAGTGCAGAGGATGTTGGGCGGGGAGGCCTAGCATCAGCACAGGTACTGGTGCCGTATAATCAGAGTGATGCTCAGTGGGGAGTATTACTAGAGCACAGTCCTCGCTAAGAGGGAGTGTTGATTTAGGGTAGCATCCAATGTATTCTAGCCATGAAAATTGGTGGAGAGGCTAAAGCACATGAGATCTCCAAGACCTAGAAATGGTTTGGGCAAATTCTAACCGGTTTGGGAGATATTAAAATAATTAATATTTTTTAATAGAGTTCCTAAGTTTAAACTTATGAAAAATAAAATATTAATGGGTATTAATATAAAACTGGGATAGAAGGTTCCAAAAGACATGGATCAAGCCAAATATAATCTTAGATGTTGATTAGAGATGTAATCTCGTCCATTGAAGGACCAACAGGAAAATTATAAGAGAGGGCTTGAGGGTCAGTTGGAGAACACACCAGAGTGATCAGTCATTCAATTTACTAGAGCGAGGTTGCTAAGTAAAGTCAAATCAATGATCAGCAGCGAGGGGCAGTGAGTACTGGACGGAGAGGCAGAGATAGTGCCAAGAGACCAGCACAGAGGTAGAGAGGCAGACGCAGAAGCCAGAGCAGGCCACGCAAAGCCTAATAGAGACAGCGCAGAGGCCAGAGGGCCTGCGTCATCCACTCAAAGGGCAGCAGGAGTGATGCAGAGGGTCCCAGAGGCTGCGCAATGCCTCAGAGGGCTGATGCAGAGGGTTCTGTGGTTGACGCAAAGGCCAAGAGGGCTGACGCAATGCTTCAGTTGTGCTGAGAGGGTTTCGTGAGCAGATTTTCTGAATATCTGCTTCCGAATAGAGAGGTATTACTGCCAGTTATTTTTCTCTATCGAGTGAGCCAGTTTGGCACCCATTTGTACTCAAGGATATACTGCATAATAATATAACCCTCAGAATCGTTGCATCGGTTTTCCCACATTGGGTTTTTTCGGGGACGAGTTTTTCAAAAAATGGTGTCACTTGTGTGTTTGCTATTTCTTTCAGCTGTTGATCTGTAGATGGTTGAGACTGTACTGTGTTTATTTCGATGTTTATATGTTTAAATAACTTGTTTGTAATTAACAAGTAGGAGGAATAAACCAAAAGAATACAAATAAAATTTCTAACAATTAGACTTAGAAATTTCAACATCAATCCCCCACTACCATACCTGTTGATAAACTGATGAAAGAATCTGAAAATATTCCTTGGACTAATTTGTGTTTTGTTGACTCTAGCCTAGAACATGCCAAGGTTGAGGAGATTGGCCCACCTGTAACTCTAAAGATCAACCCCTCTCTCTCAGCCGAGTAAGAAGAATAGTTATGTAGTGTTTTGAGGCAACATCTACATGCTTTTGCTTGGGATTATAAGGATATGAAAGGTGTGCATCCCTCAATCTGTACTCATCATATTTACATGAAAGAGAGATGCAATCCTTTGCACCAACCCTAGAAAAGAATGAACCCGACTCTTAAGGACATAGTGAAAGAGGAATTACAAAAGCTACTGGATCCAGGGTTCATATACCCCATTTCAGATAATGAGTGGGTGTCCCCTCTCATTTTAGTCCCAAAGAAAAATGGGAAGTGGAGGATATGTGTTGACCATAGAGAACTTAACAAGGCTACAAAGAAGGACCATTTCCCTTTGCCCTTCATTAATCAAGTCCTAGATGGCCTTGCAGGAAAGAGATTGTTCTCCTTCCTGGATGGATTTAATGGATACAACCAAATACAGATCAGCCATGAGGACCAAGATAAGACCAATTTCACATGTCCTTGGGGTACCTTTGCTTATAGGGTTCTTCCATTCGGTTTGTGCAATGCCCCCGCTACTTTCTAGAGGGCAGTTCTAAGTATCTTTGCTAAACTTGTTCATGACACTATCAAGATATACATGGATTACTTCACTCCTTATGGATGCGACTTCCAGGAAGCTTTGTCTAATCTATGCAAAGTCTTATAGAAGTGCATTGAAGTGAATCTTTCTTTGATTCCCGAGAAATCTGAATTTTTGACAAATGCAGGGACTGTCCTTGGCCATTCTATATTCAATGAAGGGATATAGGTTGACCCAAACAAAATTTCCATCATTAAAAGGGTCACTATCCCTTAAAGAAAAAAGAGATTTCAGGAGATTCCTTAGATTGGCTGGGTATTATAGAAGGTTCATTAAAGACTTTAGTAAACTAGATCCACCCTTGTTTGGACTATTGGTTAAAGATTCAGACTTTTGTTGCACAAAAAACTATCAAGAGGCCCTCGAAGTGCTGAAAGAAAAGTTGGCCACTGCACCCATCCTTGGAGGTCCCAACTAGGCATTATCTTTCCATATACACACAGATGCATCAAATAAAGCTATAGGGGAAACCTTAGGACAAGTGGAAGCCAATTTGCCTTATGATATCTATTTCATCAATAAGAACCTTTCTAAAGTTGAGTTGAACTATACAATCATTGAAAAGGAACTCTTGGTTGTGGTACATTATTTGAATAAGTTTAGGCACTAGATCACTGGTTATCAAACTTTTGTTTACACTGGTCATGCAACCATTAAGTATTTAATGAATAAACCTAATGTCATGCTAGGATAAGTAGATGGTTGTTATTATTGCAGCAATTTGATTTGACTATTATGGACAAATCAGGGAAAGAGAATGTGGTTGTAGATATCTTGTCAAGACTAACCCTCCCTGCAAAAAAGGAAGAGATGGTAGATGATCAACTCCTATATGAACACCTCTTTGCCATCTTGGTGCTTTCTCCTTGGTTTGTTGATATACCCAACTATTTGGTTGCTAGGAGATTCCCTTGTAATCTATCCTCCAAGGAGAAAATAAACAATGTTAGGAAAAGTGCCCCATTCACTTGGATTGGGGGAAATCTCTTCAGATCGGAGCCAGATCAGATCCTAAGAAGATATGTCAAGGAAGAGGATGTCTTTGACATCCTCTCAGAATTCCATGATG
The DNA here is from genome assembly GCA_031772625.1 of Pinus tabuliformis. Classification (NCBI taxonomy): domain Eukaryota; kingdom Viridiplantae; phylum Streptophyta; class Pinopsida; order Pinales; family Pinaceae; genus Pinus; species Pinus tabuliformis. The sequence continues at coordinate 45,022,103 of CM062804.1, read as the reverse complement.
GACCTTGTGGGGGCCACTTTGCTGCTAAGAGGAAAACCTTCAAAGTTCTACAAGCAGGTTAATACTTGCTCACTTTACATCAAGATGCAAGGAGGTACACCACCAAGTGTGATCAGTGCCAAAGGAAGGGTAAGCGCACACCCAAGGATGAAATGCTTTTACAATCGAAAGTGACTCTAAATCCATTTGGTAATTGGGGCATGGATTTCATTGGACCTATTGATCCCCCATCATGAAAGAAAAATTTACCATTGTGTGTAGTGATTACTTGACTAAATGGGCTGAAAGAAAGGAAGTTAAGGCAACAACTGAGCAGAAGGTGGTTGAGTTTCTGAGGGAGAACATCTTCTACAAGTTTGGATTTCCAAGAGGGGTAGTCACTGATGAAGGAGCACAATTCACCACAAATTTGATTGAAGATCTCATGAAGCAACACCACATCAAGCACATGACATCCACTGCCTATCACCCTTAAGCAAATGGGCAAGTGGAGGTCACAAACAAAGCAATGGAGAAGATTCTAACCAAGGTTGTTAGTTGTAGCATAAAATATTGGGCAGATAGACTTGTAGAAGCCACTAGGGCCTGCAACACCAGTTGGAAGACCACCACTGGATTCACTCCATTTGAACTAGTCTATGGGAAGAAGTCCCTATTGTTTATTGAATTTGAATACAACACCTTAAGGATGGTGTTAGTGTCAGTCTTTCCGGCCTTCCTCCAGTGATCAAATATGATCTTACAAAGTGGTCTCAGAGTGTCCAGGTCAAATTTTGTCATTTCAAAGAGTTTTCAAGCAAAATTTGGTCACTAGGCATTAGGTCTAGGGTTTGCTTTCACTCCTTCTAAAGTTGCCCAAATTCCAATCTATGTCACTATTCAGCTGAGTCTATCATCATTCATAGGATTTTCATTATCATCTCAGTGTCTAATGAGTCATTTTACACCTTGTCCATGCTTCAGTTGCGCCTAGGTAAGGTCATTTTCCTCTCCTAGGGTTTTGAAACCAATTTCTCTTGGACGGTCAAATCATCGGAAAAAATTGTATCCTGATGTTCATACACCTTCCCCTATCCTTAAAGTACCTTATCAAATGCTTCCCATCACTGAGATCCCCCAAATTCCTCATTTTCGCGCAAACCCTAGTTTCTTGCTACAACTTGGCAATTTTCTAGGTTGGGCCTGTGTTTTTCCCTTTTGGACCCCTTCCCCTCACTCGATCTCCGTGATTCCACTTTCCCCTGCTCCCTAACATCCTTCCCTACTTCCAAAAATTTCCCCAAGAATTTATAAGCCTCTTATCCCCTTCATTTCGCTTCATTTCGACAAAATTCCTTGTTTCACACATCGGGATAAGTTTCACTCAAAAGATGTTTCAGAGAAATCAAAGATGAATTTTGGAAAACTGAGAGAGGTTTTTGTCCAAAACAGGCCAAGGAAGAAAAACCTCATTCACGTTTTACACAGGTGTCATGGTTTTAGAGAAATGTCAAAAATACAATCGCCAGATCCAAGGAGGTTGAGCAAAGCACTAAAACGGAGAAAAAGGTCCGATCCACTCCAAATTTTGGCCAAAGCTTCTTTGAAGGAGCATGGTACTCGATGAGACACCCCCAGCTCAAATTTCAAAAAATTTGGAGCAATTTTGGTCAATTTTGAATTTTTTTTGCCAAACACAGGTTTTTGCCCTCAACACGTAGCGCGCCGCGCGCTACCCTGAAGATGGGCAAGTCCATTTCTCAAAAACTCAGTATTTTTGGATTTTTCATGAAAAATTACACTTGCTCAGCAATGGACAAGACATTTCATCAGGTTTTGAGCCCTCAGAAGGTCAAAAAACATGCAAAAAATGACTTTCTGCCACTTTTTGGACACACAGGAAGCAGTCTTGGGAGATTGCAATTTTGGAGGGGCAAATGACCACCAAATTGAGAAATTCTGCTTGGGTTGGAAAGTAGACATCTAGACCTTTCCAACAAGCCTACTTTTGCCTCATTTGGATGCCGGGAAGTGCCTCAAAAGTTGGATCAAAGGCGTGCTACGCGTTCAGGATTGGGGCGCTACGCATCAGCACATTTTCTCAATTTTTCATCTACAGCTCAGGAATTCGCCCAGCTTTGACCAGTTTTGACTTGTGATGGGATTTTCACCCTCTTTGATGTAATTAATGTATTTTCATGTTAACATGACACTTATTTACCTACTCTAGAAGATTCATTCATGAAATAGCAAACATTTAATGAATGAATTGGTTTCCTAGCTTATAGAGGCAAGTTGTTTTGACTGCCTAGATTTTAGTGCTCAGTTTAGAATTGGTTGAAACAGCTCCTAGAAGGATGAGCTCGACCCCTAGAGGCAAGGGAATGGGTTGACTTGCCTATATTATGTATTTTCTTAGTCATTTTCAGGGGTTGGAGAGGTTGGACTCTTGAGGGATAAGCTTAGACTGTTTTACACTTTGTATCTCTGCAATTTTGGAAAAGGAAAGACCAGGGTTTTGAAGCACTATTTCGGATTCCTGTAGTTATTTGTGTTGATGGTGTGTTTCTCTCATGTACTTGTAAGTTTGTTATGTGCATCATTTTCCTACTCTTCTCTTCTGCAAATTAAGTAAATGAAGTGTTAAGGTAGAATTCATGGTTTCTATGCTCTGCCTTTAAGTTTGCTTAATATCAATGTTTTCATCTGTTTAAGGAGAACTCTCGATGGTTTCTTGCTCTCCTTGACTCCTCACCGGTCGTATCTATCCATTCACTTATTTCAAAGGCATCAAGACAATCTCCTACCTTGCCCCAAAAAGACCTCTGCAAAAACTGTGTCTCATCCCCGCACCCAAAATTGCCGTGCTCAGTTTTCCAACAAAACCCTAAAAATTTAAAATCAAACTTTCCCTATCAGTTTACTAGCCTAAAATCAGTGTTCTTTATTGGTCATCTCCGCCCTTTGAAGACCTTTTGCCGAGATAGACCCAGAGAGAGCCCTCTCCTGTCCTCGTAGGGCTAGCTACGAGGCTAAGTGGTTTGATGTTGCCTTGGATTCTGCCTTCCTCAGCCTGAGGCAAATTCGAGCGCTAACATAGTGGCGACCATACTGGGGAGAACAAACTTGTTTGTGGGTTGATGTGTTTGTTTTATAAGCTACAGACGGAGCCTGAAGTTATGCCAGGTAGCCTTCGAAACGCTTTTGCTTTGCATTAGCGGAAGTAGATAAACGCTGCTTCAGTCAATCTCCGGTCTAGCTTGTAAACGTGACATCTAACTTGTTAATTACCCCAGTACATGTATCAAGTTCAGATCTGATTGTTGATAGTGGACAACGATCAGACACTAACAAGGCTGAAATCATTCACCTGGCGACTCTTTTCACTGAAGAATCCAGCAACCTGTGCTTCATGGTGACTTCACTGCAGAGAGATCAGTAGCTTTGAGCTTTTCAAGATGGATCGGATTGCAAAAAGATACGCTCCCCTGAGTCGAGATCACATCCCAGGTTTTCCGAATAAAATTCCGAAGGTAGATTGGTCAAGGAATCTGCCTACATTTAAAGATAATGGTAAGAAGGACACTGCTTTACATCTAGTTAGATTTCATATGCATATTCGCAAGTTGAAGGTGGATTTTCCTGAAGATTGCTTGATGAAGATATTCTTGGCCACTCTAGAAGGTGCAGCTCAATCCTGGTATGAAAATTTGCCGCAGGCCTGTATTTACTGTTTAAAGGATTTTCATGCCTTGTTTATTGAAAGATATCAAGCATCTTATCCATCATTAAATTTAGTTCATGACTGTTGCAAACATGCTTCAACTTTTATTGAAAGCCTTGAGAAATATTATGAAGATGATAATTTTATGGACGTTGAGATTATGGAGGCTCTGTATGAGAATCCATTTCAGCAGCATAAAGAAAACTTAGAGAATTCCCATCAAGATGATCAGGACATTTTGCAGCAGAATCAAGATCAGCAGGTTGAAGATGATATGGCTGAAAATGATGAAAGGGAGAATGACATTTCAGATCAGCCCACAGAAGACAGCAGCATGCAAGTAAGTCCAGTGTTGATTGTAGATTGTGATAATGTCCAGTCAGCTACTCCAGGTTCTGTTGAAATCATTTGGAATGCAGAAGACACAGTAATTCATACTGTTAGTCCATCATTAGAACACGACCTTCATGAAGAAGCAATCCAGTCAGTTCATGAACAGCAAGGTGAGATCTTTGTGCAAGAAAGTGATGAATCTCCTTTCAATAACTCAGTAATAAATGATAGTCTGAGTGCCCTATCATATGGAGATAATTATTGTTTAAGCAGAAGAAAACAAAAGGCATTGTCTCCTTTGTTTGAAGAGGAGATAGATCAGCTCTTGAAAGGTATTGTTACAGCCCAAGCTACAGCAGATTTGCAGTGCACACATAGTCAGGAAAGTGTTGGGAAAACTTCTTCCTCTGTTGAGAAAGATGATTGTCTTGTAGATCAGCAAACAGATAATATTTTCCTTCACAAAGATGATAACCCGGCTGTCATATCATATATAAATGACCTACAGCACATTCACACCACAGAAGAACAAAACATTCAGGATTTCCATTTAGATTCCTCTTCATATGTTTCATGTGCTGAAATGTTTTTCCAAGAAGAGATCTGCCCATCCATTTGTTCAGAGTTTTTTGAAGCCCATGAGCATACTTTTACCGAAGCACATGATGAAGGCAGATCAGAATTTGAAGCAAAAGACACCTTGTTCTTTCAGTAGGAGGTGGCAGTGGCAAAATTTCATGTTTTTCAAGATCCAATGGCAGCCCTGTTGCAATCAACAGTGAAGGTGATTATTGCAGTATTCAGTGATGAAGGAGAATATGGTCGACTATATTTTTGGATGCCCAGTTACCAGTATTCATTGTTGACCAGAACATCTGATCAGGAGAACCAATCAAGAAGGCATTTGCTTGATTGGTTGTGCTATGATTCCTTCTCCTAGCGGTGATGGTTTTATTAGGCTAAATAGAGAGCCCGAGAGGAAATTTCATGTTGAAGATCCTAAGAAGCCTCATAACGAAATAATTAGAGAACAATCTGACATCGGGAAACACTCTATCATGTCCAATTTCATAATTCCTCCCGATGATAAGATTAGGGCAATCAATGGAGGACCTTATTGTTGGAAGCATTTAAGTTTTTGTACTCCAAATAATGTTCCTAGAGTTAATCAGGTTGGGTCTTCATCAGCAAACATGCATGCAGAACTGAAATTTTCGATATGTCAGGGAATGACCAAATATGGAAGGAGGTGTACCCACCGAACCCGTAATGGAGCATCTTTTTGTTTGAAACATATGCTTCGGGACAGCCATAGTTTGGACAGCTGTGATGGAAACCCAAGTTCCAGTAGTTTAGGAAGTAACCCAAAGAGGGCAAGAGGGTCTGTTGAGAGACAATCATCTGAGAAGGAAGCAACTTCTGCAAACTTTCATCACAAAGGAAGTCAAAATGAACAAAGTTTTCTGCCCATTTCAGACCTGGAAAGAGTTTCAGGAGGTGTGTCCCAGAAATTGCATGATGAAAATTATCTAATTGAAAGGAATCGATTGCATGGTTCTTCGCTGCCAGAAAGGGCTGCTTCTAAAGTCTCATATAGGAGTACAAATTGTTTGCGTTGTATTGGAAGTTGCTGCAATCATGGTGGCCAATGCACATGCAGGGCAAAACAAGGTTCATCTTATTATGAAAAGCATTTACCAAACTCACTGGGGTTTCGTCATAGATACACTGCATCAATGTTGAATGGAATTTTCAAAACTACAAGCTCTGAAGCAACGTGTCAGCCTAAGGATCTCTTACATAAATACATGAATATGTGCCAGTCAGGAGGAGGTAACTATGATTCAGATTTTGAGAACAGAGGTTTGGATTGCATTGATGACAAGCTGTCAAAAAATATGAAAGATGCAGAAGCATTATTAATGGAAGTAACAGCTGAAAAAGAGAAAATGGCAGCATACTTCAGTTTTCAGCCAATAGAAGGGAATGTTACAGCAAGCATTCCATCAATTGATGATGTTCATGAGGCTGATGACACACATAAAACCCTTGGTTCTGTTGCAGCAGTGAACAATGGCACAGCTGAGCACAGCCCTGTGGATTGGATGGAGGATTGTGATGAACATCATTTTAAAGGATATGCTTGTCTCAATTGTAGCAGTTCATTTACCTACAAAAGAGGTCTTGAGAGGCATGTGAAGGTGCACCATGGTGGAATTCCTCTTGAGAAATGTACAAAGTATTTTTTTATATCCTGTAACAGTCATTTTATCATTGTGAATTGTGATCAGCTGTTGCAGCATGTATTACTCACTCACCCTGAGCAACTCAACAATTCCTTTGGTGCTAAAGAGCAGGTTAACAGTGCAGAATCAACAATGCCTTTCAAGACTGAGCAAGACAAGCAAGATGAACCTCTAAAGTTAGGTAATTCCAAGCAAGAATCAGATTGGAAGTTTGATCCTAAGCATAAAATGGAAAGAAATCACATTAGTATGTCTATTCATGGTGAGGATATAGGCAAAGGTGAAGTGAGGACTTTTATTTGTGACACACTAAAAAAATTTTCATGTAGATTCTGTGGGATGAAGTTTAGTCTTCTCCCAGATCTTGGACGTCATCATCGATCTACCCATCTAGATTCCAGATCTACATTCAAGCCCCATCTCAATCAAAGGAATGAGCTTTTCAAACCAAAGTGGAGGATTAACAAGCCAAACTTTAGAATGTCTCAAACAGCGGTAAGATACAAACATGTAGCTGTAATTGCCAGAAAGAAAAGCGAGGATAATGAAGCATTAAAATCTACACAACAAAATCTTTATGTCAGAATGAAGTCAGAGATTGTACAATTGTGCCATGTATTGCATTTACCGGAAGGAGTTACAAAAGTGGTGGAGGAGTCACTTGTTTATGTGATCAACAATTATCAGCTTTTCATTAAACAGAGAAGCTTGGCACAAGCTATTGAGATATGCACGTGTTTGGTGGCGGCCAGTTCCTTGAAATATGAGATGGATATCGAGGCCTCACTTGAACTTGCAAAATCACAGCTAAACTTTGAGTGTAAGAAGGGGGAGGTCAATTTGGTGTATGGTAAACTTTCAGAAAAAATCTTGAATTTATACAGAAGGATACCATCCACAGCTGACAGTGGAAGTAACTCACAAATTAGAAAATCAGCAAACTGGAACAATGCAGATGACAGATATTCAGACAATAATAGAGCATGTAATGATGAGCATGCCAGAAAACTTATGCATTTCAGCTCAAGCCAATCAATAACTGACTTGCACAACTCCACTGGATTAGATGTTCATCCACATGAAAGAATGGAAGGAACTGGCAATTTCAAAGCTCGTAGAAAACCAGGAACTCAAGGAGAAAGCAACACTACATATCACGTGGAAGAGCACATGAACTGTCATCCAGAGAAACCTATTCTGACTGCCAGAGAGCATGAAATTGATCTACCTAATCAATTTGATACTGCTGAGTTTGATGCTGGTTCTCGATCTAAAGAGTTATCTCAGTGCCAGATGAATGGTTTGCCTTCTGAAAATTGCGCAGAAAAGTGTGAAAAAATACATGCCATCATGCAGAAAGAGCAGTCGGAAGTCCCGGTATCCTGCGAACAGTTTGACAGGAAGCAACAGAGGCTTAACAATTCTATGAATAATTGCAATTTCCATTCGAGTGATGCTAATCCGGAAACAATTCTAAAGGCTGTGAAGCTTTGTAGTGAGGAAAATATCAGAGTTGAGTGGCACAGGGAAAGTTATATTTGTCCCAAAAGGTGCAAACCCAAGGCTGATCCCAAACCTTCTATTCTGCTAATGCCTCTTCCTAAATTATGCTTTGACTCTCTTACACTACAGGTGAATGATCTTGAGGGGGATGCAAAAAACACTGATATCAAGGAGGCATGGGAAAATATAGAGACCCACTTGGTGCTCAATTCATTTGACAGTAAAAAGGGTCACCAAAGAAAAACTATCATATTACTTAATAACTTGAGCTTTGGCAAAGAAGCAATGCCAATACCCTGTGTGATGGATAAAAATGCAATGAATCCATGCCAGTGTGATTTGTGCAAAGATGGTAAAGATCAAAATACCAGCTCAATGACACCTTGGGAGAATTTTTCCTATGTCACGGAAAGGCTGTTGGACCCTTCACTGAGTCTTGATACAAAGAGTTCTCAACTAGGATGCACTTACACCCAACCACAGTGCATTGTCGGGGCATGTGATCGTGTGTATCTTTTTGAGAATGATAATGAAAATGCAGAAGATATTTATGGAAAACCAATCCATGTTGGATTTCCTTATGATGAGAAGGGGCGAATTATTTTGGCGATATGGCTTTACTTTGGGATCGCAAGAATGAAAAAACCGGGAAAACATAAGAAGTTTGACAGCTTGTGGCTGGAACCATACATCATTAGAGATATAGCGGGGCCAAACTCATTCTACTTGAGCAGATTGGATGGTGAACCACTTCATCTACCAGCGAACGGCCAAATGCTCAAGATGTTCTTCAGAGATGATATCTGATGCCATGGGGCATCTTTTGTATTGTATTTCTATCCCTACTCCTTGTCTTTTCAGCATTTTATTTCTGTTTTTAGGATTAGATTTACTTTTCATGTTATTAGTTAGTCAATAAATGAAGAGCTTTTATTTTTCCTGTACTTAATGCATATGATGATTTGGGAATGGACGCTACTTATTTTTATTTGTGTGTTGTATGGATGCAGATTCTGGATTCTCACATTCCTACCAGTGCAGCAACGTGTCCCCAAGTAGAGCCAGATGTTGACCACTACTGGTCAACTACCCATGCAGTACACCTCCTTCCTGTTGGCAGAGAAGGATAGCTCCTGAGCGACATGTCCGTGCCAGCCTACAGTCATCGACAGCTTGATCATTTTTGTTGTAAACCCAGTCTGCATGTTTGAAATGTAAATAATCTAAGCAGATCAGAGTCATGTATGTAAAGTTGCCTAGGTGGACCTAACTTTCTAATGACGATCTGCGTCCCGGGAGGTTTTTAGTCTCACCGATCCATGGATCGGCAGAGTTTTCCTTCAAACCCAACCCCAAAGCCGGGATGCATTTCGTTATTAGGACTTTAGGAGAATCCTAGCGTGTTACTCTGCTAGATTATAGTTGTGTCGCAGATCTGGGTGGTCTATGAGGGTCTATGTTAAAGTGGATTCATCCCTTTGAGATGTAAATTGTAAAAATTGTAAAAAAATCATGATGAAATGTGTCTTGAGGGTTGAAAATGTTGTAAATCCCCTCATGAGTCCTAGGTCCTAGGTGCTAGGTGATGATTCCAACGGCTGGGTTTGATGATCCGTCTTAAAATAAATTTAAAATTTTTTTTAATGAATAAAAATAATAAATTCATATATAATAAAAAATAAAAAATTAAAAATTAAAAAAAAAAAAAATTTAAAAATTTAAAAAATTTAAAAAAAATTTGAAAAATAAAAATAATAAAAAATAAAAAGCATAAAGCAAAAACCCTAAGCAATAAAATAATAATATTTTTGTGGATCACCCAAAACTAGCCGTTGGGATCATTTCCTTTATGTAGGGTCTTAGGAGGTCATTTTCAGGTTTATCTGATCTGTGAGTCTGTACTGAAAGCTCTCTTGTAAACTGATTTCTGATTAATAAAAAGACTTTGGGGTTCAAACTGGCTGGTGTTACTCTCTGGAACTGCTGTGAGGTGTTTGAATTTCTGCATATTTCAGTTTTTCAACAGTTAAAATAGCTGATTTTTTTTCAGAGCATTGTGAGTACAGGTATCTTGCTCACGTGCTAGGGTCTGAATGCTGTAGGGTTTCTGGAAAATGGCAGGTATCTCCATTTTCTCTTGAAATCTAGCAGCATCTCTTGCCCTTGTTTGCTGATGCTTGCTTGAGGTGTGCAGGAAACTTTTAGGTGAAGGTTATTTGTGGGCGTTTGGGGAAGTTCTGGGCTGAACCAGCCGACTCCCACAGGCTGTTCTGTGCAGAGCCCAGCTGATTGTGCCCTGGGTTAATTATTTCAAGTTTATTTCATGTTTTACATTGAGAAATTTTTCTGATTTACAGTGAAGTTCACAGTGAATTTTCTTCTGATATTTCAAGAACATTACTGTCATTATGGTTAAATCTGGCTGTTCCAGAGCTTTAAAATTTTGATTTGAGGTTAGTTTTGAAGGGTTTTCACTTTAAACTCTCGCATATATCGTGGTGTGGCTGTAGCAGGGGTTATGAACTGAATTTTGAAAGGGCACAACACCAGTAAACTACACTACGGGTATTGTACGAGGAGCTGGTCGTTGTATTGAAGTTTACTGCGTTGTCTTGTATACCAGGTTCCATTCTTTCTTTACTGCTGTAGCCTCTGTCAATAAATATGAAGTGATCGTCTGCGTTGGAAATGATTTACTGCTGCTGTCGACTGTATATGAAACCCTATCGTGGCCCTCTCTGTTTGCTGTTTGCATGCATCAGATAAGTACCAAGCCGTCTTTGCTGCTATCACCCTCTGCCTGTTGAATTCATATGACTGTGCATTTCAAATTTGTTTTCCAAGTAAGCATTGGGTTATGTATGTCATTTAAACCTGCAAGAGAAAAAGCCATAACTTAGCCGTCGTGTAGGCCTCCCCATCGTTTGCAATCTTCTGTTATCGCTGGCCAGGTTGCGTGCTTCTTTTCGGATTCACGCCATCTGCATATTTCCTTTTGAGTTTCGATTTGGTTCAAGCGTCTGCATTCACATTTTATTTTGCCGGCATAGCCATAATTCCCCAGGCCTCTGTCGTGTTCTAGATTGACTCCCTCCTGCAGTCACGGTTCATTTAAATACGCATATAATTGAAGGGTCAAGCGTTCAGCATTTAAGACTGTCGCTTCTTCTCTGCCGTCTCAGCATTTGCCTTTTCCAACCCCCGTCTCTCTTCCGTCTTCATTTTCCTCAGCGTAAATCTGCTTGCCATCAGTTTTCAAAGCAAAAGGGTAAAATTCTGAAAAGAAAAACGTGAGCTGAATTCGTGTGCTGTGCATTTCCGCCTCTGCCGTCTGCTATCGAAGCTTTTCCAGTTGTCTTCTTTCCTCGTGGGCTGTTTGTTATGCGTGGATAGGGAGGTCTTGCGTCCAGGTGAGGGTCTCATTTCATATAACTGCCTTTTTTTTTTTTTTCTCTGCGTATCATCCTCCGTAGGCATTGCTTCAAAATCGTTTTCAGGTCGAAATTTCTTAGGTGTTTCCCTCTGCGTCTGCGTATCGTTTGATTTTTGTTTGGGCGTGCATAATTGTTCAACTTCCCACTTGCTAGGGTTAGCCTTTAGTCAGTTTCATTTCCTTAGTTTCATTAACGTATACATCTGCGTGGTCCCTTTTTTTTTTTTAGGTTTTGATTTTAGTATAGTCTCAAGCTTAATGTTAGGATATGCGTTATATTTTTTTTTATTTTTTTTTAGTTATTAGATTTCCATTTTAGTTAAGTTTTATTTATAGAACTATAAAAAAAAAAAAAAAAAAAAATAAATGTGTGATGAGAAGGGGCTAGTTTAGGTTTGTTTTATATTTTAGATTTGTTAGATTTTAAAATTTGTAGATTTTAACTTATTTTTATTTTAGCTTAGTTTTAATCTAGATTTTAATTAGATTTCAATAGTTTTGTTTAAAAAAAAAAAAAAAAAAAAAAAATTTGAAAATTATTTTGTCATCTTCAGTTGCTTATCATTGCCTATCTTTCATGTCGAGATCTGAACACAAAACAAATATCTGGTTTCACTGTTGTTAAAGCAATTTATCTCTTTTAGTTTGCTGGATATCATTATTTGAAGAGCGTTGTGGTTTTATTGAATATTTAAAGCATTGCTCTCTTTTCTCTGATGATTGCTGTCCGTGGTTCATGTTCTCATATCATCTAGCTAGCAGTCATTTGGATCTTTTAAGGCACTGGTCTGCCCAATTCATCAAACCATTTTAGTGCTTCTCGTCTCCCGGCCCAATTGTTTGGCAGTTGGCCTTCATCTTTCCTCAGGGTCTACCCCCCTTAGCCGTGGGAGACAGGCTTAAACGGAGAGACCGGGGATCAGAGTGACAGCCCCCGGTCTGAGCGTTGTCGTGCCAGTTTGCGCGACAACAGGTTGCATTGACATTTTGATATAGTTTGATGTATATTGTCTTGTAAGAAACACAGGTGGTTGTCATCATGATTTCAAATCTTGATGGACTGCTGCCCTTCAATAAGCTTTGTAAGTTCTTGTTTTCGTTAAGTCAGTCATGAGTCATTTATGACTCATGTTTTCAGTCATGTTGGTTTCATAATTGTGTCAGCTTGAGTCAGGTTTCAGTCAATAAATGACTCAAAGTCTTGTGTCGTTTGCCGAAATAATGACTCCATCGCCCAATGGATGAAGGCACTGTCTAGCTCTTACAGAGATCTGCGGTTCTTGGCACCTCCAAGGAGCTACCATCCCCATTGGAGCCAATGTTAGTGTCAGTCTTTCCAGCCTTCCTCCAGTGATCAAATATGCTCTTACAAAGTGGTCTCAGAGTGTCCAGGTCAAATTTTGTCATTTCAAAGAGTTTTCAAGCAAAATTTGGTCACTAGGCATTAGGTCTAGGGTTTGCTTTCACTCCTTCTAAAGTTGCCCAAATGCCAATCTATGTCACTATTCAGCTGAGTCTATCATCATTCATAGGATTTTCATTATCATCTCAGTGTATAATGAGTCATTTTACACCTTGTCCATGCTTCAGTTGCGCCTAGGTAAGGTCATTTTCCTCTCCTAGGGTTTTGAAGCCAATTTCTCTTGGACGGTCAAATCATCGGCAAAACTTGTATCCTGATGTTCATACACCTTCCCCTATCCTTAAAGTACCTTATCAAATGCTTCCCATCACTGAGATCCCCCAAATTCCTCATTTTCGCGCAAACCCTAGTTTCTTGCTACAACTTGGCAATTTTCTAGGTTGGGCCTGTGTTTTGCCCTTTTGGACCCCTTCCCCTCACTCGATCTCCGTGATTCCACTTTCCCCTGCTCCCTAACATCCCTCCCTACTTCCAAAAATTTCCCCAAGAATTTAGAAGCCTCTTATCCCCTTCATTTCGCTTCATTTCGACAAAATTCCTTGTTTCACACATCGGGATAAGTTTCACTCAAAAGATGTTTCAGAGCAATCAAAGATGAATTTTGGAAAACTGAGAGAGGCTTTTGTCCACAACAGGCCAAGGAAGAAAAAACTCCTTCACTTTTTACACAGGTGTCATGGTTTTAAAGAAATGTCAAAAATATAATCGCCAGATCCAAGGAGGTTGAGCAAAGCACTAAAACGGAGAAAAAGGCCCGATCCACTCCAAATTTTGGCCAAAGCTTCTTTGAAGGAGCATGGTACTTGATGAGACACCCCCAGCTCAAATTTCAAAAAATTTGGAGCAATTTTGGTCAATTTTGAATTTTTTTTGCCAAACACAGGTTTTTGCCCTCAACGCGTAGCGCGCCGCGCGCTACCCTGAAGATGGGCAAGTCCATTTCTCAAAAACTCAGCATTTTTGGATTTGTCATGACAAATTACACTTGCTCAGCAATGGACAAGACATTTCATCAGGTTTTGAGCCCTCAGAAGGTCAAAAAACATGCAAAAAATGACTTTCTGCCACTTTTTGAACACACAGGAAGCAGTCTTGGGAGATTGCAATTTTGAAGAGGCAAATGACCACCAAATTGAGAAATTCCACTTGGGTTGGAAATTAGACATCTAGACCTTTCCAACAAGCCTACTTTTCCCTCATTTGGATGCCGGGAAGTGCCTCAAAATTTGGCTCAAAGGCGCGCTACGCGTTCAGGATTGGGGCGCTACGCATCAGCACATTTTCTCAATTTTTCATCTACAGCTCAGGAATTCGCCCAGCTTTGACCAGTTTTGACTTGTGATGGGATTTTTCACCCTCTTTGATGTAATTAATGTATTTTCATGTTAACATGACACTTATTTACCTATTCTAGAAGATTCATTCATGAAATAGCAAACATTTAATGAATGAATTGGTTTCCTAGCTTATAGAGGCAAGTTGTTTTGACTGCCTAGATTTTAGTGCTCAGTTTAGAATTGGTTGAAACAGCTCCTAGAAGGATGAGCTCGACCCCTAGAGGCAAGGGAATGGGTTGACTTTCCTATATTATGTATTTTTTAGTCATTTTCAGGGGTTGGAGAGGTTGGACTCTTGAGGGATAAGCTTAGACTGTTTTACACTTTGTATCTCTGCAATTTTGGCAAAGGAAAGACCAGGCTTTTGAAGCACTATTTGGGATTCCTGTGGTTATTTGTGTTGATGGTGTGTTTCTCTCATGTACTTGTAAGTTTGATATGTGCATCATTTTCCTACTCTTCTCTTCTGCAAATTAAGTAAATGAAGTGTTAAGGTAGAATTCATGGTTTCTATGCTCTGCCTTTAAGTTTGCTTAATATCAATGTTTTCATCTGTTTAAAGAGAACTCTCGATGGTTTCTTTCTCTCCTTGACTCCTCACCGGTCGTATCTATCCATTCACTTATTTCAAAGGCATCAAGACAATCTCCTACCTTGCCCCAAAAAGACCTATGCAAAAACTGTGTCTCATCCCCGCACCCAAAATTGTTGTGCTCAGTTTTCCAACAAAACCCTAAAAATTTAAAATCAAACTTTCCCTATCAGTTTACTAGCCTAAAATCAGTGTTCTTTATTGGTCATCTCCGCCCTTTGAAGACCTTTTGCCGAGATAGACCCAGAGAGAGCCCTCTCCTGTCCTCGTAGGGCTAGCTACGAGGCTAAGTGGTTTGATGTTGCCTTGGATTCTGCCTTCCTCAGCCTGAGGCAAATTCGAGCGCTAACAGATGGAACCTCAGTTAGACTTGGACTTCACTACAACACAACAGGAGAGGTTTCTCCAACTTAATGGTTTAGATGAATTCAGGCAGCAATCTCTCCTGCACATTGAGGTAATCCAGCTATAGAGGAAGATTTGGCATGATAAACACATTAGGGAGAAGGCTTTTCAAGAAGGTGATTAGGCCGTGTTGTATGATTCTAATTCAAGGATTTCAAGGGAAAGTTAATGACAAGATGGTTGGGTTCCTATCTGGTAAAGAGGTGTCATGAGAATGGGTTTGTCTAAATCAGAACAATTGATGAAGAAGGTATTCCCTTACTTGTCAATGGCTCCCTCTAGATCTGCGTCTGCCTCTCTACTTCTGCACTGGTCTTCCAACACTATCTCTGCCTCTTTGCCTCGTACTCACTGCCCCTCACTGCAACTCTGATCACTGATTCAATTTCTCTTAGCAAACCCCGCTCTAGAAAATCAAATGACTGATCACTCTGGTGTGTTCTCCAACTAACCCTCAAGCCTCCTCTTATACTTTTTCTGTTGAGTCTTCAACAGCCGAAATTACATCTCTAATCAACGACTAAGATTAGATTTGGCTTGATCCATATCCTTTAAAACCTTCTAACCTAGTTTTATATTAATACCCATTAATATTTTATTTTTCCTAAGTTTAGACTTAGGAACTTCATTAAAAATATTAATTATTTTAATATCTCCTTCACCAGGTAGAATCCGCCCAAACCATTTCTGGAACATGAAGATATCATGTTATTTAGCCTCTCCACCAATTTTCATGGCTAGAGCACATCCCATGCTACCCCAAATCAACACTCCCTCTTCGCGACGACTTTGCTTTAGTAATACTCCACCACTTAGCATCACCCTGATTATATGGCACCAGTACCTATGTTGATGCTAGACCTCCCCGCCCAACATCCTCTGCATTATTGCATCCTGTACTGTTGCCCATGGCTCACCATTGCTACTACTACATCCGTACGGCAGCTCCCTCTGCATCCATGCTGTTTCTGGTCCTTTGTGAAAATTCTATTACTGCAGCAACTAATTTATTTTACCTACTTATTTTCCAATAAGTTATTTATGAAATCCCTTCAGTAAATATTAAAATAAATTCTGTTGTAGATATCACACCATTATACAGAAACAAATACATGCACAAGAATCAAATACATCAACACAATTATTTTTGGACAATTGTCCTCGGAAAAACACAATGTGGGAAAACCGCTGCAGTAGAGGAGGATTTTATTAATCAGATTTTCTTGAGTACAACTAGGGTGCCAAACTGGCTCACCCAATAGAGATAAATTCTCTGGCGCTTCCCCTAGGGTCAGCGTCAGACCATCTAGCCTCTGCGTCAGCACTCTACCTCACTGCGTCAGCACTTGGCCTCTCTGTGTCACCCATGCAGGCCCTCCAATTATTGCGTAGTCTAGTTGCCTCTGTGTCTTTTTTAGTAGCTCTGTGTCTGCCTCTCTGATCTCTACACTGGTCCTCCAGCACTGTCCCTGCCTCTTTGTTTCGTACTCACTACCTTTTGCTGCAATCCAGTTTTCTAGTTCAAATTTCTCAGCAAGCCCCGCTCCAGAAATCGAACTGACTGGTCTCCCTCAGTGTATCTCCAACTGACCCTCAAGTCTTCTCTTATACTTTCCTATTGATGCATCAACGACCGAGATTAAGTCCCTAATCAACGACTAAGATTAAAATAGACTTGATCCTTATCTTTTAGAAGCTTCTCAACCTTATCTTTATTAATACGCATTAATATTTTTATTTTCCTAAGTTGAGATTTAGGAACTCATTAAAAATATTAATTATTTTAATAACTCTTCATCTGGATGCAATTTTCCAAAACGATTTCTGGGTCTTGGAGATCTCATGTGCTTTAGCCTCTCCACCAATTTTAATGGATAGATCACATCCGATGCTACCGCAAATCAACACTCCCTCTTAGCGAGGAATGTGCTCTAGTAATGCTCCACCACTAAACATCACCATGATCATCCTGCACTGGTACCTGTGTTGATGCTTGGCCTATTGCCTAACATCCTCTGCACAACTACCTCCTATACTACTGCGCGTGACTCTACCACTACCACTGCTACATCTGTACTACAACTCCCTTTGCATCCATGCTACTACTGGTCCTCCTTCCCAACGCTGCATCTGCTATGCAACTCTCTCTCAAATCCTGCATAGCACTGCAACACTAGATACTTATCCATTTCTGTTACTGAAATGGATTCTTTACCATTCCCATCTTCTCCTTGAAATAAGCGAACTTGGTTCTTCCAAGGGCCTTAGTGAGGATGTCCGCCACCTGATATCCTATAGGAGTGTAACTCAACTGCACAGCTCCTCATTGGACACAGTGTCTCACAAAGTGACACCAAATATTAATGTTCTTTGACCGATCATGAAATAATGGATTCTTGGAGAGTTTGATGCAACTCTGATTATCACATATGATCCTAGTCGCTTCCATCCTTCTTCTGAACAGGTTTACAAGAAAATTTCTAAGCCATATGGTTTCGCACGAAGTTGTTCTAGCAGCCATATATTCTACTTCGACCGAGCTCAAAGCTACGGATATCTGTTTCCTACTGCACCAGGAGGTCATCCCCGATCCAATGTTGAAACAGTTGTTGAAGTTTCTGAGTTTACTTAGTTAGAAACCCTCCATGCACTTTATCTGATTTATTCCTACCTACTTGTTATTTTACTTAACAAGTTATTTACAAAGTAAATACTGAAAATAAACACTAGTGCATGCTCAACATATTACAGATCAGCAACTAAAAGAAACAAAAACAAACACACCACATGACACCATTATTTTTGGACCAATGTCCCCGGAAAAACCCAATGCGGGAAAATCGGTGCAGCTATCTGAGGGTTTTCTTATTAAGCAATATCAGAGTACAATCTGGGTGTCATAACTGGCCTACCCAACAGAGAATTTCCTTAGCAACTATACTTCACAGTTTGAGATAAATCTCCTGGATGAAACCCCGGAAAACCCTTCCAGCAGTTCCTCAGCACAAAACTGCTCCTGCAACCCCAACGTATGCCCAATCTGGACTGCATCAGCCCCTCTGTCTCACGCTGTCCCTACGTCAGCGTTTCTTGGTCGGCGTCAGCCCCAAGAGGCCCTGCGTCAGCTCTGGGAGCCTCTGCGTCAGCGACACTGGCCCTTTTGGTGCTCTGCGTAGCACTTGGCTGCCTCTGCGTGGCCCTGCGTGAGCCCTTGCAGGCTCTGCGTCTCCCTCCTTGGTTGCTGCACTGCTCTCCCAGCACAATCTCTGCCTTCTCTATTCCTCTGTACTCAATGCCCCTCAGCTGCTCTCCCGATCACTGATTCTAACTCTCTTAGCAAACCCCGCTCTAGAGAATAGAATGACTGATCATCTGGTGTACTCTCCAAGTGACCCTCAAGCCTCCTCTTATACTTTTCCTGTTGACATCTCAATGGATGAGATTAAGTCCCTAATCAACGACTAAAATTAGATCTGGCTTGATCCATGTCTTTTTGACCACAGATTCATATTAATACAAATTAATATTTTATTTTCCCTAAGTTTAGACTTAGGGACTCCATTAAAAATATTAATTATTTTAATATCTTATGATCTGTTTAGAATATGCCCAAACCCTTTCTAGGTATTGGAGATCTCATGTGCCCCAACCTCTCCACCAAATTTCATGGCTAGAGCATATCCGATGCTACACCAAATCAAAACTCCCTCTTAGCGAGGACTGTGCTCTAGCAATACTCCTCACTGAGTATTACTTTGATCATCCGGCATCGTACTGTGTTGATGCTCGGCCTTCCTGCTCAACATCCTCTGCACTACTGCCTCCTGCACTGTTGCCCATGGTTCTGCCACTACCACTGCTGCATCTGTATGACAGCTCCCTCTGCATCCGTGTTGCTGCTGGTCCTTTCTCCCAGCACTGCATCCGCACTGCACCTCCTCTCATCATGTTGCATCGTGCTGCCCACTGCTACACTGCAACTCAATTACTGAGAAGTAAGTAACTAATCTCCCAACTGCCTCCCTGTTGGGCTAGAAACACCCACTGCTGCTGAAGCTCCCTCTACCGCTGACAAGTGCTCCCTCTCTTTGACCTCTGTGTTTCTGCAACAACTCCCTGCATCTCGCACCATTGCACACCTCATTGTGCCTTCCTACACTAGTGCAACACTCCTGTGTCTCTCGCAATGTTGCAGCCTACTAGCTCTGCGCTGTCTCCGGACTCCTACAATGTAGCTCCCTCTACCGCTCCATCCGCATCTGTCTTTACCCACCCTGCCAGTCCTCCTGTAGTAAAGTCTAATCCAAGAGGTTGGGTACCTCGAGGATCCTACCCCTCATCGCCTATAGTCCGCCTGACTACAACTCGATGTCTCCCTACTTCCGCTCAAGTGGTGCGTGTGCACTCATGGCACAGTCATCATCTGTCAAAACTTCCTTCTCTGCCCGTGCTGGCGTTGCCTTAGTCTCGAAAGACTCTCTCTTACTCTTCTTTCTTAGGCACTGGGTCACATAATGACCCATCTCCCCCCAGTGGAAGCACTTGATCTTGGAGAGATATTTCTTCTTCCGCTTCCCCTGCTTTCCCTCAAATGTTAGGGCCACATCCTCCTCCTCCTGCTTGACCTTGATCCCTTTGCTGCTGCTACCTGTCTTTGACTACCATCTGATCTCTTCCTAGCGAAGAGCTACCCACATCTCGTCCCAAGGTAGGAGAGTCCCTCTACCTAGGATGCTCTAGACAAACACTTCCCACTCTTCTGAGACAGCATTCAGGGTTGTCCTCACCATAAGCCCCTGATCTGATGTCGCCTCCTATAGCAGTCAACTGATCTCGGATCATTTAGTCCTCCGATGAAGGAGTCAATCGATTGACCCTTCCTCATCTGATACGACCTCATCTGGTTCTCGAACAACATTCTTCTCTGCACAGAAGTATGCTGGTACAGGTTCTTGAGAGCCTCCCACATCTCAACTGTCATTTCCTTCTCCGCTATATGTGGTACTACATGATCCTTGGCCTCGTCAAGGATAATGCACTTGGCCCTCGCCGTCGCCTCCTCGTACTTGCCATTATCATTGGGGTCGACTGGGATAGCTATAAACTTCAAGGCGAAGTTCTTGACACGATTCTTGTCAAGCACTGATAAGATTCTGGCCTTCCAGACAGCGAAATTCGATGCTCTGTCCAGTCTATCCTGGTCTCTTACCGACTCCTCTGAGTCTCTACTTCCCATCTGGAAGTTCTCTTCTGGACTCCCTCTGAGTCCTGATTTCCCTCTTGGAAACCCTTCTACTGCTTGTTGAGATGCCCCCTACTTTGATTGTCTTGTGCAACTGCACTGTTGATCCAGGTTCCTCGGCTAAAAACCCTTGGTAACAACTCCTCTGGCCCTGCTCTGTCAGGTACTTTTCTAACTATAGTACCTCACCAGCTCCACTCTGCAATATTCTTGCAACCTTCTAGTCCCCAGCAACTACCTCTCTGTGAACTGCATCAACCCTTCTCTGCCTCACACTGGCTCTACATCACCCTGGATGGGTCTGCGTCACCCCTGGGATGCCCTCTATCCCTCTGCATCAGCAACGTTGGCCTCTCTGAGGCTCTGCGCAGTTCCCGACTTATTCTGCGTGGCTCTGGCTGGCTTTGCATCACACTTCCTTGGCTTCTGCGCTGCTAAAAATAACTTATGTCACCTCGGGGCAGTTGTTTCTGCTACTATTGCTCCGCTCAGCTTATTTCTCTTAGTCCTATGATCTGCAATCACACTCTGATACCATGTTGAAGTTTCTAAGTTTACTTAGTTAGAAACCCTCCATGCACTTTATCTGATTTATTCCTACCTACTTCTTATTTTACTTAACAAGTTATTTACAAAGTAAATACTAAAAATAAACGCCATTGCATACTCAACATATTACAGATCATCAACTAAAAGAAACAAGAACAAACACACCACATGACACCATTATTTTTGGACAAATGTCCCCAGAAAAACATAATGCGGGAAAACCGGTGCAGCGATTTGAGGGTTTTCTTATTAAGCAATATCAAAGTACAATCTGTGTGTCGTAACTGGCCTACCCAACAGAGAATTTCCTTAGTAGCTATACCTCACAGTTTAAGATAAATCTCCTAGCTGAAACCCCGGAAAACCCTTCCGGCAGTTCCTCAGCACAAAATTGCTCCTGCAACCCCAGCGTCTGCCCAATCTGGATTGTGTCAGCGCCTCCCTATCTTACGTTGGCCCTGCATCAGCCTTTCTTGGCCTGTGTCAGCCCCAGGAGGCCTTGCATCAGCTCTGGGAGCATCTCCGTCAGCTATGCTGGCCCCTCTGGTGCTCTGCGCAACACTTGGCTGCCTCTGCATGGCCCTGCGTGAGCCATTGCAGGCTCTGCGTCACCCTCCTTGGCTGTTGCGTTGCTCTCTCGGCACAATCTCTGCCTTCTCTGTTCCTCTGTACTCAATGCCCTTCAGCTGCTCTCCCGATCACTGATTCTATCTCTCTTAGCAAATCCTACTCTAGAGAATAGAATGACTGATCATCTGGGGTACTCTCCAAGTGACCCTCAAGCCTCCTCTTACACTTTTCCTGTTGACATCTCAACGGCTGAGATTAAGTCCCTAATCAAAGACTAAGATTAGATCCGGCTTGATCCATGTCTTTTGGACCACAGATTCATATTAATACACATTAATATTTTATTTTCCCTAAGTTTAGACTTAGGGACTCCATTAAAATATTAATTATTTCAATATCTCCTGATCTGTTTAGAATCTTCCCAAACCCTTTCTGGGTATTGGAGATCTCATGTGCCCCAACCTCTACCCAAATCAACAACAGTATCCTGAGATACTTTTCCGATCTACTGAACTTCCAACCCAATCTGCATCAGTAAACCCACTCAGTCTGATATCATTTATTTTGGTGTACAAGAGTCCATAATCGATTGTTCCCTATATATATCTGAGAACATGTTTGGCTGCTGCCCAATGCGCCCTCTTCGGTTCCACCATGAACTGACCGAGGGTGTTGACAACATAACAAATGTCTCGCCTGGTATTGACCAGATACATCAGAGACCCTATGAGTTGACTGTATAAGGTGGGTCAACATTCTTGTCTTCTAATGTATCAATTTTCTTCTAGTTGGTGATCATTGGAGTAGCCATAGGCCTATAGTCTTGCATCTTGAATCTCTTTAGAATTTTTGTAGCATATCTCCCTTGTCCAAAGATGATCTCCCCCTTCTGCTGCCAAACTTCAAACCTAGGAAATAATGCATCTGTCCCAAATCCTTCATGTCGAATTTTGTGGCTAGATTCTTTTTGCAGTCCTCAATGAGCCTAGAGATGATCATGTCAAGAAAAGATCATCCACATATAATACTAAGATTAGAGGCTCATTTTCTACAACCAAATAGTAGAGATTTGGATCTGTGTCACTCTTGACGAACCCCATCTTCTGCAAGTAACCATCCATTCGACCATACCATGCTCTAGGTGCCTGTTTGAGCCCATTCAAGGCTTTCTTCAATCTACAAACATGATACTTCTTCCATGTGTCTCAAAGCCTTCTGGTTGTTCAATGTATACTTCTTCTTCTATCACCCCATTCAAGAATGTCGTTTTGACATCCATCTGATGAATCTCCCATCCCATTTGTGCTGCAAGAGAAATCACGGTTCTAATAGATATATACCTGGCTACTGGGGCGAAGGTCTCTTTGTAGTCTATTCCTTCCTTCTGAGCATACCCCTTAGCCACAATCCTGGCTTTGTATTTTTCCACACTGTCGTTTGCAGTGTTTTTTAATCTTGTAGATCCATCTCAAACCTACCACTAATTTGTCTTGAGGCCTAGGTATTACTTCCCAGACATCTTCACCATTGTAGAATTGTATTCTTCTACCATCGCATCCATTCAAACTTGATGTTAAAGGCCTCCTGAAAACTGGAAGGCTCCCCATTCTAAGACTAAGGCCTGATATTTATCTGGCTGTCTTCACTCCCTTTTATTGTTTCTCGGTGCACCGATGAAATCTTCTGCATCCCACAGAATCTGTCGAAGTTCCCGGCTCGTTATTCCTTTGGTAGCAATTGCATCTGTTAGCTCCTCCTCTTCCTGTAATTCTTCCTGTTCTGAAGGAGAATTCTTGGCTTCTACTGGTTGAAGTGATTTGACCAACGACTCATCTTTTGACTACTACTCACAAGGCATTTCTCGAGATTTTTTGAAGGCCCTATCTTTGAACTTCACATCTCGTCGAACTACTACCTTCCTGCTCCCTGGAAGATAAATTCTATATGCTTTAGCGTTCTCGCTATATCCTACTAGATATCCTTTCTTCGTAGTTTGATCTAACTTCTTCCTCTTCTCCTCAAGTATATGGCAATATGCTAAACTCCCAAATATCCTGAAATGGTTGACTTCAGGTGTCTTCCTAGTGAAGACTTTCTCTGGAGTAATCTTGCCCAATGCCCTATGAGGAGTTCTATTCTGGACATAGACTGTCATGTTGCATGCTTTTTCCCACAAGAATTTTGGCATATCCTGATCATACATCATGGCCCTAATTGCTTCCACGATAGTCCTTTTCTTCCTTTCTGCTACTCCATTCTGCTTCGGATTGTTAGGAGTTGTCCACTCTCTTCTGATGCCCTCCCTAATGCAAAAACCTGTGAAGTCCTTATCAACATATTCTCCACCATTGTTTGAGCACAAAACTTTTATTTTCTTCCTAGTCAGATACTCCACCAGAGCCTTGAACTCTTTGAATCAACAAAAAACCTCGTCCTTGGTTTTCAGAAAATAAATCCAAGTTTTCCTGGACTGGTCATCAATGAAGGTGACGACGTATTCGGCACCACTAAGAGCTTTAGTGGACACTGGTCCGCAGATGTCTGAGTGTATCAATCCTAGTACACTCCTGGCCCTGTTTTACTTCTAGGAAATGCTGCTTTGGCATACATTCCCAGAGCACATCCTCTGCATACATCATCTTGTTCTGTTCTAAGATCTGGAACTCCTGTTACAGTTTTCCTGAGAATTCTCAGAGCCCCATGGTGCAAATGTCCCATTCTTCTGTGCCATAGTTCATTCAAATCCTTGTCTCCATTACTACCTATCAGTGCCATTGGTGATTATAGTTGTAACCTGTACAACCTATTACTTTTGATTCCGATCTGCACTTTCTTTTTCCAACTCGGGTGTTTGACGTATACTTTCTCCTTAATGAAGAAAACGTCATAGCCCTTGCTTTGAAGTTGTGAAACAGAAAGTAAGTTCATCCCCAATCCTAGCACATGCAACACATTGGTAGCCCGGAACCGCTCTCCCGTTTCTGTTTGAAAAGCTATGGTACCCTTTCCTACTGGAGTACACTTTGTCTTATTTCCCATGGTGATCCGAACATTGATCATTTCCTCTTGATAATGTGAGAAACATTCCTGGATTCCTGTCATATGCCAAGAGGCTCCATTTTCTATATACCATACCTCTAATGATGCAGAGCTTGTTACACAAGCAACTTCTTCTTCCAATCTGGAAGCCAGCATAGAGAAATCGAAATTACTATCTCTTGTGCAATTTTCTGAAAATCTTCACAAGTCTCTTGACGTAGATGCCTCTGCATCATGATCTCAACCCATAATTGATTTTCCTTTCCAGTCTTTGATTCTTTGCTCTAATACCATGTGAAAATTCTATTACTGCAACAACTGATTTATTTTACCTACTTATTTTCCAACAAGTTATTTACGAAATCCCTTCAATAAATATTAAAATAAATTTTATTGCAGATATCACACCATTATACAGAAACAAATACATGCACAAGAATCAAACACATAAACATAGTTATTTTTGGACAATTGTCCCTAGAAAAACCCAATGAGGGAAAACCGGTGCAGCAGAGGAAGATTTTATTAATCAGCTTTTCTTGAGTACAACTAGGGTGCCAAATTGGCTCACCCAAAAACGATAAATTCTACGGCACTTCCCCTAGGCTCAACATCAGTCCAGCTAGCCTTTGCGCAGCTCCCAGACCCTCTGTGTCAGCAATCTACCTCACTGCGTAACCCAAGCAAGCCCTCCAGTCACTCCGCAGTCCAGCTACCTCTGCGTCTGCCTCTCTGATCTCTGCGTTGGTCCTCCGGCACTATCCCTGCCTCTCTGTTTCGTAATCACTACCTATTGCTGCAATCCAGTCTTCTAGTTCGAATTTCTCAGCAAGCCCTGCTCCAAAAATTGAACTGACTGGTCTCCCTCAGTGTATCTCCAACTGACCCTCAAGTCTTCTCTTATACTTTTCCTGTTGATGAATCAACAACCAAGATTAAGTCCCTAATCAACAGCTAAGATTAAAATAGACTTGATCTTTATCTTTTAGAAGCTTTGCATCCTTATCTTTATTAATACCCAATAATATTTTTATTTTCCTAATTCGAGACTTAGGAACTCATTAAAAATATTAATTATTTTAATAACTCTTCATCCGGATGCAATTTTCCAAAACAATTTCTGGATCTTGGAGAAATCTTGTGCTTTAACCTCTTCACCACTTTTCATGGCTAGAGCACATCCAATGCTACCCCAAATAAACATCCTTTATCCCAACACTGCATCTGCACTGCAGTTCTCTATCATCATGCTTCATCGTGCTACTGCTACTGCTACTGCACTGCAACTCAGTGACTGAAAAGTAAGTAACTGATCCACCCAACTACTAACATCCTTGTCAAGCTATAAACTCTCCCGATGCTGAAGCTCTCTCTACCGCTATCTTGTGCTCCCTCTGCTGCCTCTGCATTGCTGCAACAACTTTGTGCCTCTCGCACCGCTACAAATCTCTCTGTGCCATCCTGCAATCTTGCAACCTCCTCTGTGCCTCTCGCATTGTTGCAACCCTCTCTCCATTGCCTAGGACTACTAACTCTAGCACTCTTTGCCGCTTCTACCGACATCCACCATTCTGCTACTGTCACTTTGGGGTTCCCGTAGCCAAGTATGATCCAAGAGTTTTGGTACCTCAAGGATCTTGCCCCTCATCACCTGTAGTCCTCCTAACTACAGCTCGATGCCTCCCCACCTCTTCTCTAGAGGTACATGAGCACTCATGGCATAATCATCATCATCCTCTACCTCCTTTTCCGCCTTCGTTGGCGCTAGCTTAGAGTCAGACGCCTCTCCCTTATTCTTCTTCTTCGGACACTAGATCGCATAATGCCCCAGTTCCCCACAGTTGAAGCACTTTATCTTGGAGAGGTCCTTTTTCTTCCTCTTCTCCTGCTTCCCTGCAGATGCTAGAGCTGCATCCTCTTCCTCTTCTTTCTTGACCTCGGCTCCTTTGCTGCTACTTCCCATCTTGGTCAGCTGTCTGATCTCTTCTTGGCGAAGAGCTACCCACGATTCTTCCCAATTTGGAAGATTTTCTCTGCCTAGAATGCTCTAAACAAATGTCTCCCACTCCTCGGAGACTACGTTTAGGGCAGTCCTCTCCATAAACTCCTGATTCGGCGTGGCACCTATGGAAGTGAGTTGGTCCCAGATCTCCTGCAACCTGCTGAGGAAGTGATCTACCTGCTCCCCCTTCTGCATCTGGTATGACCGCAGCTGATTCTCCAATAGCATCTTCCTCTGCACGGAAGTTCCTTGATAGAATGTCTTCAAGGTACCCCACATTTTCTTTGTCGTCTCCTTCTCGGCAATATGCTGGACCACATGATCCTTGACCCCATCAAGGATTATGCATTTCGCCTTGCCATCGCATCCTCATACCTTTCATTGTCAGCTGGGTCGACTAGGATAGCCACAGTTGTCAAGGCGAAGGCCTTGATGCGATGTCTATCTAGAATGGACAGGATCCTGGCCTTCCAAATGACAAAGTTGGACGCCTCGTCCAACGTGTCTTGATCCCTCAGTCCATTCATGGCCATCTCTCTACTCTTCCTTTCGACTCCTCTGAGTCTCTACTTCCCTTCTAGAAGTTCTCTCTTCGACTCCTTCTGAGTCGCTACTTCCCTTCTGGAATTTCTCTACTAGACTCCCTCTAAGTCTCGATTTCCCTCCTGGAAATCTGCTTGCCAACCATCAAGTCGCACCTTTCTGATCTCCTATGCACCTGCAACACTGATCTAGATTTCTTGGCTAGAAATCTGCCTAGGTGGCGACTCCCTCTACCTTGGTTTTTCCTCGTTAGGTATTGTTCTGTCTCGGCAACAACAACACCCCACCAACTTCACTCCTCGCAATCTGCCCACAACTTCCTATGCCCTAGTAGCTGAAGGACTGAGCCTCTAGGCTCTGCGTAATCTCGAGAAGGCTAATTTTCTCCCTTGGCCAACTGCATCAACCCTCCTGCTCTTTGCGTGGCTCTTTGTGAGCCTCTTTTGCCTCCCTCTGCCTCTACGTTGACCTCTCTCTCGCTCGAACTGAGGACGCAGTCCCACCACGTCAACCCTTCTCTGCTGCTTTCTGCCTAGGAACAACTTTTGTTACTCAGAACAACTGTTTCTGCTGCAAATTCTCTAATTCAGCTAATGCTTTCAACTCTCCTATGATATGCAACCCTCTGATACCATGTTGAAATTTCTAAGTATTACCAGTAAGAAATTTTATCTGTATTCTCTAGTTTATTTCGCCTACTTGTTTAATTACTAACAAGTTATTTAACCAAATAAACACAATACAGTCTCAACCATCTACAAATCAACCGCTGAAAGAAATAGACAAACACACAAGGGACACCGTTATTTCTAGACAACTCCCCAG
Organism: Pinus tabuliformis; assembly: GCA_031772625.1. Classification (NCBI taxonomy): domain Eukaryota; kingdom Viridiplantae; phylum Streptophyta; class Pinopsida; order Pinales; family Pinaceae; genus Pinus; species Pinus tabuliformis. The sequence goes on along the minus strand of CM062804.1, from coordinate 44,994,358 downwards.
AAAAAACCCAACTTGGGAAAATTGGTGCAGCAGTTCTCAGGGTTTTTATTATTAAGCAACTTTTCTAAGTACACTGGGTGCCAAACTAGCTCACCCGATAGAGATAAAAAACCTGGCAGTAATACCTCTCTTTGGAAGCAGATATTCTGAAAGTCTGCCCCACGAAACCCTCTATAGCACAATCTGAAGCACTGCGTCAGCCCTCCCGGCCTCTGTGTCAACTTGAAACCCTCTGCATCAACCCTCTGAGGCTCTGCGCAGCCTCTCTGGTCCTCTACATCACTCTTGCAGCCTCTCTGGCCCTCTACGTCACTCCTACAGCCTCTCTGGCCCTCTACGTCACTCCTGCAGCCTCTCTGGCCCTCTATGTCACTCCTGCAGCCTCTATGTGGATGACACAGGCCCTTCTGGCCTCTGCGCAATCCCTGCTAGCCTCTATATGGCTCCTTCTAGTTCTGCGTCTGCCTCTCTGCTACTGCGCTGGTCTTCTGGCACTATCTATGCCTCGTACTCACTGTCCCTCGCTGCAACTCTGATCACTGATTTGATTTCTCTTAGAAAACCCTGCTCTAGAAAATCGAATGACTGATCACTTCGATGTGTTCTCTAACTGACCCTCAAGCCTCCTCTTATACTTTTTCTGTTGAGTCTTCAACGGTCGAGATTACATCTCTAATCAACGGCTAAAATGAGATTTGGATTGATCCATTTCCTTTAGAACCTTCTAACCCAGTTCTATATTAATACCCATTAATATTTTATTTTTCCTATGTTTAGACTTAGGAACTCCATTAAAAATATTAATTATTTTAATATCTCCTTCATCGAGTAGAATCTTCCCAAACCATTTATGGGTCTTGGAAACCTCATGTGCTTTATTTTCTCCACCAATTTTCATGGCTAGAGCACATCCGATACTACCCAAATCAACAGGCAACTCTTCTCCAAGAAGAGATCAGACAGTTGACCAAGGCATTGAGTAGTGGCAAGGGAAGTCGAATTAAGAAAGAGGAGGAGGAGGATGCGGCTCTAGCATCTACCGGATAGCGAGGGAAGAGGAAGGACATCTCCAAGGTGAAGTGCTTCCATTGTGTGGCACTAGGTCATTATGCATCCTAGTGTCCTAGGAAGAAGAAAAAGGGAGAGGCTTCCGACTCCAAGGCAGCTCCGACTAAGGCAGAGAAAGAAGTCGAGACTGATGACGACTATGCCATGAGTGTTCATGCACCTCTAGAGAAGAGGAGGGGAGACATCGAGTTGTAATCAGGAGAACTACATACTAGGGGCAAGATCCTTGAGGTGCCCAAATTCTTGGATCACATCCAGCTACAGGATCCCTTAATGATAATAACAGGATGATGGATGTTGAGTAGAAGCAAGATGTGATGGAGCAACAAGGCAGTTCTGGATTGCAGAGGTCTGTAGCAATGCAGTGGAGGTTGCAGCAGTGCGAGAGGCGCAGAGGTGTTTGTAGTAGCGAAGAGGCAGCAGAGGGAGCACAGGATAGCAGCAGAGGTAGCTTCAGCATCAGGAGGCTTCCAGAATGACACGGACGTCAAAATTTGGGTAGATCAGTTACTTACTTCTCAGTAACTGAGTTTCAGTGTAGCAATTAGCAGTGGCAGTGCTATGGGTAGCATGGGCAGCATGATGAGAGGGAGTTGTAGTACAAATGTAGTAGTGGGAGTGCAAGTGTCATGAGCAGCAGTACAGGAAGCAACAGTGCAGTGGATGTTGGGCAACAAGCCAAGAATCAACACAGGTATCGGTGCGGAAGGATCAGTGTAATGTTTTAGTGGTGGAGAATTACTAGAGCACATTCCTCGCTAAGAGGGAGTGTTGATTTGTGGTAGCATCGGATGTGCTCTAGCCATGAAAATTGGTGGAGAGGCTAAGGCACATAATATCTCCAAGACCCAGAAATGGTATGAGGAAATTCCATCCGGTTGGAGAGATATTCAAATAATTAATATTTTTAATGGGGTTCCTAAGTCTAAACTTGGGAAAATTAAAATATTAATGGGTGTTAATATAAAACTGGGTGAGAGGGTTCTAAATGACATGGATCAAGCCAAATATAATCTTAGTCGTTGATTAGAGACTTAATCTCGGTCGTTGAAGACTCAACAAGAAAAAGTATAAGAGGAGGCTTGAGGGTTAGTTGGAGACACACCAAGATTGATCAGTCAGTTCAATTTTCTGGAGCGTGGCTTGCTGAGAAAATTTGATCAAGTGATCTGTTGCAGCGAGGGGCAGTGAGTACATAGTAGAGATGCAGGGATAGTGCCTGAGGGTCAGCATTGTGACTGAAGAGGCTGACGCAGAGGCAGCGAGAGCTACACAGAAGCTACGCAGAGGTTGGAGGGCCTACGTGGGTGACACAGATGGCCAGAGAGTTGATGCAAAGAGGCAGGAAGTTGACGCAGAGGCAACTAGAGATTGTGTAGAGGCTGAGGGGCCTGCGTGGATGACACAGAGAGCCAGAGAGCTGACGCAGAGAGGCAGGAAGCTGACGTAGAGGCTTCATGAGCTAATCTAAGGCTAGAAGGGCTGACACAGGGCCAAGAGGAAGCGCCGGAAGGATTTTCGTGAGGCAGACTAGAACTGAGAGGCTGAATATCTGTCTCCAAGAAGAGGTATTATTGCCGTGTAACAATCTCTGTTGGGTGAGCCATTTCTGGCAACCTAGTTGTACTCAAGAATCTACATAATAATAAAACCCTCCAAACTGCTGCACCAGTTTTCCCGCATTCGGTTTTCCGGGGACGATTGTCAAAAAATAACGGTGTCCCTTGGGTTTTTGTCTCAGTGTTTTTCAGTTGCTGATCTGTATTTGAGTTAAGATTTCATTTGTGTTTTTTTCAGTATTTATATTTATAAATAACTTGTTAATGTAATAAACAAGTAGGAGAAATAAACCAGATAATGTAGTAGGGATTTCTAACGTGTCAGACTTAGAAATTTCAACATCAAAGAGTGAAAGGTTTTGGCCTTGGCAGAAGCCAACATATTGTGTTCTTGTCTCTTTTGTTTTGGTAACTATTTGATGAACTAAGAAGACACACTCTAATATTAACAAGCAAAGATTGCGCTAATAAGAAAAATTAAAAGTACCTCACAAATAGTATCATGGTGAGAAGAATCTTATTAATCTAATTTCCATAGATTCTTCAACAAGATTTGTCGAGATATGCATCCTCATAATTCCCTAGAGTCATTTTTCATATGAAATGAAACTACTTTCTTAAGGAGCTTGAAATCTTTTTGTATCAAATGTGCAAAAACCAAGATGATGGAACACACTATAATGTGTAAATGTTGACGTTTGGATATATATGCTAGTTTCATTGAACCCAACTATTTTTCAACTACAACCCATGATTGTCGAGGGTTGAATCCCTCATCTACATTTGTGGAAGGTATTGTAGTGGCCTAAACCTAGGATTATCAAAAGGCTACTTTCATGGGCTATGATAACATTTAAGGAGGATGGTTATTGGGAACTGGGAATTTTCCTCAATGATATTCACTATAATCAACTCCATCTCACCTTCACTAGCCATCTTTGGTGGGTTCACAACTATCCATTGAGAGCTTTTGGAAGGCTTGACTACTACTTGACTAAAACACCTCTATAGTCATAGGACACACGCTTTCTACTTTTGAAAAACATTGTGCAAATAAACCTTACAAACATACATTATGGTTTACTAAAATATGCTTGTAAGAGCTCAGCCAAAACGTGGGTTGAAAAGTTGGATGTCTATTTCCAGCTGAATCAGATGAAGGAGGAAGAGGCAATCAAGATTGCCACATTGCATCTAGAAGGGGAAGCTCTTGATTGGTGGTTCCATGGGCTAACCACGTTGGGACATGCAGGAGTGACCGCTTATGACGATTTCACCAAGAGGGTGTTGGAGCGGTTTGAGAGGAAAAATCCTGAGGAGTACTTTGGGGAGCTGACAAGGCTCAAGCAGACCATGAGTGCTGAGGCATATATTTTTGAGTTTTTGAAGTTACCTGTGATGGTGTCGGATTTGCCGGAAACTAGGAGGATCTACATGTTTGTAGAGGGGTTAGCAAAGCCATTACGAGGGTTAGTGAGGTCCAATAGGCCCACTACATTACAGGATGCAGTAGGGAGAACCCGAGACCTACAGGATTCCCTACTTAGGGCTCGAGCACCACTACCCCCCAGACAGGGTTTCCAGCAGAGAGGAAGAGACACCAGAGCTCCATCACCAAGGGCCAATCAGGGGCATGGGCAGCTGGACGAGGAGACTCGGAGAGACCTCCAGATGAGGAAATTGTCTTTCACCTGTCAGGAGTCATGGGCACCAGGCCATAGATGTGCAGCGCCAAGGACCATTATATCGAGATCTTCTCTGATAGCAATGCATAGGATGAGAAATATTTTGGGATGGGTGGAGATGACAACGCCACTGTTGAAGGAAATGTAACTAGGTTCGGTCTTCATAAATTTATTTTTGATATTTGTATTTATTCAAGAAAAGAAATATTATTTTTATAATATATGTCAATTAGTTTCTTACTCATTCAAATAGGTCTAGCACATATTAAAGTGCTATATGTGAGTGAAATAGTCAAAAGAAAATGTTGAAGACCTTAAGGGCATGTTATTATAGGTATACTTATGTATTATAGTCAAAGTAGTCACCTCCAAGCAAAGTCAAATCTCCTCCAAGCATGTGACACCATGAAAGAAGCAATCCCAGCTATATATACGTCAAGTCGGCCTCAAGTCAGCCTAAAGAAGGGACAGTCCTCTATATATAGAGGCTGTCCACTCCTCTAAATAGAACACACTCATTCCTCTTAAATCAGCGAGCAAGGAAGACAAATCTAAGGTGAAGAGAAAGCGAAGAAGAGAAGCCTCTAGTGCAGGAAAGTAAGGGAAAGTATAAGCGAAGTTTGGAGGCTGTTTTCTAGGGTAAAAACACTCACACGTGCGATAAGATGAAAGATGGTCTGTGGTCATATCAGCAGTAAGATCACAGTCACATAACTTCGTTGGTTAAGCAATCTAAGTAGGCCTATAAGGCCCCTCACTCAAGCGAAGAAGGAACTCTCTCAAGCCAAGAAGGAAGAGGTCAACATCACAAGGAAAACGGTCACACGTGCGAAGGTAAGGAGGCTGTCTCTATTGTCATAACAACCCTCCCATTACAACCATACAAGTTCATTGGTTGGTGAAGAAAAGGAAGGGATCATCATAAGGAAAGGGTCACATCAAAGTATCTCTTCTAGAGCAAGTGCAACAAGATCTAACAACAGTTGGAAGGAGGACGAAGTGCCGAGGAACAAAGTGCAGAAAGGAGGAAGGACTTGACTTGTGCTTGGAGTACATTCTAGTCAAGGGTCTAGGGTTTGGCATTGATCAATAAGAGAAACTTACTAAAGGGTTTTCCTCTCAAGAGAAGGGAAGTTTTGGCCATGGCAGAGAGCCAAGGAGGCAACATCTTGTGTTCTTGTCTTATGTTTTTGGTAGCAGTTTGATGAAGTACACACACATGCATTAATAAGAAAAAGAAGATTAAGCTAACAAGAAAAGTAAAAAGACTCCACAAATTGTTATCCAATCAAGAAGAATCACAGTACACCTAATTACCCTTGATTCTTCAACAACAACACCTCAAGAGGGAGGACTGTCACAACCACCACCACCAGCAGGCGGAGTTTCCTTTGCGCCTTTCGGAGGGGTCCTTGCATCACTGCGCGGGGTACCCAAGTTTTTTACCCTAAGGATCAGAGGCGTTGTTCAGGGGCAGTGTGTATTAATTCTGGTGGACAGTGGGGCTACCCACAATTTCAATGATGCCCAGTTGGTCCAGAGGGGGGGCATCACAACTGAGGAGTTTGAGGGATTCTCAGTTCTCGTGCCTAGGGACAGGACCATGCAGTGCACACGCTATGTGCCAGCCTGATAGTGACCATGGGGACTACTCCATGACAGATCATTTCTTTGTGGTGGACATACCGGACACCAACGTGGTGTTGGGAGTATAGTGGCTCTATTCACTTGGCAGAGTCATGACCGATTGGAGGAAGTTGGAGATGGAGTTTGTAGGGCCGAATGGCAAGCCAATGTTGCTATAGGGAATGCACCCATACCCACCACAGACTGTTTCGGCCCACAGGATGGAGGCTGATTTGAGACATGGGGACATTGAGTGGGTTGTAAAGTTGAGGATCTCAGAGGCTAGGGGCAAGCCTAAGCCACCACATCTAGAAATACAGGCTATTGTGGATAGGTACCCCGTAGTGTTTGGAGACATACCACCAGGTCAACCACCTGACCAAGGGTTTAAGAATGCTATTGAGTTGGAGTCGGGAGTACAAGCCATGAGAATCATTCCTTATCGACATCCCAAGGCATATTGAGATGAGATAAAGGTCTATCCACGAGTTGTTGGCACTTGGGCACATTAGGCCCAATTCCAACCCTTTTGCTTCATTGGTTGTCCTGGTGAAGAAGAAGGATGGGTTCTTGCGCATGTTCATAGATTACCGGGCCCTCAACAAAAAGACACTGAAGAATCACTACCCCAACCCACGTATAAATGAGCTGATGGATGAGTTGAGGGGGGCTAAGTTCTTTTCAAAGATTGATTTGCGGCGGGGTACCATCAGATCCAGGTGAGGGACCAGGATGTCCCAAAGACAACATTTTGATGCCATTACGGGTACTTTGAGTACCAGCTACCTTCCATTCATGCATGAACCACATATTTTGTGGGCATTTGAGAAAGTTCATGCTAGTCTTCTTCGATGACATACTGATCTATAGTCGGACCTGGGAGGAGCACTTGCAGCACATTGAGATAGTGTTGCATATTTTGGAGCAACATTTTTATGCTAAATTCTCCAAGTGCGAGTTTGGGTTGACTAAGATTCTCTATCTAGGGCATATCATTGGGGTGGACAGTGTGAGAGTCCATGAGAAAAATATCTGAGCTATCCGGGATTGGCTAGAGCCCTAAAACGTGATAGAGCTGAGGGGATTCGTGTGCATTTGCACTTATTACAGGAAGTTCGTGAAGGGCTTCTCCCAGCTAGCAGCACCCCTCACTGACTTGACGAAGAAAGGGGCATTTGAGTGGACCACTATAGCATAGGAGGCTTTCGAGCGCCTCAAACAGGTCATGAGTAGTCCGGTATTGGCACTCCCCAACTTCACCCAACCCTTAGTGCTGAAGTGCAATGCATCTGGAGTGGGTGTGGGGGTCGTGTTGATGTAGGGAAGGCACCCCATAGATTTCGAGAGTCGGAAGCTACTGTACTCCATCTATGACAAGGAGATGCTAGCCATCATGCATGCGCTAGATAAGTTCAGACAATATTTGGTGGGGAATAGATTCAAAGTCAAGACAAACCACAACAGCCTCAAGTTCTTCTTGGAGTAGAAACAGTTGCAGGAGAGGCAAAAAAAGTGGGCGAGAAAGCTCCAAGCATATGAATTTGACATTGAATATGTCAAGAGGAAACACAACGTGGTGGCTGATGCGTTGTTTAGGGGGCCAATCGCTCTCTCTTTGACGAGAATTGCCCCGGATTGGAGGGCGCAGCTACTAGTGGAATACTCCAAGGATCAGTTCGCGTGTGAGGTCCTTGATGGGATGGTGGCAAATGATCGGTACAGGGTAATGAACGAGGTGATCTACTTTCGAGACCGGATTTACTTGGTGCCTAGCTTCCAACCGAGGGAGAAGATTCTATAGGCCGCCCATGACTCACCACTAGCATGGCACCAAGGGTTCACGAAGACATACAGGGCCGTTAGAGAGCATTTTGCATGGAGAGGACTCAAGGATGATGTTCTGAGGCATATCAGGGAGTGACACATGCCAGCAGAACAAGGGCGAGCAGTCACACCCTATAGGCCTATTGCAGTGGCTTCCCATCCCTGAGGGGAAATGAGAGAGCATATCTATGGACTTCATTACCGAGTTGCCCATAGTACAGGGCAAGGACTGCATTTACGTGATGGTGGATCGCCTGACAAATTTTGCCCATTTCTTCGCCATCTCAGCCCGATACTCAGCCTCACAGGTGGCCAAATTGTTCTTCAGGGAGGTGTTTCAGCTACATGGTCTCCCAAAGACCATTGTTAGTGACCGGGATAGCCAGTTCATGGGTGGATTCTGGTAGGAGCTATTTCGGTTGGTGGGCATTGAGCTCACTCTGAGTACTAGTTATCACCCTCAGATGAATAAGGATACAAAGATAGTTAAAATATTGATTTGGGGTAGCATCAAATGTGCCCTAACCATGAAAAGTGGTGGATAGGCTAAAGAACATGAGATCTCCAAGACCCAGAAATGGTTTGGGCAGATTCTACCCGGTTAAGGAGATATTAAAATAATTAATATTTTTAATGGAGTTCCTAAGTCTAAACTTAGGAAAAATAAAATATTATTGGGTATTAATATAAAACTGGTTTAGAAGGTTCTAAATGACATGGATCAAGCCAAATATAATCTTAGCGATTGATTAGAGATGTAATCTCGGTCGTTGAAGGACCAACAGGAAAAGTATAAGAGGAGGCTTGAGGGTTAGTTGGAGGACACACCAGAGTGATCAATCATTCAATTTTCTAGAGTGGGGTTTGCTAAGAAAAGTTGAATCAGTGATTAGTTTGTAGCAAGGGGTAGTGAGTACGAGACAAAGAGGCAGAATTAGTGTTGGAAGACCAGCGCAGAGGCAGAGAGGCAGACGCAGAAGCCAGAGGGAGCCACGCAGAGGCTAGTAGAGATAGCATAGAGGCCAGAAAGGCCTGCGTCACTCCACGCAGAGGCTGCAGCAGTGACGCAGAGGGATGTAGAGGTTGCATAGTGCCTCAGAGGGCTAATGCAGAGGGTTTTTGAGTCTGATGTAGAGGCCAGGAGGGCTGACGCAGTGCTTTAGTTGTGCTGGAGAGGGTTTTGTGGGGCAGATTTTCTGAATATCTGGTTACGAATATAGAGGTATGACTGCCGGATTATTTTCTCTGTCGGGTGAGCCGATTTGGCACCCAGTTGGACTCAAGGAAAGACTGCATAATAAAATAACCCTCAGAATTGTTGCACCAATTTTCCCAAGTTGGGTTTTTCTGGGGACGAGTTGTCCAAAAATAACGGTGTCACTTGTGTGTTTGCTATTTCTTTCAACTGTTGATTTGTAGATGGTTGAGACTGTATTGTGATTATTTCGATAGTTATATGTTTAAATAACTTGTTCGTAATTAACAAGTAGGAGAAATAAACGAGAGAATACAGATAAAATTTCTAACAGGTAATACTTAGAAATTTCAACATGATATCAGAGCATGGTTGCAGATCACAGGAGAGCTGAAGGCACCAGCTGAAACAGAGCATTTGCAGCAGAAACAGTTGTCCCAAGTCACAGAAGTTGTTCCTAGCAGAAAGCAACGAAGAAGGGTTGATTGAGAGGGACTGTGTCATAAATTTGAGCCAGAGAGAGGTCAGTGCAGAGGCTAAGGAGGGCAGAAAAAGACTCGCAAAGAGCCATGATGAGACCAGGAGGGTTGAAACAGCTGGCTTGGGGAGCATTTCAGCCAATGTCGGGATTGTGCAGAGCCTAGAGGCTCATTTCTTCGGTTGCTGGGGCTTAGGAAGTTGTGGCCAGTTTGCGAGGAGTGAAGCTGGTGGGGCGTTGTTGCTGCCGAGACAGAACAATACCTAACGGGGCAAAACCAAGGTAGAGGGAGTCGCTATCTGAGGCGGATTTCTAGCCAAGGAATCCAGATCAGTGTTCTAGGTGCATAAGAGATCAAAGAGGCGCGACTCGACGGTTGGCAGGCGAATTTCCAAAAGGGAAATCAAGACTCAGAAGGAGTCTAGCAAAGAACTTTCAGACGGGAAGTAGCGACTCAGAGGGAGTCAAAGAGAGAACTTCCACAGGGAAGTAGAGACTCAGAGGAGTTGAAAGGAAGAGTAGAGAGATGACCATGAATGGACTGAGGGATCAGGACATGCTGGACGGGGCATCCAACTTTGTGGTCTGGAAAGCCAAGATCCTATCCAATCTAGATAGACGTTGCATCAACTTCGCCTTGAGAACAATGGCTATCCCATTTGACCTGGATAATAATGAAAAGTATGAGGAGGCAATGGCCAAGTCGAAATGCATCATCCTTGATGGGGTCAAGGATCATGTGGTCCAACATATTGCCAAGAAGGATACGGAAAAGGAAATGTGGGACAACTTGAAGACATTGTACCAGCATACTTCCATGCAGAGGAAGATGTTATTTGAGAATCAGCTGCGGTCATACCAGATGCAGAAAGGGGAGCAGATAGATCACTTCCTCCGTAGATTGCAGGAGATCCGGGACCAACTAACTTCCATAGGGACCACGATGGATCAAGAGTTGATGGTGAGAACCGCCCTAAACGCAGTCTTCGAGGAGTGGGAGACATTTGTCCAGAGCATTCTGGGCAGGGCGAATCTTCCAGATTGGGAAGAATTATGGGCGACTCTTCACTAAGAAGAGATCAGACGGGAAGTAGCAGCAAAGGAGTCTGGATCAAGAAGGAAGAGGAAGAGGATGCAGCTCTAGCATCTACGGAGAAGCAGGAGAAGAGGAAGAAAAAGGACCTCTCCAAGGTTAAGTGCTTCAACTGTGGGGAACTCGATCATTATGCGAACCAATGTCCGAGGAAGAAGAACAAGGGAGAGGCGTCTAACTCCAAGGCAGTGCTAGCGAAGGCGGAAAAGGAGGTAGAGGAGGATGACGATTGTGCCATGAGTGCTCATGTACCTCTAGAGAAGAGGTGGAGAGACATCGAGCTGTAGTTAGGGAGACTATAGGCGATGAGGGGCAGGATACTTGAGGTACCCAACCTCTTGGATTATACCTTGCTATGGGAGCCCCGCAGAACAAGGGAGAGGCGTCTGACTCCAAGGCAGTGCTAACGAAGGCAGAAAAGGAGGTAGAGGAGGATGAAGATTGTGCCATGAGTGCTCATGTACCTCTAGAGAAGAGGTGGGGAGACAACGAGCTGTAGTCAGGGAGATTATAGGTGATGAGGGGCAGGATCCTTGAGGTACCCAACCTCTTGGATTATACCTTGCTACGAGAGCCCTGAAGAGAGAGTAGCAGGACTGGCGGATGTCGATAGAAACAGATGTGGATGAAGCGGCGAAGAGTGCTACAGTGCAGGAGTCCCGGGCAACGCAGAGCTAGCAGGCTGCAACAGTGCGAGAGGCACACAGGAGGTTGCAACAGTGCAGGATGGCACATAGAGGTTTGCAGCAGTGCTAGAGGCAGGAAGTTGTTGTAGTAGTGTAGAGGCAATAGAGGGAGCACTTGATAGAGACAAAGAGAGCTTCAGCATCGAGAGTGATTCTAGCCTAACAGGGATGTCAATAGTTGGGTGGATCAATTACTTACTTCTCAGTAATTGAGCTGAAGTGCAGTAGCACGATGCAACATGATGAGAAGGGGTTGCAGTGCAGATGTAGTGTACGGATGCAGAGGGAGTTGTCGTACACATGCAGCAGCAGGGATGCAGAGGGAGCTATCGTACGCATGCAACAGCACGGATGCAAAGGGAGCTGTCGTACGCATGCAGCAGCACGGATGCAAAGGGAGCTGTCGTACGCATGCAGCAGTGGCAGTGGAAAAGCCATGGGCAGCACAATAGGATGTAGCAGTGCAGAGGATGTTGGGCAAGGAGGCCTAGTATCAACACAGGTACCGGTGCCGTATAATCAGAGTGATGCTTAGTTGGAGTATTACTAGAGCATAGTCCTCGCTAAGAGGGAGTGTTGATTTAGGGTAGCATCAGATGTGTTCTAGCCATGCAAATTGGTGGAGAGGCTAAAACACATGAAATATCCAAGACCTAGAAATGGTCTGGGCAGATTCTACCCGGTTAAGGAGAAATTAAAATAATTAATATTTTTAATGGAGTTCCTAAGTCTAAACTTAGGAAAAATAAAATATTGATGGGTATTAATATAAAACTAGGTTATAAGGTTCTAAAGGAGATGTATCAAGCCAAATATAATCTTAGTCGTTGATTAGAGATGTAATCTCGGCCGTTGAAGGACCAACAGGAAAAGTATAAGAGGAGGCTTGAGGGTCAGTTGGAGGACACACCCGAGTGATTAGTCATTCGATTTTCTAGAGCAGGGTTTGCTAAGAAAAGTCGAATCAATGATCAGTTTGCAGCGAGGGGCAGTGAGTATGAGATAGAGAGGCAAAGCTAGTGCAGGAAGACCAATGCAAAGGCAGAGCGGTAGACGCAGAAGCCAAAGAGAGCCACACAGAGGCTAGCAGAGACAGCGTAGAGGCCAGAAAGCCCTGTGTCATCCACACAGAGGCTGCAAGAGTGACGTAGAGGACCATAGAGGCTACGCAATGCCTCAGAGGGCTGACGCAGTGCTTCAGTTGTGCTGGAGAGGGTTTTGTGGGGCAGATTTTCTGAATATCTGCTTCTAAATAGAGAGGTATTACTGCCGGATTATTTTCTATGTCGAGTGAGCCGGTTTGGCACCCAATTGTAATCAAGGAAAGACAACATAATAAAATAACCCTCAAAATTGCTGCACTGGTTTTCCCAAGTTGGGTTTTTCTAGGGACGAGTTGTCCAAAAATAACGGTGTCACTTGTGTGTTTGCTATTTCTTTTAGCTATTGATCTATAAATGGTTGAGACCGTATTGTGTTTATTTCGATATTTATATGTTTAAATAACTTGTTCGTAATTAACAAGTAGGAGAAATAAACTAGAGAATACAGATAAAATTTCTAATGGGTAATACTTAGAAATTTCAACATGGTATCACCTTGGAGAATCAATTGAAGTAGCATGTATTCAACTAAGTTCAACTACCTCATGTATCATCTTCTTAGAAATGATCTATGCTCTTATTTAGATAAGTCAAAGTGTTGACTTCTACTGTAAATGTACTATCTCTCTCTCTCTCTCTGCTGAACTATTGAAGAACATATAAGAAGAATTGGTCAATGGTTTCCCCACATTGGGTTTGTCCCTGGCTAGCACCACATCTTGTGTCCTCTTATCTTGGCTTGTCTTCTGCGATCTATGCTTATGTTCTATCTGCAATTTACTTTAACGCTAATGTGATTGCCAATCTGGAAAAGATATTGAGCTAACTGTGAAAATTGAAATAAATTTCTCTAAGCATAAAACATACCTAAAATTTACATAGTATCAGAGCTGAGGTGAAGACAAAGCCCAAGCAAGAGTGAAAGAGCAATCACCGAAGAAAGTTGGGAAAGGGACAAAAGGATCAATGGATTCCTCATCCCTCTTCAAATTCACCAAGGGTGAAGTCGAAGCAGAGAACATTATTAGAATGGCGCAGCGGAAGCTTCTAATGGCCTACCTAAAGATCACTTCAATGGGAAGTCCAGGTCTAAGGGTGGAAGGAAAGGCAAATGCTTTGTTTGTAATAAGTTCGGCCATTATGCAAAGGAGTGTCTGAATGGTAGGTACACATCACTTGATGATGATAAAAATCATTCCAGGGACATCTTCAATGATCAAAGGAATGACAGGTAATGCAGGTCATCAAGGAAACGGCCGACTCTTCAAGAAAGCAAGGAACCCCAGTGCTTCAAGGCACTTCATCAGATAGAAGGGTGCTCTCTCTAATTTGGTAGAGATGGAAACAATCATGGGATTATACTTGGAATCGATGCCACCTATCCTGAAAAAGGTGTAGGGAATGTTACCCCTCAGTTGAATGAGGGTAACTCGATTCATTTACGAGAATCTCTTTATGTACTTGATCGCAAGAAGAACCTGGTGTCCAATTCGGCAATGGAAGTCAAAGGTTCCAGGGGCATTCATCGATGGAAAGGTACGTGTTTGAAAATGAAATTTTCAAAGATGCTTTTACTCATGGGTTCAGGGTTGGCAATTTGTATCAAGTTGTAGGAAGTCCATTGGGGACCATGTCCGTTGACACATCTTATCTATAGCACCGGAGGTCTACTTTATGGGGCCCTACCCAATGTGATTCAGATGGTGACAGGAATGCCTGAATTCAAAAAGAGCATAAAGGTACATGTCTGAGATGTACCGAAGGAAAATCTTACAAGGGGACCATTCCCCTCATGTAGCAGGTCCACAAGTTTGGAACAACCCGAGGGATTTGAAATTCATGATCGAGAATCTGATGTATGCAGGTGGAAGAAAGCCCTCTATGGCTTGAAGCAAAACACCCTGGGTGTAGTATGAGAGGATTGATAGCTGTCTGATGAAGCTGAAATTCACTAAGAGTGAAGCCGATCCAAACCATTGCTTGAAGTTTGTGGATGATAGACCTATCATATCGACACCTTCTGAGAACGACCTCTTTCTGACAGGTGCAAACCCTCTCATTTGCAAAAGTAAGAGGGAGTCGAATTTTGAATTTGGAATGATAAACTACAAGCCTGTGACTATATCGATGGAGCTTAACTTTCAGAAGTTATGTGGTAGTGATGCCGAACCAGATTTTGGAAATGCCTCTGAGTTTCATAAACTCATTCACATTGATGTTCTTGGTGAACTTCCGCCCAGATATACATTTTGCAGTTAGCATGTTGGGCTCATATTTGGTTGACCCTCACTGGATTGGTGCCAAGAATCTTCTGAGATATCTTCGGGGCACAATCTCTCATGGATTGAGATAAACTGCTGGAAATGTGAAGCTGCATGATTATTCGAATGTTGACTGGGCAGGCAGTGTGGAGGATCACAAGAAGCACTTCTGAGTCCACGTTCTCTTTGGGCTTTGCTTCGATATCGTGGATGAGCAGGAAGCAGAATTCAGTTGCTATAAGCACTGCTGAAACCGAATACATAGCTACAAGTATGACCTCGTGTGAAGCTCCCTAGTTGCAGACGCTCTTCAGCAAGCTGTTTGTACACATGATGGATACCACCATGATCCTCTGTGTCAACCAAAGGGGGATTCGAGTATTGAGGAATCCCGTATTTTATAATTGCTCCAGCATATAGACATCAAATACTACCTATCTGGGATATGGTACATCGATGAGCGAGAAGGCTCCATCGCATTGAGACTAATGTACAGGGCGCAGGCATTCCATCGAAGCCCCGAGGAAAAGTCAAATTTCTGACTTTCCCAAACGACTTGGAGTCGTTGAGAGACTGTAATATCCCTTATCAGGAATATTCCTCAAACACAAGCAAACTCCAACCAGAGATGGACTGGGAGGGCATTTACCAGATATGTCGCCTCTGAAAAGAGGACAAGATCTGGAGGCTACCTGGCCCTTTCCAAACTCTGTCTAAGAGTATAGGAGAAAACACACGTGGTATAATAGCCAAGAAGCTCAAAGACATAGAATAACAATGGTGCAACATATGACAATATAACCATAAGCAGATACTCAAGAAATGTAGAGAGAAATGCTAAGCCATTTTATTACACTAAGTAATAGAATGCGTACAGGAGGTGATCAGAAAGATGGCACCTCGACTTGCACAAGGCAAGTGAAGAAATACACTCAGAATAGCAAAGGAATGGCCCCTCTCTGAACTGCGTCCAAGCTGCTGGAGAACTGTCATGCTGCTGCTGCTGCTAGAAATCAAATGAGGATTTGGGGCTGCTCCCCTCCTTAGAAAAGGTTGAAATTCTGGAATCGGACTCTACTCAAGAAATCCATAAAAACCCAAAAAGCTTTTCTGAAATGGCCAAACCCCGAAAATCACCGCCTTAGGGTTCTGCGCAGACCTTCAATGCTCTGCGCTGCCACTGGATGAAACCCTCCAGAAATCTACCTGAAACCTCTACCAAAACTCTCCAATATGCAAGGGTTGATCCCCTGCTTAATCTCTCAGCACAAATCCTACTGCAAACCCTCAACCCAGACTCCTGCCAGAAAGAACTGCGTCCCCCTCTCAGTGTTGCGCAGTCCTCCAAAACGCTGATGAAACCGTTGTTGAAATGTTGATGAAACTACCGATGAAATGCTGATGGAAATACCTTACTCGAGCAGGGCTAAGGGTGAGATCTCCGAACGGAGACACTCAATGCACTAAACAGTGTTGCAGACTAGCTAAACAGCCAATGTGCTCTAAGCCGAAATGACTATCACAAACGCTCATAACTGAATGATCAAAATGAGGGGGCTTCTCTCTCCTTTATAGCCTTTGCCTCTCTCAATCCCAAGGCTCGCCTTCTCCAACATAATTCCCCTCTTGCCACGTGTTTCTTCCCTTTTGCGCAGTCCCTCCATGTGTCTACGTGGGCTCCATCTCTGCGTCCCCCTTTGGCCCCCTTGGCTCCCCCTTTAAGTCACAACGTTGTGCTACTAGGAAGTGACTTTTTATTCTAAAAGTGAGTTATGTCCCCCTTCCTCACCTTTTTATTTATAAATAACTATAGAAGGCAAAAATTGCAAAACCAAATATTCCAATTAGCCATGACTAATTAAGAATATTACAGTCTCCCCCGACAAAATGTTGCTTGTCCTCAAGCAACTAAAGTGATGGATGTTGCAAGATTTTCTCACTCTCCCAAGTGGCATCCTCATCCGGCAAATTCTTCCACCTCACCAAGAATTCCCGGACTGTCCTGCTCCGCAACTGCCTCTCCCTGCTATCAAGGATGGCCTCCGACTGCAACACCAAATGCCCCTCATCATCCATGGGTGGTAGCTCATCTATCACTATCACCTGCTGCCCCAATGCTTTCTTCAGGCATGATACATGAAAAACGTTATGAATCTTGCTACCTTGGGGCAACTCCAACTCATATGCAACCTGCCCAATCCTACGTATCACCCTGTATGGCCCATAAAAGCGGGGCTTGAGCTTCTCAGCCCCCTTCTGCTTCAGTGATGACTGTCGGTATGGCTGTAATCGTAGGTAGACCATGTCCCCTACCTCAAACTGCCTCTCCACCCGACCCCTGTCGACATACAACTTCTGTTGGTTCTACGTTGTAGCCATATTATCCTTAAGAGCTCGGAGGATATCCTGACTCTCTTCGATCCAAATCTTGGCTCTAGGAGCCTTGCTATCACCAAACATCACGTCAGCAAAAGATAAAGGATGATAACCATATAAGGCATAGAATGATGACATACCAATGGGCATGTGATGTGAGGTGTTGTAGCAGTACTCCCCCAGATGCAGCCACTTCAGCCATACTCGCTGCTGCCCACTGACATAGTTACGCAAGTAGCCCTCGAGTCACTTGTTAACTATCTCTTTTTGCCCGTCCCTCTATGGGTGATAACTGGTACTCGGTGTCAACTCCGTCCCCACCAACCGGAAAAGCTCCTGCCAAAACCCGCCCATGAAATGGTTGTCCCTATCACTGACGATGGTCTTAGGAAGACCATGTAGCCTGAAGATCTCTCTGAAGAACAACTCGACCACCTGCGTTGCTGTATAGTGTGTGGATATGGTAAAAAAATGTGCATACTTCGTCAGTCGATCAACGACGACAAAGATACAATCCTTGCCCTGTACCATGGGCAACCCCGTGATGAAGTCCGTCGAAATACTCTCCCACTTCCCCTCCGAAATGGGAAGAGGCTGCAATAAACCCGCGGGATGGCTCATCTCTCCCTTGTTCTTCTGGCAAACATCGCACTCCCGGATGTGCTGAAGTACGTCCTCCTTGAGGCCCTTCCATGAGAACCTCTCTCTAATGGCCCTGTAGGTTTTGGTAAACCCCTGATGGCCGGCCAATGGTGAATCATGTGATGCCTAGAGTATCTTCTTCTTGAGCTAAGACCCCTCAGTCAAAAAGATCCGGTCCCTGTAATAGATGATCTCATCGACCACCCTGTACCTGTCATCTGCCACCTACCCATCCAGAACCTCACATGCAAACCTGTCCTTGGAGTACTCTACTAAGAGTCGAGCCCTCCAGTCTATATCCAAGCTCATAAGAGACAACGTGGCTGGTCTACATTAAAGGGCATCTGCTACCACGTTGTTCTTACCCTTGACATTCTCAACGTCAAAGTCATATGCTTGGATCTTACTGATCCACTTTTGCTGCCTCTCCTATAGCTACTTCTGCTCCAAAAAGAACTTGAGGTTGTTGTGATCAGTCCTTACCCTGAACCTGTTGCCCACCAAATACTGTTAGTACTTAGCCAATGCATGCATGATGGCCAGCATCTCCTTGTCATATATAGAATACAACCTCTCGTGCAGAAGGAGCTTCCAGCTCTCAAAGGCTATAGGGTAACCTCCCTACATCAATACTGCGCCAATCCCCTCTCCCCATGCATCACACTCCAAAACAAATGGCTGCGTAAAATCTGGCAACGCAAGCACTGGGAAGCTGCTCATAACCTCCTTGAGCCTGTCAAAGGCTCGCTGTGTTGTATCCAACCAACTAAATGCCCCCTTCCTCGTCAAATATTTCAGGGGTGCAGCAAGCTGTGAGAAACCCTTGACGAAATTTCGGTAGTAAGTACAAATGCCAATGAATCCTCGAAGTTCCATCACATTTCTCGGCTCCGGCCATTCTCTGATGGCCTTGATCTTCTCCTCGTGGACTCTCACTCCATCCACCCCTATGATGTGTCCCAGATACAACATCTCCATCAACCCAAACTCACACTTGGAGAATTTGGCAAAGAACTGCTGCTCCTGTAAGATACGCAATACTGTCTCAATGTGCTAGAGATGCTCCTGCCAAGTCCTGCTGTAAATGAGAATATTATCAACGAATACCAACACAAACTTCCTCAAGTGATTACAGAAGATGTGATTCATGCAAGACTGAAATGTAGCAGGGGCATTGGTTAGCCCAAAAGGCATCACCAAGAACTCAAAGTGCCCATAGTGACACCTGAAGGCGGTCTTGGGAATGTCCTGCTCCCTCACGCGAATCTAATGGTACCCAGATCTCAAATCAATCTTTTAGAAGAACCGTGCTCCTCTCAACTCGTCCATCAACTCATCGATCCTGGGTATGGGGTACCTGTTCTTCAGGGTCTTCTTGTTCAGGGCCCTATAGTCAATGCACATCCTCAATGTACCATCCTTCTTCTTCACCAACACCACGGAAGAAGAAAAAGGACTCGTGCTCGATCGAATGTGCCCAAGAGCTAGCAACTCCTGGATAGCCCGCTCAATCTCATCCTGATAGGCCTTGGGGTGCCTATAGGGGGTGGTAATCACTGCCTGTATGCCCTGCTCAAGCTCAATGGTGTGCTCAAACCCCCGAACTGGTGGCTGTCCTGGTGGAATCTCCCCAAACACTATGGCATATCGATCAAGGATGGACTGTATCTCTGGATGTACCGTCTGCCCTGTAGTCCCTGCCTTTGATGCACGCAGCTCCACTACCCACTCTATGTCTCCCTTCCGGAAGACTGCTTCCATCCGATGAGCCGAAACAATCTGAGGCAGATATGTATGTTGTCCCCGTATCTTCTCATGCCTCCCTGTCTTCTCGTCATCCCACTCCATCTCTAGGGTCTTCCAATCCATCGTGACCTTCACTAGAGTGATAAGCCATTAAACACCCAGTATCATGTTGGTGTCCGGAATATCGACCACGAAAAAGTGGTCAGTCAATGTGTAGGTGCCCATCGTCACTGAAAGCTCTGGACCATAACGAGCACACGTCATGGTCTGATCTCCTGGGACCAAGACTAAAAACCCATCGAAGCTCTTTGTCCGTATACCTCTCTGCTCAACCCTCTGTGCATCGATGAAGTTATGGGTCACCCCACTGTCAACCAAACCTGATACTCGCTGGCCACGTACTGTCCCTCGTATGCGTAGTGTCAAATACTTGGGAACTCCTCGCAATGCTACAAGGGCCCCTCTGGTGGGTGCAAAAGATGCACCACCTGCTGCTGGCGGTGGAGGTGGCAAGGGTCCCTGTACGGCATGGCTATCTCCTGCCTCCACATCATCCTCGTCATCCTCTTCTCCACTGCTCTCGGAGAAGACCTCAATAAAATGTGCTTTGCCAGCAGCACATCTATGTCCTGGTGCCCACGGCTCCTGACATGTGAAGCACAACCGCTTCTTCTTCAGCTCCCTCCTGACATCGTCATCAATCTGTACTCGTCCTGGATTCCCTTTGGGAGGTGGAATCCTCACATCCTTCCCCTTAGACTAAAAATTCTGTCTCTGGGGGTAAGGTATCCAGGTCCTGGGTAAGACATCCTGTAAGTCCCAGGTCCTGCTGATAGCGTCCTGGACTGTGGTTGGTCTAGTGGATCGGACTAGACCCCGAAGTGGCTCTGCTAACCCCTCAACATACATATAGACCCTTCGCGCCATGGATAGGTCTGGCACCATCACAGAGACCCTCAAGAAATCTGCAATGTAGGTCTCTAGGCTCCCTATCTGTTTGAGCCTCGTCAGCGTAACAAAACGCTGCTCTGGATCCATCCGATCAAATCGCGCCATCAATCTCCTGGTAAACTCAGCATATGTCGTCACTGTAGAGTGCCCGAGTGTAACCATCCCATGAAACCACCAATCCTGGGCCTCACCATCCAAATGCAATGTTGCCATCTTGATGGCCTCTGTCTCTGACATCTGGTTAAGCTGGAAATAAATGTCCAGCTTCTCCACCCAAGACTTTGCCGAACTGTTTGATGAACCATCGTAGGCAAGTGGAATCTACTCGCTGCATGGTGGGTGTCACCATCATGGTAATGCCAGTACCCTCTGTGATGGTCGCGGGGTCTGCTATCCCGCTGGAGCTTAACAAAATCTCTGAATGAGAGGGCTTCCCTGAACTCTTGCCGATAGGCCTAGTACTCTGCAAAATAATCGCCCATATGTCCGGGCTCTGCCTCATACTGGGCTACGGCCCCTGTGTCGGCTCCTAAGAAAGTGCGCATGGTAGAGCGTGTAGGGGCATGTGAGGCCACCTGCTGTGCAGTATCACACTGCTCTGGCAAATGGTGGGATGCGCCCGATCCCTCACCAACCTGGAAAACTTGTGGGCTCTAACGCTGTCTGGCCTCTACTGCCTTGAATCTCTGCCCCATCACCTCAATCTGCCTCAACAGATCCTGCACTGATTTGAGGAGCATATCCAAATAATCTCTTCCCGTCATCATCTGCCATCGGATCCTCCTACTCTGCGTCCACCACAGGCTCCTCCTATCCCGCGTCCACCATAGGAACACAGTCTCCCTCTCCGTAGGTGTTCTCCAACCTACGCCCAGCGTCTCTGTATCTCTTACCTCTGTAACAGATGTAGGGCTTTTCCCCCGGTGTCATAGATTGCTAGCTCCACAGGTTGTGCCAGATCTATGCTCTAATACCACTGTAATATCCCTTATCAGGAATATTCCTCAAACACAAGCAAACTCCAACCAGAGATGGACTGGGAGGGCATTTACCAGATATGTCGCCTCTGAAAAGAGCACGAGATCCAGAGGCTACCTGGCCCATTCTAGACTCTGTCTAAGAGTATAGGAGAAACACACAAGTGGTATAATAGCCAAGAAGCTCAAAGATATAGAATAAAAATGGTGCAACACATGACAATATAACCATAAGCAGATACTCAAGAAATGCAGAGAGAAATGCTAAGCCATTTTATTATACTAAGTAATAGAATGAGTACAGGAGGTGATCAGAAAGATGGCACCTCGACTTGCACAAGGCAAGTGAAGAAATACACTCAAAATAGCAAAGGAATGGCCCCTCTGAACTGCGTCCAAGCTGCTGGAGAACTGTCGTGCTGCTGCTGCTAGAAATCAAATGAGGATTTGGGACTGCTCCCCTCCTTAGAAAAGGTTGAAACTCTAAAATCGGGCTCTACTCAAGAAACCCAAAAAAACCCAGAAAGCTTTTCTGAAATGGCCGACCCCCGAAAATCACCCCCTTGGGGTTCTGCATAGACCCTCAATGCTCTGTGCTGCCACTAAATGAAACCCTCCAGAAATATGCCTGAAACCTCTACCAAAACTCTCCAATATGCAAGGGTTGATGCCCTGCTCAATCTCTCAGCACAAATCCTACTGCAAACCCTCAACCTAGACTCCTGCAAGAAAGAACTGCGTCCCCCTCTCAATGTTGTGCAGTCCTCCAAAACGCTGATGAAACTACTGCTGAAATGCTGATGAAACTACCGCTGAAATGCTAATGGAAATACCTTGCCTGAGCAGGCACTCGAAGTCCCCCGGGGCTAAGGGTGAGATCTCCGAACGGAGACACTCAATGCACTAAACAGTGTTGCAGACTAGCTAAACAGCCAGCGTGCTCTAAGTCGAAATGACTATCACAAATGCTCATAACTGAATGATCAAAATGAGGGGGCCTCTCTCTCCTTTATAGCCTTTTCCTTTCTCAATCCCAAGGCTCACCTTTTCCAACGTAATTCCCCTCTTGCCTCATGTTTCTTCCCTTCTGCGCAGTCCCTCCATGTGTCTACGTGGGCTCCATCTCTGCATCCCCCTTTGGCCCCCTTGGCTCCCCCTTTAAGTCACAACGTTGTGCTACTAGGAAGTGACTTTTTATTCTAAAAGTGAGTTATGTCCCCCTTCCTCACCTTTTTATTTATAAATAACTATAGAAGGCAAAAATTGCAAAATCGAATATTCCAATTAACCATGGCTAATTAGGAATATTATAGAGACCCTCTTATGAGGGTCCTGCATGACGCATGCATTGAGCTCTGGGACCTCCAGGGGGCTTGCGGTACTTCTTGGAGAAACAAGCGACCATAGGGCGACTCACCCTCCCCTAATGGTGCGCTGTGTACAGGGTGAATGGTTCAGCCTTCCCCTATGATACCCCGTGGCGAATTATGGACAGGATGAGTGGTTCTCCTGTCGAGGCATCCTACCCATGCAGTCTGGGACTCATAGGAAGTACCTCTCCTTTGGCCAATGAGTAGGGAAATGGGGTTAGGGACCATAGTAGTACTATCAATGGATGCATCATTGTATCTACCATACTCCCTATGCTAGGATGACCTCCATTGATCTAGGATCAATGAAACTGATCTGGGATTAGTATGAGTGGTTTGAGACACTCTTTTAATATTGATCTGGGATCAGTATGAGTGGTTTGAGACACTCTTTTGATATTGATTTGGGATAAATGAAACTGATTTGGGATCAGTAAGAGTGGTATGAAACACTCTTCATATGGAACTGACTTCGGGTCAGTAGAGAATGGTATGAGACATTCTCGATCAATTCTTCTTCTTCATGGTTCAGCAGAGCAGAGCAGTGCAGAGCACTAATGGCAGAGATAGTACAGTCTGGCAGATGAATTAGCAGATGGAGTTCTTTCTAGTTGAAAAGGAGTGTTAAAATTGGCAACTAGGGCCAAACTCCATGTGAGTCATCTTATTTATGGCAGCTGATATTTTTCCTGGACTCCTCTCATAGAGAGGCATACGATTGACTAAAGATCATCCGATTCCGATATGTATTCATGGAGTTATGAATTTATTTGTGTCATAAGAAAATTCGTCAAAGTCTACCAGCAACCAAATAACCCCCACATGTGCTCAACGTTTTAGTATAAAAGGAGATGACTTGAGAGTCATTTCACACACTTCACTCTTAATTTCTCTCCACTCGCTTTGGGTTTTAGTGGAAGAGAAATCTAGGAGAGGAAGCCCTAAACGCAGGAGGGAATGAGGTTGATCTACGCTGCCCTAATGGATATAAAACCACAATTATGGAAGGGACCTATACGCTGACCTAAAGAAGATGTCCTTACCATTAACGTAGTCATGGAAGGAGTGTTAATGCAGCTATGGAGGCTAAACAAGCTGCTCTAGCCGCAGTCCTAAAAGCCTACCTAGCTGTCGTCCTAAGAGGATACCTAGCTGCAATCAAGGAGGGTTACATGATGCTCTAGCCGCAGGCCACTTCAAGTGACCGAATTGATGGATGGAGGGCCAAGGTTCTATAGCCAAGAGGGTAAGCTCCTAGGCTGAGTAAAGGAGGAACGTAATGTTGTATGGAGAGGCCCAAACGCAGGACTAATGCTGCTGTCCTAGAATACCCTAGACGCAGTCATTCACTGCCATACGCTATTCTAAATGAGGTCTGTTCATACTTGCAGGGAGGCCGAGTTTGGAAAGGAGAATTACAGATTGTTTGAGGGCAGCAAAAGGTAAGGTAAGACTATTTCGGAAGGTTGTTAGTGTGCAGCAGAGGTCTGTGGTAGGCCACAGGCCTAGCCACTCCAAAACAGGCCAGTGTGGAAGGGTTAGGGGCTGCCATATGCTCAGAATAGAAGCATGAGGAGGCAGCCATCTACCTTGACTAGGGCGCAATTCATTAAGGTTGTTCAAGGTATGTTTTGGGGCATGATTGTTGGGTAGTTGTAGGTTACAATGGAACAACAGCAAGCACGGTGCTGCAAACACAAATGGGACAGCAAACAATCATAGGAGCAGCAATGACATGTGGCAGCCAAAGCACATTGGGACAGCAAGAAATCATAGGAGCAACAATGACATGTGGCAGCCAAAGCACATTGGGACAGCAGTAGCAATGCTCAACAGTGGGACAACAGCATGGTGCTGCAAGGGACAACAACATGGTAGGTGGTACAGCAGGACATGGTGCTCATTGGAGCTTGGTACTTGGGACAACAAGCTATAACATGGAATGCCAATGTCACTAACAGTGGGACAGCAGTGCTAATAGTGTGACAACAAGGTGCAGCAATGGTACTTGGGACAAAAATGATACTTGGTGCAGCAATGGTTCACGGTGGAGCAATGGTACATGATACAGTAAAGTGATGGGTACAGTCATGATTAGTGAAGCATGATGAGATGCAGCATAGTGATGATGGGTGCAGTATGGTGCAACATGGTGAGGTGTAGCATGATGATGAGGAGCAGCACAACGATAGGTGCAGCAAGGCGATGGAGTCACCTTGGAGAATTCATTGAAGCAGCATGTCTTCAACTGAGTTCAGCTACCTCATGTATCATCTTCTTAGAGATGATCTATGCTCTGATTTAGATAAGTCAAAGTGTTGACTTCTGTTGTAAATGTACTACCTCTCTCTCTCTCTGCTGAACTATTGAAGAACATATAAGAAGAATTGATCAAGGGTTTCCCTGCATTGGGGTTTGTCCCTGGCTAGCACCACATCTTGTGTCCTCTTGTCTTGGCTTGTCTTCTGTGATCTATGCTTGTGTTCTATTTGCAATTTACTTTAATGCTGATGTGATTGCTAATCTGGAAAAGATATTGAGCTGACTGTGAAAATTGAAATAAATTGCTCAAAGCATAGAACATACCTAAATTAACATAAGGGCATACCAGATGCAGAAGGGAGAGTAGATAGATGTCTTCCTCGGTCGGTTGAAGGAGATCCGTGACCAGCTAACTTCCATAGGGGCCACGCCGGATGAGGAATTGATGGTGAGAACCGCACTGAATGCAGTGTCCGAGGATTGGGAGGTATTTGTCCAGAGCATATTGGGCGGAGTCTTCCGGATTGGGAAGAACTATGGGCGGCTCTTCGTCAAGAAGAGATCAGATGGTTAACCAAGGCAGGGACTAGCGGCAAAGGGGTCAGGGTCAAGAAGGAGGAAGAAGAGGATGCGGCTCTAGCATCTGTGGGAAAGCAATAGAAGATAAAGAAGGACCTCTCCAAGGTCAAGTGCTTCCATTGTGGGGAACTGGGTCATTTTGTGAACCAGTGTCATAGGAAGAAGAGTAAGGGAGAGGCTTTGGACTCGAAGGCAGCGCCAACGAAGGCGAAAAAAGAAGTCGAGGAGGATGACGATTGTGCCATGAGTGCACTTGAGAAGAAGTGGGGAGACATCGAGCTGTAGTCAGGAGGACTACAGGCGATGAGGGGCAAGATCCTTGAAGTACCCAACCTCTTGAACTATACCTTCCTACAGGAGCCCCGAAGAGGAGTAGCAGGATTGGCCGATGTCAGTAGAGACAGATGCAGATGAAGTGGCAGAGAGTGCTACAGTGAAGGAGACCCCTGGCAGCGCAAGGCTAGTAGGCTGCAACAGTGTGAGAGGCACGAGAGTGTTGCACCCGTGTAGGATGGCACAAAGAAGGGTGCAATGGTGCGAGATGAAAGGAGTTGTTGCAGTAGCACAGATCTCAATAGAGGGAGCACTTGTTAGCGGCAGAGGGAGCTTCAGCATCCAGAGTGTTTCTAACCTGTCAGGGATATCAGAAGTTGGGTGTATCAATTACTTACTTCTCAATAACTGAGTTGCAGTGCAGTAGTAGTATGCAGTAGCATGATGCAACATGATGAGAGGGGGATGCAGTGCAGATGCAGTGTTGGGTGGATGGACCAGCAGCAGCACGGATGCAAAGGAAGCTGTCATACGGATGCATCAATGGCAGTGGCAGGGCCATGGGCAGCAGTACAGGATGCAGCAGTGTAGAGGATGTTGGGCGGGGAGGCCTAGCATCAACACAGGTACCGATGTCGGATAATCAGGGTGATGCTCAGTGTGGAGTATTACTAGAGCACAGTCCTCGCTAAGAGAAAGTGTTGATTTAGGGCAGTATTGGATGTGCTCGAGCCATAAAAATTGGTGGAAAGGCTAAAGCACATGAGATATACAAGACCCGAAAATGGTATGGACAAATTGTACCTGGTTTGGGAGATATTAAAATAAGTAATATTTTTAATGGAGTTCCTAAGTCTAAACTTAGGAAAAATAAAATATTAATAGGTATTAATATAAAACTTGTATGGACAAATTGTACCTGGTTTGGGAGATATTAAAATAAGTAATATTTTAATGGAGTTCCTAAGTCTAAACTTAGGAAAAATAAAGCATTAATAGGTATTAATATAAAACTGGGTTAGAAGGTTCCAAAAGTCATGGATCAAGCCAAATCTAATCTTAGTCGTTGATGAACCAACGAGAAAAGTATAAGAGGAGGCTTGAGGGTCAGTTGGAGAATACACCAAAGTGATCAGTCATTCATTCTGCTAGAGCGGGGTTGCTAAGAAAAGTTGAATCAATGATCAGCAACGAGGGGCAGTGAGTATGAGGCAGAGAGGCAGGGACAATACTAGGAGACCAGCACAAAAGCGGAGAGAACGAGAGTAGCAGTCAGTCTAGGCTACGTAGAGCCCAACAGAGGCAGCGCAGAGCCCAAAGAGACTATGTCATCCACACAGAAGGCAAAGGGAGTCACGTAGATGTTGCGCAGTGCCTCAGAAGGCTAACGCAGAGGGTCCTGGGGCTGACGCAGGTCAACAGGAGGCTGACGCAATGGCCAGAAGGGCCAGCGCTGAGCTTCAGCTGTGTCAGAGATGGTTTCGTGGAACAGGTTTTTTGAATCCCTGTTTTCGGATATAGAGGTATTGTTGTTGTGTATTTTTCTCTGTCGGGTGGGCCAGTTAGGCACCCAATTGTACTTAGTTAGAATGCATAATAATATAAGCCTCTGAATAGCTACACTGGTTTTCCTGCATTGTTTTTCTGGGGACATTGGTCCAAAAATAACGGTGTCACTTATGTGCTTGTTTTCTTTCAGTTGATGATCTGTAGATGTTGTGACTGTAATGTGTTTATTTCAGTATTTAACAAGGTTGCACGAAACGGGGAAACGGATACGAGTTTCCGAAACAGGAAGCGATACGAAACGCGACCTCCCCAAATTTTGGAAACGGGGAAACGCGAATATATATATATATATATATATATATATATATATATATATATTAGGACATTTAAGAAATATGTGCAATCATAAAGCATATATGATACATTCTAATTTATTACATTATGATAAAACTGTCAATTGTCAATGCATAAACTATAAGTATCTAAATTTGCAACACATTTACTCATGAATAATCACATAATGAAAATAGAAATATCCAAAATCAGCCACGAGAAATTTCTAATTTCTTGTCTCGTGCTTTATTGGGAGTCTCCTCCTACATAGTCGAATGCCTTAATGCTCTTGATTAAATACAAGTTTCATACCCTAGTACCCTACATTCTCTTGATTATTGGGAGTCTCCCCTGCATAGATGTTGGCATTATGAGATAAGTGTTGTCCTTGATGGCAAACCACACTGATGACAAATCATAGTACAGAAGGTCAGCAACAAGGAATTGATGATCAGACTATAAGAAGAAGAGAAAGTTCATACACGCAGGTTCGTTAAGCCCAAGTCGCGTGTACACGCAGGTTGGCTTCAGCAAAAGCGCGTGTATATGGAAAAGTACCTTTGGTCCATGGTGGTTAGTCCTTGGAAGTTGTGCCTATGGTTTCGGACCATTGTGTCTCGACGGGCGTGTCGATCCCTAGTTTTGAAGTTGATGGTATTGGATTTCTATGGTTTTGGCTCTTGGTATTGAACAAGGCCTAAGACTATATAAGGAGAAGGAAATCATTAGGCAAGATTATTAGAAATGTCTTGAATATCTGAAGAAGTATGAGATCCAGTATGCAGGTTATGGGTTGATGATGCATTGCTTGATCTGAGCTAAGGAGAGATCTCATCGGTTGATGGAGAACTAGATCTAAGGAGAGATCGGGATCAAATGGTTTGAAATGAACTATCTTTATGATGCTTATTCTAGATCTACATACTGACGCATGTATTGTTCTATAAGTATTATGAGTATGATTGATGTCTGGTACAGCTGCAAGTTGATAGAAATTATTTTTAGATCTGTACGCGGGTTTGCTTTGATAAAAGCGCGTATACACGCGGGTTTGATTCATCGAAGTAGCGTATACATTGTAAATCTTAATATTTGAAGTTGCAGATGGATCTGTTGGTTATTACAGAGTTCTGTGTCTGCTCTGTGTTCTGGTGACTGTTGTTAACAGGGTTTCAGTGATTCAGAGTGTATCCAGTCTGAAAATTGATGAAACGTGGTACCTGGAGGTGAGAAGATTGTAGGCAAGCACCTACGTACTAGTATCTAAGCTAGTACAAAAGCTAAAGGAGATCTTTGGAGCATTGTAGCAGGTAGTAGCCTGCGTACTAGTAAATGGATCGGCTAGTACAAGAGCAAAGGGGGTTGTAGCTCCCGTACTGGTATAAGACTGCACCAGTACAAATATTGTAAAAGGATTTTCTTATTAAGAAGAAGATTGAGATGACTTGCAGCAGGTGGTTTTCACCCACATTGGGTTTCCACCTTATATCTTTGTGTTCATGTGTGTGGCTTTTGTGTGATGATCTGTTCTGTTATACTGCACCTGTTTACTGTTAATATGCTTAATAATGATCTGATGCATTTACTGAAGATTAAGCTAACTGAATTATAAGATATCTGGATATACGCGAGTTTCATTAGACACAGTAGCGTGTACACGCGGGTTCACTTAATTTAAGTAGCGTATATGTTTTTGAGCATTGAAAAAGATTGATTGATCTGATAATACTGATTCACCCCCCCCTCTCAGTATTATTTCCAACAATTGGTATCAGAGCCGGTCCTTTGGTAGAAGCTTGATCGCTTGAAGGAGATCCGTGGAACAATGGGAAAGAAGCTTAAGAAGAAAGCTCATAGGAAGAAGAAGACATCTCAGAAGATCTATGACAGTGGGAGAGTCGATTGGGGATTAGGTATAAGAAGTTCTTCAGATTCAGAATCAGATTCAGAATTAGATTCAGAATCATTATCAGGTATGAATGTGTTATCCTCTGATGTTCCTGCTATATTTCCTTGTGAAAGTGATGGAAGTGATAGTGAAACTACTGAACATGCTTTTATGGGTGAGCAAGAAAAGTATCAAATAGAGGCAGTATTTAGAAGGCTTACAGACAAAGTTAAAGATCAACAAGATCTATTGAACAAAAGGGAATGTGCTTTCAAAGAAGAAGTTACCAAACTAAAGGCCCAACTAGAAGAAGGAAACAAGGTAAGAAAGCTACTCAAGGACAAGGAAGACCAATGTCAAAAATTGCAGCATGAAGTGACATCATTAAGAAAAGAAGTCAACGAAAGAAGCACAACCATCAAGAAACTCAAAGATAGATCCAGCTACTATGAAAATCTTGAAGCTACAATCCCCTCACTAAAAGGAGATCTTGAAGAATCAAAGAAGCAGAATACAGATCTACTCCAAGCTATTGCAAAACAAGAAAACGAAGTCACCAGCTTAAAATCTCAAGTAGAATGTGCCTTCCGAGTTTGTCAAATGCAGCAGGATCTGAATGAAGAACAAGAAAAGGAGATTCTCAAACTAAGGCATCAGTTGGAAGAAGGAAGGAAAGATGGAGAAGACATGAAGAAGCAATGTCTAGAAAAGGAGGAACAACTTCAAGTTGAGGTAAATATCTTGAAAGGTAAAATAGAAGAAAAGGATAAGCTTTTACGATTTCAAGATAGTTCTAAAGTCTTGGATGATATTCTTAGTAGTCAAAGGTCCCCTGCTATAAAGACTGGTCTTGGTTTCCATGAATCTGTTGAAGGTGAATCTAGTTCACAAGGTGAGGCAAGGAACTCTAAAGAGAAATCCAAAATGATCAACAAGGAGATGAAAGGTCAATCTCATCATCAACCAAGGAAAGAAAGTCTTCAAAGAAAATCTTTTACTCCTCCTATGAATAATATTGAATGTTATGTATGTCATAATCTTGGACATGTTGCAGCTAGATGTAGAAGAAGAAGAGTTCAAGACTATTATGTGGACAGGTCATCTCAATCAAGGTACTTTAATGGATATTGCTTTGCTTGCAATATGTATGGTCACAAAGCTGCTGATTGCTACAGAAGGAACATGAAACATGTTAGATGTTATGCATGTAACAAGCTTGGACATATAGCAAAGGAATGCAGGAACAAAGGATGGACATCACACCGAAAGGAGAAAACCTCATCACACTTGAAGATATGGAGGAAGAAGGAAGTACAGTCAGCACAATGTACAACGACACAGCACAGCACAGACATATCAGACTCAGGGGGAGCTGAAAGTGTAAACCTTCAATGTCCTGAATCTCATACGCAATTTCCTTAAAGGGAAGTCGCGTATATACGCAAGTTCGACACTGCAAAGTTGCGTATATGTCAATCTGAAGAAAAGCAGTGGGGACAGGCTCAGAAAAGGGATCTGATATGATTCAGTCCATTATTTGCTCTATTGGTTAATAGCTACAGTCTGCTGAGGATGTGTGGAAATGTTTTGTTACTTGTATGATGTCTGGAAGTGTTTTGATCCTAACTTGAGGATGAAGATGTTTTGATGCTTACTGCTGATATATGCATGATCAGATCTAACAAATGGCACTGGTTGAGGGGGAGCATATGCCTTTAGTAATTCATTGTTGGCATTATGGTTAATAATCCTTGGTGATGATTCTTATATGGATAAATGATATATCTTGCTATGATATGATGTTGTGAGTTGTCTATGATAAACTCTCATATGATTCTTGAAGTTACATAGAAGATGTTCAGATCAGATTTATGGTTGATTCTTTGATGATGCATGTATGGTGCTTACATGGTGATCTTCATAAGAACAAGGAGAAGTACAAAGCTTGAATATACATCTTCCTCACTTGATGATGGGTCACTCATATACTGCTGTTGTCATATGCATAAAAATCATACAGTTATGATGCAGGCACTCTTGTGGATAAGGATTGTTGCTGTTGATGATATCAAGAAGTTTTGTCAAATGAGCTTGAGCTCAAGATACATAATGCTGATACATGGATGACTACTCAAAGTTGCTTTATTGGAGACATGGTGATGAGTTCTTATCTATATGATGATAGGTTTATACTTACATATGTTAATTGATGCAGATGTTCCCAAGTAATGATACTTGGATCATGTAGAGCTTGATGAAATGGCTATGGTGGTTTCACACATGATACAATGTGAATGACTCTGAATTCTGTTCAAAGGGATGAATTGATGCAGACATACCTTGTTATAGGTTGATGACCTATTCTCTACAGGACATTTACAGGTTGCTGATATGGAAATTTGTGTACGCGTGTTGTTTAAAGGATATCCGCGTGCATACGCCGTTTTACAAGGGGATAGTCGCGTATATGGTGTACGCGTGTTGCGTAAGGGATATCTGCGTATATACGCCTATTTATGTGTATACAGACGCGTATATGGAGATTTGAAGGAAATCAGCAGGGACAGATGTTGGTTGCAGAAAGTCTGATATAGGTCTGACAGAGATCATCTGGCACAGGTTCAGGGGGAGAAGATAATCTTCCAATGATGCATTGTTGGCATTATCTTAAAGCTTTTGGTTCTAGTTCACATTTGGTGTTGATTTCAGGAGGAACAAAGGCGAAAGGAGAACAGAAGGATCTCTTGGTTGCTGATCTGAATGGTGATTATCAGATGCTGCTGGTGACTTTCATAAGTCTTGGTCTAGTTATTTCGTCTCTATGTCATATATCTCTTTTGTGGTATCTCTTTCATGGTGTCAAGGTCATGTAACGGCCTATTTTGGTTTCCCCACTATGCCTGGGATGATTGATGCAATGTGATTGGTTGTCATATGTAAAATTTTGATGTA
Source organism: Pinus tabuliformis (assembly GCA_031772625.1). Lineage (NCBI taxonomy): Eukaryota > Viridiplantae > Streptophyta > Pinopsida > Pinales > Pinaceae > Pinus > Pinus tabuliformis. The sequence goes on along the minus strand of CM062804.1, from coordinate 44,961,922 downwards.
TTCCCACTTGGTTGGGTGGATGAGTCAATTTTTGTATATCCTCACTTAGTTGAGAGATGGATGTATGTATGAGTCCTAAGTGATAGGAAGGTCCTTTATGATGTATAGAGTCATGTTCTTCTTGAAGAACATCTTTTGTAGACCTTGCTTACAGTTAGGGAGAGCATGATCAGCACACTTCAGCAAGAACAGAGATTCAGCATGTACTCAGAGGGAGCATGGACAGATTGGTACACCTTGGCATATACAAAGGGGGAGATTATTCAGAGATTTCAGCAGGTACTCAGGGGGAGTATGGACAGTGGAATGATTCAGCAAAGGAAGAGAATATCTTGGTCCACCCTTTGCCCTTGATGTCAAAGGGGGAGAGTGATTTGGTGTTGTTGCCATCAAGTCCAAAGGGGGAGATTGTTGGCATTATGATGCATGTGTTGTACTTGATGGCAACCCTCTCATAGAAGAATATCTCACTTATGTATAACTGGGTGAATCTTCAGAAGAGATATCAGATGTGACTGATGGAGGACAGCTCAAAGGAATCAGATGATGAATCTTCAGAAGAGATATCAGATGTGACTGATGGAGGACAGCTCAAAGGAATCAGATGATGAATCTTCAGAAGAGATATCAGATGTGACTGATGGAGGACAGCTCAAAGGAATCAGATGATAGTTCTAAGTCAAAGGAATCAGATGATGAATCTTCAGAAGAAATATCAGATGTGACTGATGGAGGACAGCTCAAAGGAATCAGATGATAGTTCTAAGTGTGACAAGTTAGCTTTGCCATCAAGTCCAAAGGGGGAGATTGTTGGCATTATGAGATAAGTGTTGTCCTTGATGGCAAACCACACTGATGACAAATCATAGTACAGAAGGTCAGCAACAAGGAATTGATGATCAGACTATAAGAAGAAGAGAAAGTTCATACACGCAGGTTCGTTAAGCCCAAGTCGCGTGTACACGCAGGTTGGCTTCAGCAAAAGAGCGTGTATATGGAAAAGTACCTTTGGTCCATGGTGGTTAGTCCTTGGAAGTTGTGCCTATGGTTTCGGACCATTGTGTCTCGACGGGCGTGTCGATCCCTAGTTTTGAAGTTGATGGTATTGGATTTCTATGGTTTTGGCTCTTGGTATTGAACAAGGCCTAAGACTATATAAGGAGAAGGAAATCATTAGGCAAGATTATTAGAAATGTCTTGAATATCTGAAGAAGTATGAGATCCAGTATGCAGGTTATGGGTTGATGATGCATTGCTTGATCTGAGCTAAGGAGAGATCTCATCGGTTGATGGAGAACTAGATCTAAGGAGAGATCGGGATCAAATGGTTTGAAATGAACTATCTTTATGATGCTTATTCTAGATCTACATACTGACGCATGTATTGTTCTATAAGTATTATGAGTATGATTGATGTCTGGTACAGCTGCAAGTTGATAGAAATTATTTTTAGATCTGTACGCGGGTTTGCTTTGATAAAAGCGCGTATACACGCGGGTTTGATTCATCGAAGTAGCGTATACATTGTAAATCTTAATATTTGAAGTTGCAGATGGATCTGTTGGTTATTACAGAGTTCTGTGTCTGCTCTGTGTTCTGGTGACTGTTGTTAACAGGGTTTCAGTGATTCAGAGTGTATCCAGTCTGAAAATTGATGAAACGTGGTACCTGGAGGTGAGAAGATTGTAGGCAAGCACCTACGTACTAGTATCTAAGCTAGTACAAAAGCTAAAGGAGATCTTTGGAGCATTGTAGCAGGTAGTAGCCTGCGTACTAGTAAATGGATCGGCTAGTACAAGAGCAAAGGGGGTTGTAGCTCCCGTACTGGTATAAGACTGCACCAGTACAAATATTGTAAAAGGATTTTCTTATTAAGAAGAAGATTGAGATGACTTGCAGCAGGTGGTTTTCACCCACATTGGGTTTCCACCTTATATCTTTGTGTTCATGTATGTGGCTTTTGTGTGATGATCTGTTCTGTTATACTGCACCTGTTTACTGTTAATATGCTTAATAATGATCTGATGCATTTACTGAAGATTAAGCTAACTGAATTATAAGATATCTGGATATACGCGAGTTTCATTAGACACAGTAGCGTGTACACGCGGGTTCACTTAATTTAAGTAGCGTATATGTTTTTGAGCATTGAAAAAGATTGATTGATCTGATAATACTGATTCACCCCCCCCTCTCAGTATTATTTCCAACAATAGAGGGCTTGGTTCTCTTGATTAAATACAAGTTCCATACCCTAGTACATGATAAAATCCAATGGAAACATTGCAATCCCCCCAATCCTGAAATCTTGAAAAACAGATAAGTCTGCTGGATTTTAAGTGAGATCTAAAATTCTACTTTCTCCATATGAAATCCAATGAGGGCGAAATCACTCTCAAACATCCTGATTCATTTCATGGTAATGTTAAAAATTTAATTAAAATGATGAAAATGAAAAATAAAGGAGAATATCACTTTTACTTTAAAAATTTAACATTACCATGAACTGCATATCAACACTAGGGCAAAAGTTCACTTTTATAACTTTAGACAGGCATCTGGAAGCAACTAGAAGTCACTAAGCTAACGTAAGAATAGATTAGAAAACAAATAAAAGATAAAATAAAAAAATAGAACACAAGTAAATGCTGAAATGTGGGTCGTACGGCCCTAAAACGCGTTTCAAGCCGTACTGGCCACGTTTCAGTTTCATGAAACGTGGCAATACGGCTTGAAACGCGTTTCAGGGCCGTACCAAACGCGTTTCAGCGTTTCGTACCCGTTTCCGTACGGAAATGCCCTTCTGCCCCACGTTTCCTGCAACATAGGTATTAAATGTTTTAAATAGCTTGTTCAATTTTAAACAAGTAGAAGAAATAAACCAGCAAAATACAGAGTAATTTTCTAATGGATAGATTTAGAAAATTCAACAACATTTTGGTAAGTGAAATATCAATTTTGATCATTTTTTCTATAATGCACGATTGCACTTAGGAAATGTGGGTTTAGAGGTCCCACACTTGATTTTTGGCTTAGAGCACACCCAAACATTAGAGCTGGAGGAAATATTGTGGCCTTAGTGGAGCGTGGGCGCCACCTCGTGGGAATTTCTACCCACATGAGGAATACACTCTCATTGGAGCGGATTTGGTGTGGGGAATTCGAGCTGGGCCCACATGGCCATTTTGGAGTTTCCTTGACAAAAAGAGGAAGAGACACTCAATTCATCATTCATTCATCACTTGCAAAACTGTCTTTTGACAATAGCACGCTTGAGCTGAACCCAAGTCTGCAAGTGTTGTTTAGGACATGAATGTCTCCGAGCGGAGATCTCAACCCTTGCTTTGGTGGACTTCGAGTGCCAACGCAAGGAGGGAGTTCTACCCTTATTAGTTTGTACTAGCCATAGGGAGTCTGATTTTAGTGAGAAATTCAACTACATCAGCGCAGGGATTGTGCAGTTCATGGTGGAGGCACTCCGGGAGGTTGAGGAGGGAGGTGTGGTTGAGGCTGAAACTTGGGGATAAGGTCGGGGAAGTATTTTGGTGAGGATTAAAGCTATTTTAGTGGCCATTTGCAGCAGGATTTACAGGTGGGTCGAATCGCTTAGCAGTTGAGTCATTGAGGGAATTAGGGCCGAATTTCCGAAGTCAATCATTGGCCAAATCCTTCGTGAGTTATTCTGGGTATTTGGTGGAGAGGCAAGGATTAATTTCCCAAAATTTTCTAAGCACCGGAGAGGGCGCTAGTTGCAGTTCTATTCAGCCCACAACGTATTTCTGGGCATCTTCAGTGTAAAGCTAGAGCAGTGCAGCAGCAGATTGGAGAAGAGTGACTTATCTATCATTTGGGGCTTTGCTAGCTTGCCTTGAGCAAGCTCAGGTGCATTCCTTCCAGCACAATATTTTACACCCTTTATTTATCAATAAAAGAGCTCATCAATGCAATTTTTGGTGTACTTTCTTGGTCTGATTGTGTGTTTATTGTTTTATGGCCTTTTGTCTATGTTTTCTTTATATATTTACTATGAATTTTCCCTAGGAATATTAGAGTCAGAGAGACTAAGGAACACGAGATCTCTAAAACCATTAAAGGTTTCGATAGAAAACGCTTAAAAACCTCTCAATTAAATTAATTGATCAAAAATTAAAAGCGATTAAATCTAACTTAGGAAAATTGATTAATTAATAGGTATTATTTGAAGAAATTGACTTTTTCTCTAGAGACTTCCTTAAAATGAATTGATGAAGTCTAAGATGATCTGAGCCATCAATCATGATTAGATCTTGCCAGTTGATTCTATAGCGATAGATTATAAGAGCAAGTCAATGGGATGGATATAGACACAGTTATGAAGCAAGGAAGCAAGGGAGTGCGGTTTACCCAATGAACAGTACTAAGCGAGGGTAGAGGTCGAGCCACGAAACCAACAGTGAAAGCGTTTCAACAGAAGACAAAGAGGATTTCCAAGGGAGATTTCCGCAAATATTTCTAGAGTCAGAGAAAAGGCTGAATTAATCTGTAGGAAGGTCGTACCAGTTGGTACGAATTTTCCAATGTACAAATTTGGGAAGCAGGTCATTTTCTAGTTGTCTGGATTTAGTCTTGCAAGGTAGAGCCATATTGGCTAGTGCGAGTGCAGGATCAGTCAGCTTGAGATCCAGTTAGCCAGTGTGCATTTCCAACAGCTAGTGCATAGAGCAGAAGGGAGTGTGAATTACTGGAGGAGGACAAGTGGAGCGGTAGATTGATCAGTTATAGATAGCAAAAGCTGACAAAAATGGGCTTCCATCTATCGGCCCGTCAATTAACGGGATTGCCCATTGCCGTTTTTCACAACTCTTGAATTTTTTCCCATTGGGCTGTGGTGGTAGACTAGACAATAAATGACACCAATCTTTCTATTATCTTCCCCATCAATTGACGTATTGACACAATGATTTCGAGTTGGACAATGAAGACTGAAAACTTCAATATTTCGTTATGTGTGCGCAACTATGAACTTTGTTGCCCTAGCTCTACTTGGTCGATCTGAGCTTGACTCAATTCTATTTGTTCTTATGAACACTAATACCGGGACTAAACTTCCAAACCTACAAATAAAGCTAATCAACTGCGACACAAGGAAAACTCTAACATACACACAGGGGTAACAACACAAGGATTTTTTAATAGAATATATGATTCAGACCATAGGATTAGATAGTCGAGCACAATATCCCTCTGATCTTCCTTAATATTTTTCAAGAAAAATCTCTCTCCTCTTGATTTCTCTCTCTAAAATCTTATCATACATAAGAGAACTCTTTTAATAAGGTTCTCATACAAACTCAACAACCCTAATGAAAATCAACTAACTTCCTAAATAATTAAATTTCTTCTAGACTATACCTAGGAAAAATATTACAAATTTAAATAAATTAGGGAACCAACTCCCTTAGTAAATGGGGTTTTGCCCTCAGGAGGTCAAAGGTGAATTTGACCTGTAGATGCTCCTACAACAATTCCAATGAAAAAGAGATTGAAGAGAAAACTTGAAGGAAGTTGAGGAAAGGATTTATGCAGCCATCTCATCTAACATTCAAAATATAAATTATGTTGCTTAAGTTTCGGGGTTCTAAAAAGTACAAATTCTGTTTTAAAATTCATGTTGGTATTATATGTAGGTGTGGGGAAGGGAAACATCAGTGGTGCACAGACTTTGAGAAAAAAAACTAGCAGTTCAAATCCGTATATATGCATAGACGAATATTGTCACTTATAAAAAATAATCAAACAAAAGGTTTGTCATGTCAAAGTTATACATAATGTTTATCACTATAAACATGGAGATGAGACTGACAGTATAAAAATTAACTGTTGATTTGGGGTAGCATTGGATGTGCTTTAGCCATGAAAATTGGTGGAGAGGTTAAAGCACATGAGATATCCAATACCCAAAAATGGTTGAAGCAGATTCTAACCGTTTGGGAGATATTAAAATAATTAATATTTTTAATGGAGTTCATAAATCTAAACTTCGAAAACATAAAATATTAATGGGTATTAATATAAAATTGGGTTAGAAGGTTCCAAAAGTCATGGATCAAGCCAAATCTAATATTGGTCGTTGATTAGAGATTTAATCTCAGTCGTTGAAGGACCAACGAGAAAAGTATAAGAGGGCTTGCAAGTCAATTGGAGAACACACCAGAGTGATTAGTCATTCATTTTGCTAGAGCAAGGTTGCTAAGCAAAGTTGAATCAATGATCAGCAGTGAGGGGCAGTGAATGCGAGGTAGAAAGGCAGGGACAATACTGGGAGACCAACACATAAGCGGAGAGAGCCAAAGCAGCAGTGAGTCCAGGACTCTAGGCTACGCAGAGCCCAGCAGAGGCAGCGCATAGCCCAGAGAGAGACTGCGTCATCAAAGCAAAGGGTAGAGGGAGTGACACAGATGTTGAAGTTTCTAACTTTACGTAGTTTAGAAACCCTTCATGCACTTTTTTTGATTTATTCCTACCTACTTGTTACTTTTCTTTAACAAGTTATTTACAAAGTAAATACCGAAAATAAACACCAGTGCATGCTCAACATATTACAGATCAACAACTAAAAGAAACAAGAACAAACACATCACATGACACCATTATTTTTGGACCAACGTCCCCTGAAAAACACAATGTGGGAAAACCGGTGCAGCTAGATGAGTATAATCTGGGTGTCGAAACTAGCCTACCCAACAGAGAATTTCCTTAGCAACTATACCTCACAGTTTGAGAGAAATCTCCTGGCTAAAACCCCGGAAAATCTTTCCGGCAACTCCTCAGCACAAAACTGCTCGACAACCCCAGCGTCTGCCCAAACTGGATTGCGTTAGCCCCATAGTTTTAAAAAACGGTTGTTTCGATACCGAAACGGCCGAGTTGAACCGTTTCGTTGCCCTCCAAACTGACTCGGCCCATGAAACGGCTCATTTGGCCGAGTCAGCCATGACTCGGCCGACTCATTGGACTGACTCGGCCCATGAAATGGCTCATTTGGCCGAGTCAGCCATGACTCGGCCGAGTCACTGAATGACTCGGCCGAGTCATGGCTGACTCGGCCAACTCAGCCATTTCCATATTGACTCGGCCGAGTCACTCACAGCGGCGCGTAACCCAAGTTAAACAGCGATTTATCAATTTTTTTATGAATTTTTTTGGTGTTTTCTGATTGGTTTGGACTCCAAGCTGTTGTGTGAATAAGTTAAATGTCATTTGGGGTCCACTTCCCCCTCCCAAACCCTATTTAACACACTCAAGTGCTCTCATTCTCTCACAACAATCTTGTGCATTTGAGTGAGAGTCTTTTTTGAGAGTTAGTGAGCAGTTCTTGAGCTTGTTTTTGGAGCAGCAGTGAGGAGTCTTGGAGGAGCATTGTAGCTGGAGTGAGGAGCTTCTTGGGCAGCCATTTGGAGCAGCATTGAGGAGTTGATTCTTGGAGCAAGCTTGAGGAGGCAGTTTGTGCCTGGAGGTATTTTTTTTCACCTCTATAAATCTGTTTTTGCTTAGTAAATTTTAGGTGCATATTTAGAAAGCTTAGAGAGTGTTTTTTGTCAAAGAAATGAACATTGAATCAATGTTTTTTTTTTTTCATTTTCAGATTGTTTGATTTCATTTCCTAGTCAAAAAATGGCACCTAGAGCAAGAGATCCTGCTTGGGCATATGTTGAAATTGTTGATAGTCAAATGCAATGCAAATTTTGCCATAGGAAAATTAAGGAAGGTCCTGGGGGCATTAATAGGTTGAAACAACACTTGGTAGGGATTAGAGGCCAAATTACCCCATGTACCTCACCAGAAATTGGGGAGATTAGGAAGCATTTGTTGGCAAGCTTTGAGAAATTTAAAGAAGATAAGGCTAGGCAAAAAGACATACAGGCTGAAAATTGGGAGGAAGAGGGAGATACAAAAAATGATGGCTACGAACCCCCATTATGATTTTGAGGGTTCTTCCTCTATCCCTCAAACTGATACATCCAACCCTTTCCAATATGTTCCTCCCTCTTTTGGTTCTGTTCAAGATAAGGGAAAGGGTAGAATGATAAAGGGTGATGTGACTATGAAAAGTTATTTCACTCCCTCCTCTCCATCAGATGCACATAGTCCTGAAGTTAGTAAAATTCAAATGCAGCCCACTTTAGATGACCACTGGAAGAAAGAATTGAGGGAGACTGCTTGTGAGTACATAGCTAGATGGTGGTATGATGCTGATATCCCCTTTAATGCTGCTCGTTCACCATATTATGAGCCTATGTTTGATACCATACATGCTACTGGAAAAGGCTTCAAAGGCCCTACTATGCATGAGCTAAGGGGGTATCATTTGCAAAAAGAAATTGAATCCATTAATGAGTATTTGAAAGAGTTCAAGGACTCATGGGCAAGAACAAGATGTACCATCATGTCAGATGGATGGACTGATCAAAGAAACCGTACCATCATAAACTTTCTTGTCTTCTGCCCACGGGGAACCATGTTTTTAAAATCAGTTGATGCATCTGATAAGGTAAAAGATGGGCAATTGTTGTTTCAGCTATTGGATCAGGTTGTTGAGGAGGTGGGGGTGGCTAATGTTGTTCATCACAGATAATGCCTCTAAATATGTTCTTGTTGGTAAACTGTTAGAGGAAAAACACAAGACCATCTTTTGGACCCCACGTGCTGCACATTGCATAGACCTCATGCTTGAGGATATTGGAAAAATAGAGTGGGTCAAAAACACTATAGATCATGCCAAAAGCATAACAAAATTAATCTACAATCATACATTGATTTTGAGCCTCATGAGGAAACACACTGGGGGCAAGGATATTATTAGGCCTGCCATCACTAGATTTCCTACACATTTTTTGACATTGCAATCTATGCTTTCCCAACATAGAAACTTGCAAAAGATGTTTTCTAGTAATGAATGGAATCAAAGCAATTGGTCTAAGAAATTGGAAGGCAAAGAATTGAAAAGGAAAGTCTATGAAGAAACTTTTTGGAGAAAGGCAGCAGAGATTGTGAAGCTTGCTGAGCCACTAGTAAGGTGTTGCAGTTGGTGGATGGGGAAAGGTTGGCTATGGGCTTCATTTATGAGGCTATGGATCAAGCAAAGGAGCAAATAAAGACGGTATACAAGGATAGAGTGGCAAAGTATGGGCCCATTTGAGCAATCATTGATGAAAGATGGAACAATCAACTCCATCGCCCTATACATGCAGCTGGGTATTTTTTGAACCCATGGTATCATTATAAAGCTAAGGAGTCAGGAGCTTTGAGGGGGGAGGTCAAAGATGGACTAATTGATTGCATTGATCGCATGATCCCATTGGGGTCTGATCAGATGGAGATACACCGACAGGCCAATACCTTTAGCAATGCATTAGGTACCTTTGGGAAGAACCTAGCAAAGATTGCAAGAGAAGCAGATGAGCCAGGTAAACAAAAATTTCAATTTTCAAATTCTTAATTGTTTTACTTTTTTTTTTTATAGTTTGTTAAATCGTTTATAATTTGAAAGTTAGATATAATTTGTAATTTTGTTGAGCTAACTCATTACACTCCTATGTTTTTTGCAGCACAATGGTGGGAGGCCTTTGGTGGCCATTGTCTTGAATTGCACAGGTTTGCAATTCGTATTTTGAGTCAAACTTGCAGTGCATCTGGGTGTGAGCGCAATTGGTCTGTCGTTAAGAGGATTCACACAAAGAAGAGAAACCGTTTGGATCAAAAACGGTTAAATGATCTAGTTTATGTCCAATACAACCTCCGGCTCAGACGAAACCATTTGCTGAACAAAAGACCTGATTCAGATCCCATTGTGTTGGAAGACATTGACCCAACATCAGATTGGGTAGTGGAGAGTTGTCCAGCAGAGTTTGATCCTGATGAGGATCTTGATTTAGATTTAGATATCGAGACATCAGTTGAACTTGAACATGTTGTTCTAGTTCAGTTGTGTTAGCGCTTGAATTTGGCCTCAGGCTGAAAAAGACAAAATCCAAGGCAACATCAAACCACTTAGCCTCGTAGCTAGCCCTACGGGGCAGGAGAGGGCTCTCTCCGGGTCTATCTCGGAAAAAGGTTTTCAAAGGGCGGAGATGACCAATAAAGAACACTGATTTTAGGCTAGTAAACTGATTGAGAAAGTTTGATTTCAGATTTTTAGGGTTTTGGTGGAAAACAGGGGGAAAGCAATTTTGGGTGCGGGGATGGGACACAGCTTTTGCAGAGGTCTTTTTGGGGCAAGGTAGGAGATTGTCTTGATGCCTTTGATTTAAGTGAATGGATAGGAATGACCGGTGAGGAGCTAAAGAGAGCAAGAAACCATCGAGAGTTCTCTTTAGATAGAGGAAAACATAGATATTAAGCAAACTTAAAGGCAGAGCATACAAATTATGAATTCTACCTTAACACTTCATTTACTTAATGTGCAGGAAAGAAAAGTGGGAAAATGATACACATAACAAATCTTACAAGTACATGAGAGAAGCACACCATCAACACAAATAACCACAGGAATCCCAAATAGTGTTGCAAAACCCTGGTCTTTCCTTTGCCAAAATTGCAGAGATACAAAGTGTAATACAATAGAAACTTATCCCTCCAAAGTCCAACCATGAAAATGACTAAGAAAATACATAATATAGGCAAGCTAACACCTTTCCTTGCCTCTAGGGGTCGAGCTCATCATCCTAGGAGTTGTTTCAACCAATTCTAAACAAAGCACTACAATCTAGGCAGTCAAAACAACTTGCCTCTAAAAGCTAGGAAACCAATTCATTCATTAAATGTTTGCTATTTCATGAATGAATCTTCTAGAATAGGTAAATAAGTGTCATGTCAACATTAAAATACATTAATTACATAAAAGAGGGTGAAAAATCCCATCACAAGTCAAAACTGGTCAAAGCTGGGCGAATTCCTGAGCTATAGATGAAAAATTGAGAAAATGTCCTGATGCGTAGCGCCCCAATCCTGAATGCGTAGCGCGCCTTTGAGCCAACTTTTGAGGCACTTCCCGGCATCCAAATGAGGCAAAAGTAGGCTTGTTGGAAAGGTATGGATGTCTGCTTTCCAGCCCAAGTGGAATTTCTCAATTTGGTGGTCATTTGCCCTCCAAATTTGCAATCTCCCAAGACTGCTCCCTGTGTGTCCAAAAAGTGGCAGAAAGTCATTTTTTGCATGCTTTTTGACCTTCTGAGGGCTCAAAACCCGATGAAATGTCTTGGTAATTGCTGAGCAAGTGTAATTTGTCATGAAAAATCCAAAAATGCTGAGTTTTTGAGGAATGGACTTGCCCATCTTCAGGGTAGCGCGCAGCGCGCTACGTGTTCAGAGCAAAAACTAGTGTGTGGCACAAAAAAGTCAAAATTGACCAAAATTGCTAAAAATTTCCTGAAATTTGAGCTGGAAGTGCATCATTGAGCACCATGCTCCTTCAAGGTAGCCTTAGCCAAAATATGAAGGAGATCGGGCCTTTTCCTCCGTTTTAGTGCCTTGGCCAACCGTCCCTTGAGCACCTTCATTTTTTCCTTACACACATGCATTCGAGCCCAATAGTGATTCTTCATGTGTCGGAGCATGTCCTTTTCCGTGTTTGCCTTGGCCAGCAACTTCTCCAAATGAGTATTGACCCGGATGAGCATATCCTCTCGCTCAATGGGTGTCAAACCACCGGGTCTCTTGCGAGCCAAGTTGTGGTCTTCATGGATCCTCCGCAACTCATCAAGAGAGTGTTCATCCTCTAATTGCTTGTTGCGCTGCTTTAAATAAGTAATTGTCCAGTTTTCCATCTCCAATTTTTGCTGCAACAAGTCATTTTCAGCCCTTAGTTGCTGGATGATCTCCTTTGACTCTAGGCTAGGAGAAATAATATCAAGGTCAACAACATCTATGCCTGGAACACCTGATGGCCCCTCATCAATCTTGGGCTGCTTGCCTCTCTCTGGTACCTGTGCTGCTGTCGAAGGCGAGGCCCCTTCCACCTGATGTGGAGATAACACTCGCTGTGCTGATGAAGAAGGCGAAACCCCTTCCACCTGATGTGGAGATAATACTCGCCGTGCAGATGCAAATAAGACCCTATGGCCTCTCTGATATGTAACATAAGGAGGAGTGCTGACATGCTCGGGCTCTGGAATATCAAACTGATGTGAAGGCCCTCCCTCATCATGGACAACCTCAGGAGGTGGCTGTGGCACTGTGAACAAGTCACGAGAAATGAAATCCTCCCATGGAATACCCTGTTGTGCCAACTGATGCATGACCACAATCTTGATCAGTGCATAATGATAAATGCTCTTGTGTTGCTGTGCTGGGCTCTTTCTTTGCACCAAGGGCACCATCCTCTCTATATTTCGGCACATGAAGAATGGAATGTTCATCATTCGTACCCGTGTGAAATGCATCAACAAACGGATATGGTACGAATACAAACGTGAAAATCTGCCCTCACAAGTGAAATAGTGAATGATGATCTTCATCATAGGTGCATACTCGTCTCTTAAGAATCTGAAGGGAAAAACACCAGTTAGGTACCTCATATATGCATGTTTGATATATGGATCATAATGAAATCTGTCCAACGGCTGGCGCTTGCTCCATTCTTCTCCAATATTGGGTATCCCTGTTGCTTGAGCAACAATCTCAGGTGACAATGTGAAGTCCACTCCTGCAAGATTCACATGCCCATTGTGCAAATGTAGGACAAACAAGCGGGCCAATTCCTTGTGGTGTTGAATTTGAGAGATTCTTTCACAATATTCATAGCATGATAGATATCAGAAACATGACACTGCAAGTGGACAAGCTTGTAGATAAGCCAAAGAGGTGGGTTCCTCCCTGACATGCTGACCACCCTTACCACCCCTGTGATGCCTCCTTGGCACCTCTGCCTCTGGTGTTGATTCACGGTCATCACTTTGCTCATAATCTGTTTCAGTTTCTGACATGGTTTTGGAGGCAAGTGACTGAAAAATAATGCTGACTGTGCACCCAATGAACTGTTGTTTTGACTTGTTTGAATGCTGTTACCAAGGGGACAAACACACATGGGAAATGTTAGGGAAAAAGGGAAAATTGAGGGGATTAGGGAAAACATGTGGAAGGAAATGTTAGGAAAGGAACATGGAACATATACAATCATAATTTGTAGGATTGTAATGGGAAGTAGGGTTTAGGAAATTTACATAGGATTTTAGGAATTAATAGGGTTTAGGGATTTTAATGATTTTTAGTAGGGATATTATATGATTTGCATGGGAAATGTCAAGGAAAATGGTGAGGAAAATATGGGGAAAGAGGAATGGGAAAAAGGGTAACCTTGGGCAGCAAATTTCAATGAAACCCTAGCACATTTGCAATTTTAATATTTGATACATCAAGGTAGGGTCTTACTCCATATTAACATGGCATTTTTGCATTTTCATTGCTCATTCATCTTAGCCAAACCAAAAATCACCATGATTAGAGGCCTACCTGAAAAGATTTGGAGAGAAAAGCAGTTTTGGTGGCTTGCTGGCGATTTCCTGAGCAAGAAATCCAACGTGTAGCGCGCCCAGCCTGATGCGTAGTGCGCCTCCCAACGCGTAGCGCCTGAGTTAAATTGAACTGGAAACTGCGCGCTGATGCGTAGCACGCCCTCCAACGCGTAGCGCGCCTCTTCTGATGCGTAGCGCGCTTCTGCAACTGCTCAATTCGCCCAATGAACTCTGAAATCAACTTGATAACTATTCTCTTGGAGTGTTGAGAGCCAAATGAATTACCAATGAGGGATGGCATGCTTTTATAGCCTTCCTTTTAATTTTTCACTTGCCCAAAACCCACTTTGTTATGTTTGAATGTTGACATTTTTTTGCTTTAATTGGCCCTGACCTTTAATTTCATTTCTTTGAAAAATTGGTTGAAATGATGATTTCTTCTGAAAATTTTTGCAGGGATAGCTTCTGGGATGCTTTGGCAAAGGAGACCAAGGCTGCACTTCGACATTTGAAGAATTTGAAATTTTGATGATTTTTACAAAAATGAGATAATGACCTTGTTTTTCAAAAACACAGTTTTTGAGAACAAGGCAAAAATTTAGTTGTACAATGATGAGAAATGTTTAATGAAGGACATCCCTCTGGCCTACTGGTCCTTGATGACCTCTCAAGACAAAATTAGACTCAACCCTAGACCTAAAACCTAAAAACTTAAAGCAAAATGAATGACCCTTTGAGGACTTTATTTATTTGAACAAACCTGAACCAGCAGTGCCAAACAAAAGGGGAATGACGACATAAACCCCTTCCACCGAGATTATGGCATGCCTAACGGAATGCAACATGATCACACTGATGAGACACCTAACTATGAAATGCAAAGAGCTTTGATCTCTGGCGGAGGGCTACTAGACCGACTCTAACATTGGCTCCAATGGGGATGGTAGCTCCTTGAAGGTGCCAAGAACCGCAGATCTCTGTAAGAGCTAGACAGTGCCTTCATCCATTGGGCGATGGAGTCATTATTTGACAAACCATACATGACTTTGACTCATTTATTGACTGAAACTTGATTCAAACCGACTCAATTATGAAACCTACATGACTGAAAACTGACTCACAAATGATTCATGACTGACTTAACTAAAACAAGAACTTACAAAGCTTATTGAAGGGCAGCAGTCCATCAAGATTTGAAATCATGATGACAACCACCTGTGTTTCTTACAAGACAATATACCATCAAACTATATCAAAATGCCAATGCAACCAATCAAGCAGATGCCTTCTTGATTGGTTCTCCTGATCAGATCTTCTGGTCAACAATGAATACTGGTAACTGGGCATCCAAAAATATAGTCGACCATATTCTCCTTCATCACTGAATACTGCAATAATCACCTTCACTGTTGATTGCAACAGGGCTGCCATTGGATCTTGAAAAACATGAAGTTTTGCCACTGCCACCTCCTGCTGAAAGAACAAGGTGTCTTTTGCTTCAAATTCTGATCTGCCTTCATCATGTGCTTCGGTAAAAGTATGCTCATGGGCTTCAAAAAACTCTGAACAAATGGATGGGCAGATCTCTTCTTAGAAAAGCATTTCAGCACATGAAACATATGAAGAGGAATCTAAATGGAAATCCTGAATGTTTTGTTCTTCTGTGGTGTGAATGTGCTGTAGGTCATTTGTATATGGTATGACAGCCGGATTATCATCTTTGTGAAGGAAAATATTATCTGTTTTCTGATCTACAAGACAGTCATCTTTTTCAACAGAGGAAGAAGTTTTCCCAACACTTTCCTGACTATGTGTGCACTGCAAATCTGCTGTAGCTTGGGCTGTAACAAGACCTTTCAAGAGCTGATCTATCTCCTCTTCAGACAAAGGAGACAATGCCTTTTGTTTTCTTCTGCCTAAGCAAGTCTTGTCTTCTTGAAATAACATTTCAAAACATGAAAAATCTGAATGACAGTCCTGATCTTCTGAAACTTGGAAACATTGTTGATCATCTTCATATGACACGGCAATCAAACTATCCAAATTATGATTTACCACTGAGTTATTGAAAGAAGATTTTTCACTTACTTGAACAAAGATCTCACCTTGCTGTTCATGAACTGACTGGATTGCTTCTTCATGAAGGCTGTGTTCTAATTATGGACTAACAGTATGAATTACTGTGTCTTCTACATTCCAAAGGATTTCAACAGAACCTGGAGTAGCTAACTGGACATTATCACAATCTACAATCAGCATTGGACTTACTTGCATGTTGCTGCCTTCTGTGGGCAGATCTGAAATTTCATTCTCCCTTTCATCATTTTCAGCCATATTATCTTCAACCTGCTGATCTTGATTCTGCTGCAAAATGTCCTGATCATCCTGATGGGAATTCTCTAAGTTTTCTTTATGCTGCTGAAATGGATTCTCATACAGAGCCTCCATGATCTCATCGTTCATAAAATTATCATCTTCATAATATTTCTCAAGGCTTTCAATAAAAGTTGAAGCATGTTTGCAACAGTCATGAACCAAATTTAATGATGGATAAGATGCTTGATATCTTTCAATGAACAAGGCATGAAAATCCTTTAAACAGTAAATACAAGCAGGCGGCAAACTTTCATACCAAGATTGGGCTTTACCTTCCAGAGTAGCCATGAATATCTTCATCAAGCAATCTTCAGGAAAATCAACCTTCAACTTGCGAATATGCATGTGAAATCTAACCAGATGTAGAGCAGCGTCCTTCTTACCATCATCATTAAATGTAGGCAAATTTCTTGACCAATCTACCTTCGGAATTTTATTTGGAAAACCAGGGATGTGATCTCGGCTCAGGGGAGCGTATCTTCTTGCAATCCGATCCATCTTGAAAAGCTCAAAGCTACTGATCTCTCTGCAGTGAAGTCACCATGAAGCACAGGTGGCTGGATTCTTCAGTGAAAAGAGTCGCCAGGTGAATGATTTCAGCCTTGTCAGTGTCTGATCGTTGTCCACTATCAACAATCAGATCTGAACTTGATACATGTACTGGGGTAAAATGCAAATGAAGTGTTGTATTCACAAGCTCACGGAGATGGACTGAAGCAGCGTTTATCTACTTCCGCTTATGCAAATCAAAAGCGTTTCGAAGGCTACCTGGCATAACTTCAGGCTCCGTCTAAGACTTATGAAACACACACATCAATCCACAAACAAGTTTGTTCTCCCCAGTATGGTCGCCAATATGTTAGCGCTTGAATTTGGCCTCAGGCTGAAAAAGACAAAATCCAAGGCAACATCAAACCACTTAGCCTCGTAGCTATCCCTACGGGGCAGGAGAGGGCTCTCTCCGGGTCTATCTCGGCAAAAGGTTTTCAAAGGGCGGAGATGACCAATAAAGAACACTGATTTTAGGCTAGTAAACTGATTGAGAAAGTTTGATTTCAGATTTTTAGGGTTTTGGTGGAAAACAGGGGGAAAGCAATTTTGGGTGCGGGGATGGGACACAGCTTTTGCAAAGGTCTTTTTGGGGCAAGGTAGGAGATTGTCTTGATGCCTTTGATTTAAGTGAATGGATAGGAATGACCGGTGAGGAGCTAAAGAGAGCAAGAAACCATCGAGAGTTCTCTTTAGACAGAGGAAAACATAGATATTAAGCAAACTTAAAGGCAAAGCATACAAATTATGAATTCTACCTTAACACTTCATTTAATTAATGTGCAGGAAAGAAAAGTGGGAAAATGATACACATAAAAAATCTTACAAGTACATGAGAGAAGCACACCATCAACACAAATAACCACAGGAATCCCAAATAGTGCTGCAAAACCCTGGTCTTTCCTTTGCCAAAATTGCAGAGATACAAAGTGTAATACAATAGAAGCTTATCCCTCCAAAGTCCAACCATGAAAATGACTAAGAAAATACATAATATAGGCAAGCTAACACCTTTCCTTGCCTCTAGGGGTCGAGCTCATCATCCTAGGAGCTGTTTCAACCAATTCTAAACAAAGCACTACAATCTAGGCAGTCAAAACAACTTGCCTCTAAAAGCTAGGAAACCAATTCATTCATTAAATGTTTGCTATTTCATGAATGAATCTTCTAGAATAGGTAAATAAGTGTCATGTCAACATGAAAATACATTAATTACATAAAAGAGGGTGAAAAATCCCATCACAAGTCAAAACTGGTCAAAGCTGGGCAAATTCCTGAGCTATAGATGAAAAATTGAGAAAATGTCTTGATGCGTAGCGCCCCAATCCTGAACGCGTAGCGCGCCTTTGAGCCAACTTTTGAGGCACTTCCCGGCATCAAAATGAGGCAAAAGTAGGCTTGTTGGAAAGGTCTGGATGTCTACTTTCCAGCCCAAGTGGAATTTCTCAATTTGGTCGTTTGCCCCTCCAAATTTTCAATCTCCCAAGACTGCTCCCTGTGTGTCCAAAAAGTGGCAGAAAGTCATCTTTTGCATGCTTTTTGACCTTCTGAGGGCTCAAAACCTGATGAAATGTCTTGGTAATTGCTGAGCAAGTGTAATTTGTCATGACAAATCCAAAAATGCTGAGTTTTTGAGGAATGGACTTGCCCATCTTCAGGGTAGCGCGCAGCGCGCTACGCGTTCAGAGCAAAAACCTGTGTGTGGCACAAAAAAGTCAAAATTGACCAAAATTGCTCAAAATTTCCTGAAATTTGAGCTGGAAGTGCATCATTGAGCACCATGCTCCTTCAAGGTAGCCTTAGCCAAAATATGAAAGGGATCGGGCCTTTTCCTCCGTTTTAGTGCCTTGGCCAACCGTCCCTTGAGCACCTTCATTTTTGCTTTACACACATGCATTCGAGCCCAATAGTGATTCTTCATGTGTCGGAGCATGTCCTTTTCCGTGTTTGCCTTGGACAGCAACTTCTCCAAATGAGTATTGACCCGGATGAGCATAGCCTCTCGCTCAATGGGTGTCAAACCACCGGGTCTCTTGCGAGCCAAGTTGCGGTCTTCATGGATCCTCCGCAACTCATCAAGAGAGTGTTCATCCTCTAATTGCTTGTTGCGCTGCTCTAAATAAGTAATTGTCCAGTTTTCCATCTCCAATTTTTGCTGCAACAAGTCATTTTCAGCCCTTAGTTGCTGGATGATCTCCTTTGACTCTAGGCTAGGAGAAATAATATCAAGGTCAACAACATCTATGCCTGGAACACCTGATGGCCCCTCATCAATCTTGGGCTGCTTGCCTCTCTCTGGTACCTGTGCTGCTGTCGAAGGCGAGGCCCCTTCCACCTGATGTGGAGATAACACTCGCTGTGCTGATGAAGAAGGCGAGACCCCTTCCACCTGATGTGGAGATAATACTCGCCGTGCAGATGCAAATAAGACCCTGTGGCCTCTCTGATATGTAACATAAGGAGGAGTGCTGACATGCTCGGGCTCTGGAATATCAAACTGATGTGAAGGCCCTCCCTCATCATGGACAACCTCAGGAGGTGGCTGTGGCACTGTGAACAAGTCACGAGAAATGAAATCCTCCCATGGAATACCCTGTTGTGCCAACTGATGCATGACCACAATCTTGATTAGTGCATAATGATAAATGCTCTTGTGTTGCTGTGCTGGGCTCTTTCTTTGCACCAAGGGCACCATCCTCTCTATATTTCGGCACATGAAGAATGGAATGTTCATCATTCGTACCCGTGTGAAATGCATCAACAAACGGATATGGTACGAATACAAACGTGAAAATCTGCCCTCACAAGTGAAATAGCGAATGATGATCTTCATCATAGGTGCATACTCGTCTCTTAAGAATCTGAAGGGAAAAACACCAGTTAGGTACCTCATATATGCAGGTTTGATATATGGATCATAATGAAATCTGTCCAACGGCTGGCGCTTGCTCCATTCTTCTCCAATATTGGGTATCCCTGTTGCTTGAGCAACAATCTCAGGTGACAATGTGAAGTCCACTCCTGCAAGATTCACATGCCCATTGTGCAAATGTAGGACAAACAAGCAGGCCAATTCCTTGTGGTGTTGAATTTGAGAGATTCTTTCACAATATTCATAGCATGATAGATATCGGAAACATGACACTGCAAGTGGACAAGCTTGTAGATAAGCCAAAGAGGTGGGTTCCTCCCTGACATGCTGACCACCCTTACCACCCCTGTGATGCCTCCTTGGCACCTCTACCTCTGGTGTTGATTCACGGTCATCACTTTGCTCATAATCTGTTTCAGTTTCTGACATGGTTTTGGAGGCAAGTGACTGAAAAATAATGCTGACTGTGCACCCAATGAACTGCTGTTTTGACTTGTTTGAATGTTGTTACCAAGGGGACAAACACACATGGGAAATGTTAGGGAAAAAGGGAAAATTGAGGGGATTAGGGAAAACATATGTGGAAGGAAATGTTAGGAAAGGAACATGGAACATATACAATCATAATTTGTAGGATTGTAATGGGAAGTAGGGTTTAGGAAATTTACATAGGATTTTAGGAATTAATAGGGTTTAGGGATTTTAATGATTTTTAGTAGGGATATTATATGATTTGCATGGGAAATGTCAAGGAAAATGGTGAGGAAAATATGGGGAAAGAGGAATGGGAAAAAGGGTAACCTTGGGCAGCAAATTTCAATGAAACCCTAGCACATTTGCAATTTTAATATTTGATACAGCAAGGTAGGGTCTTACTCCATATTAACATGGCATTTTTGCATTTTCATTGCTCATTCATCTTAGCCAAACCAAAAATCACCATGATTAGAGGCCTACCTAAAAAGATTTGGAAAGAAAAGCAGTTTTGGTGGCTTGCTGGCGATTTCCTGAGCAAGAAATCCAACGCGTAGCGCGCCCAGCCTGATGCGTAGCGCGCCTCCCAACGCATAGCGCCTGAGTTAAATTGAACTGGAAACTGCGCGGTGATGCGTAGCGCGCCCTCCAACGCGTAGCGCGCCTCTTCTGATGCGTAGCGCGCTTCTGCAACTGCTCAATTCGCCCAATGAACTCTGAAATCGACTTGATAACTATTCTCTTGGAGTGTTGAGAGCCAAATGAATTACCAATGAGGGATGGCATGCTTTTATAGGCTTCCTTTTAATTTTTCACTTGCCCAAAACCCACTTTGTTATGTTTGAATGTTGACATTTTTTTGCTTTAATTGGCCCTGACCTTTAATTTCATTTCTTTGAAAAATTGGTTGAAATGATGATTTCTTCTGAAAATTTTTGCAGGGATAGCTTTTGGGATGCTTTGGCAAAGGAGCCCAAGGCTGCACTTCGACATTTGAAGAATTTGAAATTTTGATGATTTTTACAAAAATGAGATAATGACCTTGTTTTTCAAAAACAGAGTTTTTGAGAACAAGGCAAAAATTTAGCTGTACAATGATGAGAAATGTTTAATGAAGGACATCCCTCTGGCCTACTGGTCCTTGATGACCTCTCAAGACAAAATTAGACTCAACCCTAGACCTAAAACCTAAAAACTTAAAGCAAAATGAATGACCCTTTGAGGACTTTATTTATTTGAACAAACCTGAACCAGCAGTGCCAAACAAGAGGGGAATGACGACATAAACCCCTTCCACCGAGATTATGGCATGCCTAACGGAATGCAACATGATCACATTGATGAGACACCTAACTATGAAATGCAAAGAGCTTTGATCTCTGGCGGAGGGCTACTAGACCGACTCTAACAAGTTGAATGCAGATCCCAATCCACCAGCCTCAGTCTCACAGCCGGCAAGGACTCCAGTAGTAGGTGCTTCCTCTGCTCAGCCATGACAGAAGCGCAGCCGCATATCTACTCTATCTCAGTTTGCATCTGCTGCAGTTGCACAGCCTGCTAGTGGTACCACTTCTACAGTTGCAATTGGAGATGATGATGATGAGGAGGAGCCATGGGGCCCCCTGTCTGACTCTGATGATGATGATCCAGAGATTGATCGACATGATCTTGGCTCCTCTGGCAGTAGCTTTTGGCCAGTAGTACTAGTACTGGAGTCTGGTCACTGTCATAGTTTACTTTTGTTGTAGAGGCCATTTCTAACCTCCTTGGTTATGTGTATTTTGTTTTGAGTCTTTGATCATGTATGACAGTTGACTATGTATTGCCATTGGGTAGCATTTTGATATAATGGATTGGTTCATGAACCTACTTTGATCATATGTTGTCTTCCATCTATATTATAATGTTGTGTGTTTGGACACATGAATGAAAATATTTAAAATTATGTTTAAAATCTTAAAATTATGTTTTTTTATAAAAAAATAAATATTTAATGTATTATTTACAATGACCGAGTCATTGAAATCGAGCCAGCCGAGTCATTACCGTTTCGGAGTCGGAGTTGGAATCGATCCTCAGTCGAGTCGGAGTCGGAGTCAGAGTTTTAAAACTATGGTTAGCCCCTCTCTGTCTCACGCTAACCTTGCGTCATCCTTTCTTGGCTTGCATTAGCCCCAAGAAGCCCTGCATCAGCTGCACTAGCCCCTTTGGTGCTCTGCATAGCACTTGGTTGCCTCTGCATGGCCCTGCGTGAGCCCTTGCTGGCTCTGCGTCACCCTCCTTGGCTGCTGCACTACTCTCCCGGCACAATCTCTGCCTTCTCTGTTTCTCTGTACTCAATGCCCCTCAGCTGCTCTCCCGATCACTGATTCTATCTCTCTTAGCAAACCCCGCTCTAGAGAATAGAATGACTGATCCCTCTGGTGTGTCCTCCAAGTGACCCTCAAGCCTCCTCTTATACTTTTCCTATTGACATCTCAACGATCGAGATTAAGTCCCTAATCAATGGCTAAGATTAGATCTGGCTTGATCCATGTCTTTTGGACCATTCTAACACAAATTCATATTAATACACATTCATATTTTATTTTCCCTAAGTTTAGACTTAGGGACTCCATTAAAAATATTAATTATTTTAATATCTCATGATCATTTTAGAATCTGCCCAAACCCTTTCTGGGGATTGTAAATCTCATGTGCCCCAACCTCTCCACCAAATTTCGTGGCTAGAGCACATCCGATGCTACCCCAAATCAACACTCCCTCTTAGCGAGGACTGTGCTCTAGCAATACTCCTCACTGAGTATTCCTCTGATCATCTAGCATCGGTACCTGTGCTGATGCTAGGCCTTCTTGCCCAACATCCTCTGCAATGTTGCCTCCTGCACTACTGCCCATGGTTCTGCCACTGCCACTGCTGCATCTATAGGACAATTCCCTCTGCATCCGTGCTGCTGCTGGTCCTTTCTCCCAGCACTACATCCGCACTGCACCTCCTCTCATCATGTTGCATAGTGTTGCCCACTGCTGCACTGCAACTCAGTTACTGAGAAGTAAGTAACTAATCCTCCAAACTGACCTCCTCGTTGGGCTAGAAACACCCACTGATGTTGAAGCTCCCTCTGCCGCTGACAAGTGCTCCCTATATCTGACCTCTGCGCTGCTGCAACAACTCCCTGCACCTCGCACCGTTGCACACCTCTTTGTGCCTTCCTGCACTAGTGCAACACTCCTGTGCCTCTCGCATTGCTACAGCATGCTAGCTCTACGCTGTCTCGGGACTCCTGCAGTAGCTCTTTCTGCCACTTCATCCACATTCGTCTCTACCCACTCAGGCAGTCCTGCTACTCCTCATCGGGGCTCCTGTAGCAAGGTCTAATCCAAGAGGCTGGGTACCTCAAGGATCCTGCCCCTCATCGCCTGTAATCCTCCTGACTACAGCTCGATGTCTCCCCACTTTCGCTCAAGTGGCGTGTGTGCACTCATGGCACAGTCATCGTCTATCAAAACTTCCTTCTCTGCCCTTGTTGGCGCTGTCTTAGTCTTGGAAGGCTCTCCCTTACTCTTCTTCATTGGGCACTAGGTCGCATAATGACTCATCTCCCCACAGTGGAAGCACTTGGTCTTGGAGAGATCTTTCTTCTTCCGCTTCTCCTGCTTTCCCTCAGATGCTAGGGCCACATCCTCGTCCTCCTGTTTTACCTTGATCCCTTTACTGTTGCTACCTGTTTTCGACTGCCGTCTAATCTCTTCATAGCGAAGAGCTACCCACATCTCGTCCCAAGGTAGGAGAGTCCCTCTGCCCAAGATACTCTGGACAAACACTTCCCAATCTTCTGAGACAGCATTCAGGGCTGTCCTCACCTTAAGCTCCTAATCCGGTGTTGCTCCTATAGTAGTCAATTGATCCATATCTCATTCAATCCTCTGAGGAAGGTGTCAATCGATTGACCCTTCTTCATCCGATACGACCTCATCTAGTTCTGAAGCAACATTCTTCTCTTCACAGAAGTATGTCGGTACAGGTTCTTGAGAGCCTCCCACATCTCAACTGTCATTTCCTTGTCGGCTATATGTGCTACCACATGATCCTTGACCCCGTCAAAGATAATGCACTTGGCCCTCACCATCACCTCTTCATACCTTTCATTTTCATTGGGGTCGACTGGGACAGCTATAACCTTCAAGGCGAAGTTCTTGACACGATTCCTATCAAGCACTGATAATATTCTGGCCTTCTAGACTGCAAAGTTCGATTCTCCGTCCAGTCTATCCTGGTCTCTTACCTTGTGTAGTGCCATGACGCTCCTATACTTCCCTCCTGGAAGTTCTTTGTTCGACTCCTCTGAGTCTCTACTTCCCGGCTAGAAGTTCTCTTCTGGACTCCCTCTGAGTCCTGATTTCCCTCCTGGAAATCCTTCTACTGCTTGTCGAGATGTCCCCTATTCTGATCGTCTTGTGCAACTGCAGTGTTGATCCAGGTTCCTCAGCTAGAAACCCTCGGTAACAACTCCTATGACCCTGCTCTGTCAGGTATTGTTCTGACTACAGTACCTCACCAACTCCACTCTACAATATTCTTGCAGCTTTCTAGACCCTAGCAACTGCCTCTCTATGAATTGCATCAGTGCCTCTCTGCCTCATGCTGACTCTGCGTTACCCTGGATGGGTCTGCGTCAACCCTGGGATGCCCTACGTCAGCCCTCTGGCCCTCTGCATCAGCAACGCTGGCATCTTTAAGGCTCTGCACAGTTCCCAAATTCTTCTACGTGACTCTGGCTGGCTCTACGTCACACTTCATTGGCTTCTGCGCTGCTAGAAACAACTTCTGTCACCTCGGGACAACTATTTTCTGCTGCTATTGCTCCACTCGGCTAATGTCTTTTAGTCCTCTTGTGATCTGCAATCATGCTCCGATACCATGTTGAAGTTTCTAACTTTACGTAGTTTAAAAACCCTTCATGCACTTTTTCTGATTTATTCCTACCTACTTGTTATTTTTCTTTAACAAGTTATTTACAAAGTAAATACTGAAAATAAACACCAATGCATGCTCAACATATTACAGATCAACAACTAAAAGAAACAAAAACAAACACACCACATGACACCATTAATGCGGGAAAACCAATGCAACTATCTAAGGGTTTTCTTATTAAGCAATATCAGAGTACAATCTGGGTGCCGAAACTGACGTTCCCAACAAAGAATTTCCTTAGCATCTATACCTCACAGTTTGAGAGAAATCTCCTGGCTGAAACCCCGAAAAATCCTTCTGGCATCTCCTCAACACAAAACTACTCTGCAACCCCAGTGTCTACCCAAACTGGACTGTGTCACCCCCTCTATGTCTCATGTTGGCCCTGCATCAGCCTTTCTTGGCCTGCATCAGCCCCAGGAGGCCCTGCGTTAGCTGCTCTGGCCCCTATGGTGCTCTGCGCAGCACTTGGTTGCCTCTGCGTGGCCCTATGTGAGCCCTTGTTGGCTCTGCGTCACCCTCCTTGGTTGCTGCATTGCTCTCCCAGCACAATCTCTACCTTCTCTCTTTCTCTGTACTCAATACCCCTCAGTTGCTCTCTCGATCACTGATTCTATCTCTCTTAGCAAACTCTGCTCTAGAGAATAGAATGACTGATCCCTCTGATGTGTCCTCCAAGTGACCCTCAAGCCTCCTCTTATACTTTTCCTATTGACATCTGAACAGCCGATATTAAGTCCCTAATCAACGACTAAGATTAGATCTGGCTTGATCCATGTCTTTTGGACCATTCTAACACAGGTTCATATTAACACACATTAATATTTTATTTTTCCTAAGTTTAGACTTAGGGACTCCATTAAAAATATTAATTATTTTAATATCTCCCGATCTGTTTAGAATTTGCCCAAACCCTTTTTGGGTATTGGAGATCTCATGTGCCCCAATCTCTCCACCAAATTTCGTGGCTGGAGCACATCCGATGCTACCCCAAATCAACAACAGAGGCCCCCAGAGGTTGCCCAGTGCCTCAGAGGGCTACGCAGAGAGTCCTGGGGCTGACGCAGAGGCCATAAGGGCCAGCGCTGAGCTTCAGTTGTGCTGGAGACGGTTTCGTGGGACAGGGTTTCTGAATAATAGAGTTCAGGCTTCTGTGATCCATATCAAGTTAAGAAAGATTCTTCGACGAAAATCACATCGAATATCATTTGTCGACACGTTTCGAACCAACTAGTGTGGTTCATCGTCAGGACAAGTTGAAGAAACAGATCCAGCTTAGCATGATAAATAGTTCGAGCAGAGACTCCAACGGCTAAATTAACGGCTAATTTTGACCTTAGGACCCAAGTCAAATTCTTATTTACCATTTTAATGATATTATTATTATTATTATTATCTTTCTTAAGGAAATAAGTCGAATTAGGTAAAAAGGTTGGTTATAAAAAGGAAATCTATTTATTTAATTTAAATTAATATATATATATATATATATATATAAGGTACGATTAATAATTTTAATGGTTGGTTGATAATTTATTTATTTATTTATTTTATTTAATTTGTTAAATAATTATTATAGGTATTCTACATATATATATTTTGATTAAAATCATAAGATGACTGGTATTTTAATTCAATAATAATTCTATGGTTAGTTTATTTTTATGGGAGTTAGTTAAACTAATTTTAAGGTTAAAGATGTACTTATTTATTTATCTAAATCAAATATATAAATATATATATTCTATGATTAAAGTTAAAATATTCGGTTATTAAGGTGAAAGTTAGGGTTAATGGTTAGATTAAACGGATAATTTATTTAAATTATTTAATAATTATTATATATATACATACCTATATATATATAATTAGTAATAATATATACACAAATAATTTTAAGGGGTATACTGCCGTATATTTTTCTCTGTCGGGTGAGCCAGTTTAGGCACCCAGTGGTATTCTGATAAACTGCATAATAATATAACCCTCTGAATAGCTGCACCGGTTTTTCCGCATTGAGTTTTTCCAGGGACATTGGTCCAAAAATAACGATATCACTTGTGTGCTTGTTTTCTTTCAGTTGATGATCTGTAGATGTTGATATTTTTAGTATTTACATGGTAAATAACGTGTTAAGTAATTAAACAAGTAGGAAGAAATAAACCATATAGTACTGGAAGAATTTCTAATGGGTTAAACTTAGAAATTCCAACATGGTATCAGAGCGTGGTTGCAGATCACAGGAAAACTGAAGGCATCAGCCGAGCAGAGCATTTGCAGCAGATTCAACTATCCCGAGTGACAGCGTTGATCCTTGTAGAAGGTGACAGAGGGAGGAGTGACGCAGAGGGACTGCATCATCATTCTGGGCCAGAGAAAGGTAGCGCAGAGGCTAAGGGAGGCAGAATCAGGCTCACGCAGAGGCTAGGAGGGCTGACGTAATTGGCTGGGGGAGCTGATTTGCCGGTGTCGTGATTGCGCAGAGCCAAGTGGCTCAATCCTTCAGTTGCTGGGATATAGGAAGCTGTGTGTAATTTGTGAAGTGAAGCTGGTGGGGTACTGTGGTCAAAATAGTACCTAAAAAGGCAAGACCAAGGTGGAAGGAGTTGCTACCAAGTCGAATTTCTAGCAATGGAATCTGGATTAGTGGTGCAGTTGCACAAACAATCAAAGTGGGGAAACTTTACGCTGGCAGAGGGATTTCCAAAAGGGTCATAGAGACTCAGAGGGAGACGAACCAAGAACTTCCAGACAGGAAGTTGAGAGACTCAGCAGGAGTTGAACAGAGGACTTCCAGAAGGGAAGTAGAGAGACTCAGAGGAGTCAAAAGAAGAGTAGTGAGATGGTTGTGAATAGGCTGAGAGATCAGGATAAGCTGGACGGAGCATCCAACTTTGTGGTTTGGAAGGCCAGGATCTTGTCCATTCTAGATAGACATCACATCAAGGGCTTCATCTCGAGACTGATAGCTATCCCAGTTGACCCGGTAGCTAATGAAAGATACGAGGAGGGAATGGCTAAGGCAAAGTGCATCATCCTTGATGGGGTCAAGGATCATGTGGTACCACATATTTCCGAGAAGGAAATGACAAAGGAGATGTGAGGTGCCTTGAAGACATTGTACGAGCATACTTCCATATAGAGGAAGATGCTCCTGGAGAATCAGCTAAGGGCATACCAGATGCAGAAGGGAGAGCAGGTCGGTTGAAGGAGATTCGTAACCAGGTAACTTGCATAGGGGCCGCGCTGGATGAGGAATTGATGGTAAGGACCGCACTAAACGCAGTTTCTAAGGATTGGGAGGTATTTGTCCAGAGCATACTGGGCAGGGCGAGTCTTCCAGATTGGGAAGAACTGTGGGTGGTTCTTCGTCAAGAAGAGATCAAATGGCTGACCAAGGCGGGGAGTAGCGGAAAAAGGGTCAGGATTAAGGAGGAAAAAGAAGAGGATGCGGCTCTATCATATGCGGGAACGCAGGAGAAGAGGAAGAAGAAGGACCTCTCCAAGGTCAAGTGCTTCCATTGTGGGGCACTGGGTCATTTTGCGAACCTGTGTCCTAGGAAGAAGAGTAAGGGAGAGGCTTTGGACTCGAAGGTAGCGCCAGTGAAGGCAGAGAAAGAAGTCGAAGAGGATGATGATTGTGACATGAGTGCTCATGTGCCACTTGAGAAGTGGGGATACATCGTGCTGTAGTCAGAAGGACCACAGGCGATGAGGGGCAGGACCCTTGAGGTACCCAACCTCTTGGATTATACCTTGCTACAGGAGCCCTGAAGAGGAGTAGCAGGACTAGCAGATGTCAGTAGAGATGGATGTGGATGAAGCAGAAGAGAGTGCTACAGTGAAGGAGTCCCCTGGCACCGCGAGGCTAGCAGGCTACAATAGTGCGAGAGGCACGGGAGTGTTGCACCAGTGCAGGATGGCACAGAAAAGTGTGCAACAGTGCGAGATGCAGGGAGTTGTTGCAGGAGCGCAGAGCTCAGTAGAGGGAGCACTTGTTAGCGATAGAGGGAGCTTCAGCATCGGGAGTATTTCTAGCCTGACAGGGATGTCAGAAGTTGGGTGGATCAGTTACTTACTTCTCAGTAACTGAGTTGCAATGCAGTGGCAGTATGCAATAGCACGATGCAACATGATGAGAGGGTGATGTAGTGTAAATGCAGTGTTGGGAGGATGGACTAGCAACAGCACGGATGCAGAGGGAGTTTTCGTACAGATGCAATCGTGGCAGTGGTAGAGCCATGGGCAGCAATACAAGATGCAGCAGTGCAGAGGATGTTGGGTGGGGAGGCCTAGCATCAGCACAAGGACCAGTGCCGAATAATCAGTGTGATGCTCAGTGAGGAGTGTTACTAGAGCATAGTCCCCGCTAAGAGGAAGTTTTGATTTGGGGTAGCATCGAATGTGCTCTAGCCATGAAAATTGGTGGAGAGGCTAAAGCACATGAGATCTCCAAGACCCAGAAATGGTTTGGGCAAATTCTAACCGGTTTGTGAGATATTAAAATAATTAATATTTTTAGTGGAGTTCCTAAGTCTAAACTTAGGAAAAATAAAATATTAATGGGTACTAATATAAAACTGGGTTAGAAGGTTCCAAAAGTTATGGATCAAGCCAAATCTAATCTTAGTCGTTTATTAGAGATTTAATGTCGACCGTTGAAAGACAAACAAGAAAAGTATAAGAGGAGGCTTGAGGGTCGGTTGGAGAACACACCAGAGTGATCAGTCATTCATTTTGCTAGAGCAGGGTTGCTAATCAAAGTTGAATCAGTGATCAACAGTGAGGCGCAGTGAGTACGAGGCAGAGAGGCAGGGATAATACTGGGAGACCAGCACAAAAGCGGAGAGATCCAGAGCAGTAGTCATTCTAGGCTACGCAGAGCCCAGCAGAGGCAGCACAGAGCCCAGAGAGAGATTGTGTCATCCACGCAGAGGGAAAAGGGAGTGATGCAGAGGCTCCCAGAGGTTGCGCAGTGCCTTAGAGGGCTGACGCAAAGAGTACTGGGGCTAACGCAGGTCAGCAGGAGGCTGACGCAGAGAGTCCTGGGGCTGACGCAGGTCAGCAGGAGGCTGACGCAAAGGCCAGAAGGGCCAGCGCTGAGCTTTATTTGTGCTGGAGAGGGTTTCGAGGACAAGTTTTCTGAATACCTGTTTCCAAATATAGAGGTATTGCTGCCATATATTTTTCTTTGTCGGGTGAGCCGGTTTAGGCACCTAGTTGTACTCTGATAAGTTGCATAATAATACAACCCTCTGAATAGTTGCACTCGTTTTCCCGCATTCGGTTTTTCCGAGGACATTGTTCCAAAAATAACGGTGTCACTTGTGTGCTTGTTTTCTTTCGGTTGATGATCTGTAGATGTTGATACTGTACTTGTGTTTATTTTCAGCATATGGTAAATAACTTGTTAAGTAATTAAACTAGGAAGAAATAAACCAGATAGTACAAGAAGAATTTCTAACGGGTTAAACTTAGAAATTCCAACATTAACCATCAAATCGTAAATGTTAAAAATAGCAGCATAAACAAATGAATTCTTGAAAACGTAATTGATCACATTCTTCTTGTAGGCCTCCGCAAGAAGTAACTTCCACATATTGAAGATGTAGATCCAGTTCTTTGTCTCCAATGTTGAAACCCTACAATCAAGATGAATACCAAGCCACTGACTGACTCTTCCATTTTGCTTGACGAAAATAACCATTTGCAATTGACGATGGGACCTATTTTTGTTTCCTCTCCCAGATAATGCCCAAGAAAGCATTTGAGACTGGATTGTCTACATACATGAAGGCTACAAAGCAATTGGCTCATACGAAAGTTGATGAATGCCATCCACTAATCCTTTGACCAAATTGACTCACTCTTTCATCTTCATTGGGACAGACAACCATTTACCATCAACCATGCAACCTATCTTGGTTTCCTCCTAAATAAAGCCCAATAAATCATTTGAGACTATTGTTTGCAAGTGTGAAGCCTACAAAACAATTGGGCTCATAATGGTTGTTGGCAAATGAAACCTACAAATTATTTGACCAAATCCATTTTCACAAAATCTCAATCAGAATATTGTATAGTATTTATAATTAGCCAACAATACAAAATCTAAATCATAGAAATTGGAAGCAAAGTTGAGGTGCAAAAGGAGTCATCCAGTGCTCTACTCTACCAAATATCAGTTCTCAGGGCATGCCACAGCTGCTGAAATAACAACACGTGTTATTAATTTGCAGGTTTGAGGAATAGAAGGCATTTCACTAGTTCTCGTGCAGGAGCATCAGTGGTCACAGTGATTTTTTTGGATTTGTTGAGCCAGCATTTTTATATTCAAACTTCTCATCATTCACCTAGTTATTGTTGTTCAGTGACACAGTTTTGCTATGGTATGGGGAATGTCCACACCCTTTAAAATTTTCAGATATTTACTCCGAGAATTGGTTTAGAATTAGGACTGATATTTGCCCAGACATTATGACATTAGATTTCCATGAAAAAGAATAAGTAACTCAACAACTATATCCAAGTAAAACAACTCTTTTAGCATGTTCTCTAAGAAGCTAAAAATCTGATACAATGGAGATATCATTAGAAAAACTCATGGCTGAGAATATATTTGAATTCTTAAACTGAAAGTTTGATTGGATTTCCTACAAATCCTTTTCCAGAAAATATTTTCACTCGAAAACACTATACCAATTCTAGTTTACCCTAATCTTCCCCAACACCGTCCACACCCCTACTCTAATTTTACAAAGCTTATGCCATACCGGACGTCTAGATGTATGTACAAAAGTTTCAATCACACAATAGGTCTCTCCTCTCATATTAAATTCCCTCTTTTACATGTATATGCAAAGTTTCTCCCATCAAAGGTAAAATTTCATATTGAGAGGTCTCGATTCACATCTTTGTGGTTACTACGCTCTTCTATTGAGAAGCAAATCTTCATTCGACCACATACATACAATGGGATACAGTGAAAAGGGTAAATCTTCATTCAACCATATACATAACAAGACAACGGGATACAGTGAAAAGTGTTGGACACCTAATCCTCTAAGGGTTGGTGTGGAAGTTGAATAGTCTAAGGAAGTTCAAGAGACCTTGGAATACGAAACCAAAGGTCATATGAATGTAATATAAATGTATATCATTTGTTAATAATAGATATACTCTCATGCTTATCTTTAATATTCTATTGCTGCCATGTATGTGTTTAACATGGTATCAGGGCCAACGCCATTTTTGGCTTCCCTCTCTGCTTTGTAACTCCCTTCTGCCTATGTTCTGCCTATTTTGCAAAACTGACCTCTCTCGCAACTATTGCAGATGTTCAGCTGGTTATGTGAGACAACTGCTCCGTGGTTCTGGACCCTAATCGGGTATTTTTCTTTGTTCATACATTTTATTTATAAATCACAGTCAATTAGTGTTAAGCGTTAATATTGAGTTTAAGCGCTAAGCGCCTTTATTAAAAGTATGAATTAAGCACGTGGGTGGTATTGATAAGTGGGAAGCGGTATTTCGCACGCCCTAAAGGTTGTAAACGGTATTCCTAAAATTCGCGCGATTAACCTTAGCGGGCGACACGTAGCATGGGAAAACCACTTTTCTCGCGCGCTCTTGACCTGATATCGGTCGTGCAAAATTTCACGCGGTATTGCGCGACAGTTGTTTGCTTGGATGGGTCACATCGACGGTGGAGATCATCTAGGTTAGTTGGTGAGCAGACGACGCGATATCCGTTGGATTTGGAGAAGTGAAATCAACGACGCAGATTGAAGTGCTTGATAAAAGGAGAAGTCAACGAGGGACCAACAACGATTGGTCAGATAAGCGGGACCTTCAGGGGGGAAATCCACGTATAGAACTGGATTTAAGAAGATCTGACGGTGATCGCATCGGAAGGTGCATGTGAGTTAATTTAAATTTCAGAGGCAATAAGGTTATGAACTGGGGTTTTAATTCCTTTCAGTTTCGTGGAAAATTTGAAGGTTTTCCATATACCAGGTAAATTAAATAGTTATGCTATTTTAGCAGAATAACTAAAATTGGAGGTTGAGGCTAGTTGGCGCAAGTTATTGCGCGATAACCGTCGGATTGAGGAATGAGATCGACGGTGAAGATTTAATGCGCTAAGGAGAGCATCGATATATGTGCAAAGGTTTGTGGAATGGAAGAAAGGTAAGGTTTAAGTGTGGGCTTCCGTGGAGTTTATTTGGCCAAGAACGATTTGGGTCCCTGAACAGAGGTGGACTCGACCGAACATTCTGTGGACCCCTTCACTAATGTACAAAAGTCTATTTCATTCAACCATACACTACATAGTAGAAAAATAATTTCTGGCCTCTCTGAAAACTGTTAGCAAGAACATCAATGAGAAGGATAAGATTGTCTGAAATTTCAAATACCTCTGCTATGTCAGTGAAAATCACAGATCCTTCATAAGTTTTCAGGTACAACCTCCTGAAGAAATAGTCCACTTGTTCTTTGCGTGTTATTCCAGTCGGTACAAGAGGAATATCTCGAATGAGGACATCAAATTGTTCTGGTTGATTCTATCTTTGGCTAAGAAGGATATTACAAAGTCAACTTCCATCCAGTTGAACAAAGGTAGAGGTAGGTTATCGACGTAAGAGCACAAAAGCAGTAAGAACTATTATGCAACTTTCTAGAACAGAGGATATTGCAGCAACATTGAATTGTGAGTGACTGTTGCTTCTTCCTCATTGGTTAATAGTTGTGATCGGTTTCTTTAAAGTGTAAGTTTGATAATGAAGAAAATGACAATACTTGATAATGCATTAGAGTTGTTAAATACTCTAATACATTAGAGTTGTTAAGCAGTAGCTCTATTACCTCTAAACTAGAATGTATAATATCTCCTCAATTGTGCATTAATTCTCTATTGAAGCATTGAAGTTTGTACACTCGTCCGTTGGATAAAACGTTAGATTGTGAACGCATATTTTCAAGTTGATTGAAGGCTGTTGTTATATGTGCATTGGAGCTACAATATATTTGTGAGATGGGATGCAGAGTAAATGTGTTTATATACAATGTGAGTGTTTAGGAATGTATGTGCATCTTTCTGGATTGTGTAGTTGCCATTCTTTGCGTTGTGTAGTTGCAAACTGTGGTATGTGCATTAAACACTAATTTTGGAGTCATATTTATTGCTATTGAGTGTTGGTGTACTAGTGTTGTGGGTCAAATATGCCTCTACTATGTATTGGAAAAGCTATATGATTGTACCAACGTTGTTTATAGAGTTGTCTCTATAAATAAATAGAACCATTGTTAGTGTATTCTCTGCACTTTATACAAAAGAAGTATTTTGTGGAGGAGAGAAGACATTTGTATTGGCTGTAATATTGGTGCATTTGTTGTGAAACGGTTCTAATTGGTGAAGTATTAGAATTCCTCAATACTATGATACACTCAGCAACTGACAACACATTCAGAATCAGCAAGACTCCCTCTCCAAAATTCAGACTTGTCTACAACATGCGCAAGAAAACATTGCTTTTTTGCAGCTTGAATCTCATCTGCAGCAGGAAGAATTACAGCAATGGAGTCATCATTCTGAACTTGTTTCTATTCAAAAGATTGAAACAGACTCCCATAAACAGCAAAACAATAATGTTACAGTTGATTCAGATCCAGTGTCCAATAAAGCAGAGAGTTACATGCAGATGCAGAAGTTCAGTTTGTACTTCCCAAGCCCATCATCAGACCTTGGGAAGAGCTTGTCCACGACAAGCACAGAATAGGTCTTGGATATGATAAGGAGGTTTCCTTTCATATTCCAGATTACTCAAAGCCCATTTAGTTTCAGAGTGTTGGATTCCTTCATGACAGTCCACCTTTAGCTGTTCCAGATTCTGCTCCTCCTCCACATCAGCCACAACAAGTTGTTAAATGCCAACACTGTGACCGAGTTGGCCAAATGAAAGATCATTGTTTTGATCTTCATCCATGTAAGCACTATCATAAAACCAATCATTCTTCAAACAGTTGCTTCAGGAAAAAACCTCCTACAAGAACAAAGATTCATCTTGGATGGATCGCTTCTTGGCAATGGGCATCAACAGCCAAGAAGATATTCCAGTCATATGTCAGAACTTGTTCTAGAGTATTGAACAGTCTTGCAGTTGAATTTTCTCCATCATCTCACCTTGTATCTGACAGAGGGGAAATTATGGTCATCTACAAGCTTCAAAGCCACATCAAGTGAGCCTGAGCCACAACCTGCCATACCAGATTCAGAGTTGTATCCAGAGACAAAGATGCCCCTAATCATGCCTTGAGTTGGTGATGCCTCTTCAAAGAATTTGGGACACTTCCTCTAGCAGAAGACTTCAGCTTCTTGCCAGTTTTGGAAGAGTTCTAGGAATTGCATTAAGCATTCCAGAGTTGTTGGTCATCCTTAAACCATCACAGGTTGAGACCTCCCTTTTGAGGTTGAGGTTCTCCCTTTTATGCGGGGTGAGACCTCCCTTTCATGGTTGAATGTTTCCCTCTTCAAAACATCAGGAGCACTTCCTCTAGCAGAAGACCTAAGCTTCATGCCAGACTTGGAAGAGTTTTGGGAACTGCACTAAGCATTCCAGTGTTGGTGGTCATCCTTAAACCACCTCCCTTATACCAACATTTCAGAGAGCACATTCAGCCTAGTGCTGCCATGCATTTTTGCACGTTTTGTATTACAACTCTCTTCTTGGACTCATACATAACCCTTCGGATTAAGGGGGGGAATGTTGGACACCTAATCCTCTAAGGGTTGGTGTGGAAGCTGAATAGTCTAAGGAAATCCAAGAGACCTTGGAATACGAAACCAAAGGTCATATGAATGTACTATAAATGTATATCATTTGTTAATAATAGATATACTCTCATGCTTATCTTTAATATTTTGTTGCTGCCATGTATGTGTTTAACAAAAAGCATCGTAACGCAAGGGAACATCCTGCCAAAATACTCTTGGAAATGCAAACAATCCAAATAAAAAGAACCAAAAAACGATTCTCCTAAAGCATCGACCATATATCAAGTATGAACCATATGTCTGGTATAGAAAAGCCGCATCGATTTTTTCACATTAATCTATAGCTAACGGCCCTATCAGTCCTGCATCATTCTTGTTTAGAACTTCTTTGCTGAACATAAGAGAGGTTACCCTAGGACTTGGCCATTTATTACAATCCATTTCGGATTTCCGACACTAGATACTCATCAAAACAAGTTTAAATGGAATGAGGATATGTCTGAATTTGATTTTACAAATACAAACACAAACCACCAAAGAATACAAGTGATAAAATATTATACCTAGTTGCCTAAACTACATTTAAATTTGAGCACTGACCACTGATCTTATTAAAGTCAAGAATTCAACTCCATACATACAGTAGCATTGATATTTAAGAAATAATCAGCAGTTCAAAATATATGTATACATGAGCATTTTCACTTATCACAAATAAATCAAACAAAAGGTTTATTGTCGAACAGATAACCATTTGTCCTTGACATTACAGAAACCATGTGCCTCATTACTGAAACCCCAAATCAATCATGACTGTCACCACTGCTAGTATTAGTGGACAATAACATATTTTCAAAAGCTGCACATAAGTTGATGGATGAGCACTGCATAGGATCATTCCATGAAGGCACGCAGCTTTTGGGCCTATATAGTCTCATCCTTGAAAGTACAACTGCTAGAGAGTCTATACACCCAATCATTATTCCCTGTTGCTTAGATATCGAGCTTTGGTCACTTTGGATTTGACAGTAAATGCCCAGAGACAGAGTTATCTTCACCATGCTCTGTCAGATTTGAATTTTTGAAGTGTGCTTTTCTTAGCCTTGTACATGGATATGATGGAGGTAGGGAATTTTTTGACCACTTATCTTTGGCAGGGAGGATATGTTTTCTCTTTTCTGACCTGCTGTCCCTGAGATTTTCATTAGATTCTGTATGAAACTTGATTTAGGGGTGACCTGCAGCAACAAAAAAACAGAGAGTTAGAAAAACCATATATGGAAATGGTTGCATATTGAGAGAAATATAAATATAGAAAATATGTATTGCTAGACAATGAAAAAGTCTTACTTAAAGGCTAAAGCTTCTTCAGGCGAAAATCTCCTTTCCATGTCCCTTGAAAGCATCCTTGACAACAAATCCTTTGCTGGTTCTGAGATGGACTGCCACTTTTCAGAATGAAAATCCAATTGGACTTATTTTATTGCTTTATATACAGCTTTCATAGAGTCCCCATGGAATGGTAATATGCCTATGAAAAGTTTGTGCAGGAGAACACCAGCAGCCCACACATCAACCTTCTCTGAATACGTCCCTGTCCAAATTTCAGGAGCCATATATGCAGGGCTTCCCAAAACACCAGCTAAGGCTGGACCTGTTTGAATACAAACAAGGCCTGTTAAAGAAATACATTAAAAAACCCAAGTTATTAATAAGATAATGCTCTTTTCAAAGCTGATTACAGTTTAGCGCATAAATAAATACCTTTTGTAGCTCGGTTAGACAAGCCAAAATCAATCTATAGATACTTGATATTTATGAATTAAAGTAATCAATAGAAGTACTCATAGCCTTATCCAATATTTTCAAAGAGCAAAATGATGGAGTTCATTTATTAATTCAAGACAATTGGTTCAATCAGTTCTGAACTTTTATCATTAAGTCCAAATCTTAATACTACCAAAACAATTTGCATGCATATTTTCCTCATCTCTCTTATACCCGGCATCGCTTCGCTGCCAGCGAGCGTCCATAGCCCCGACGAAGTTGCCTTAGTATCATATAAGAATTGACCCGCTGCCAGCAAGCGTCCATAGCCCCGACGGGTTTCCTTATACTTCCCACATTTCTTTTGAAAGTTGCATTAGTATCATATAAGAATTGACCCGCTGCCAGCAAGCGTCCATAGCCCCGACGGGTTTCCTTATTTATTTTGAAAGTTGCCTTAGTATCATTTAAGAATTGACCCGCTGCCAGCAAGCGTCCATAGCCCCGACGGGTTTCCTTATTTATTTGATATCCTTTGAATTTGTATATATGTATTGCTTTTGCAATTTTAGATATTTAAGAAATGGGGTGATACGAGAGTTATTTTGATGAGCAAATCTTTTGATGCATTAATGATTTAACCTAATAATTTACCATTCATCACCAACGATACCAAAGTCTTTTATTTTAATGTGAAATGGATGGAGCTCTTTAAAAATAAAAGATAGGTATTTTCCTTGACTAATGAAAACTTTTGGCAGTAAAAGTAATATCAAGCAGCAAGAAACTCATCTGACCACACTAAAATCTCATCACAGTAGCAACAAATCACACCCATATGTGTGTGTCTCTGAGGTAGTTTCCTGAAGGCCAACACCTTTCACACTAGAAAAGAATGAAATGCATTTTTCTTTTCGACCTGCTCACTATTAGCTTTGAGTTATAATCTATGTACAACATGCTCTGGGGGTGGCCTGCAACAGCGAAAAATATATGGTCAGAGAAATTCAAGATAGCATATATATAAAACATACAACCTTGGGCAATGCAACAATTTTACTTACTCAAAACCCCCCCTAGAAAATATATTTCCGCATCCCTCAAAAGCATTCTTGATAGTGAATCCTTTCCTAGTCCTGAATACTCATATGGAGCATCCATAAGGTCATAAGTCTGTGTTGCGTGGATATCAACCTGTGGTTGCTTTGGATGTGGGAGACGCTGCAAATGCCTAGAGAAAGATTCAATTCCTCCATGTTTTTTTAGATTTGTGAGGTGTGCTCTTCTCTCCCTTATACATGGAGATCATGCAGATGGAAATTCTTCTAACCATTCACACTGGAGTCTGGACAAGAAGGATATGCATTTTTATTTTTTCACCTGCTCATTATTAGCTTTGCATTATAACCTGTGTATAACATGCTCTGGGCTTGGCCTGCAACAACAGAAAATATATGGTCAGAGAAATTTGAGATAGCATATATACAAAACCTAACACCTTGAGCAATGTAATAGTTTTACTTACTCAAAAATCCCTCCAAGAATGTTAATTTTCTGCATCCCTCAAAAGCATTCTTCATAGCAAATCCTTTGGTAGTCCTGAATGCTCATATGGAATGCCATATGGAAATCATGCAACTACAAATTCTTCTGACCATTCACATTGGACAAGAAGGATATGCATTTTTTTTTTGACCAGCTCACTATTAGCTTTGCATTATAATCTATGTACAGCATGCTCTGGGGGTAGCCTGCAACAACAGAAAATTTATGGTCAGAGAAATTCAGATAAAACATATACAAAACATACGACTTTGAGCAATGCAACAGTTTTACTTACTCAAAATTTTATCCTTGAAAGTATACTTCCCACATCCCTCAAAAGCATTCTTGATAGCAAATCCTTTGCTAGTCCTGAATACCCATATGGATCATCTATCAGGTCATAAGTTTGTGCTGCATGGAATCTGGATATCAACCTCTAGCAGCTTTGGATGTGGCTGACTCTACAAATGCCTAGAGAAATATTCATCTCCTCCATCTTCCATTTGATTGTGAAGTGTGCTCCTCTCTCCCTTGTACATGGAGAATTGAGATTAGGCGGCTGGAATTTATTCTAACCATTCACACTGTACAAGAAGGATAAGCATTTTTCTTTTTGACCTGCTCATTACTAGCTTTGCATTATAATCTATGTACAATATGCTCTGGGGGCAGCCTGCAAAAGCAGAATATTTATGGTCAGAGCAATTAAAGATAACACATAACAAAACATACAACCTAGAGAAATGCAACAGTTTTACTTGCTCAAAATTTCCTC
Organism: Pinus tabuliformis; assembly: GCA_031772625.1. Lineage (NCBI taxonomy): Eukaryota > Viridiplantae > Streptophyta > Pinopsida > Pinales > Pinaceae > Pinus > Pinus tabuliformis. The sequence continues at coordinate 44,922,322 of CM062804.1, read as the reverse complement.
CTAGAAAGCCTATTTTCCAGATAACTCAAAAGCATTCTTGATAGCAAATCCTTTGCTAGACCTGCATACTCATATGGAATGATATATGGAGATCATGCAGCTGGAAATTCTTCTGACCATTCACACTGGACAAGAAGGATATGCATTTTTCTTTTTGACCTGCTCACTATTAGCTTTGCATTATAATCTGTGCACAACACACTCTAGGTGTGGCCTGTAACCGCAGAAAATATATGGGCAGAGAAATTCAAGATAGCACATATGCAAAACATACAACCTTGAGCGTGCAACAGTTTTACTTACTCAAAATTTCATCCTAGAAAGTCTATTTTCCACATCCCTCAAAAGCATTCTTGATAGCAAATCCTCTGCTAGTCCTGAATATTCATACATAAGGCCCTAGGTTTGCACTGCATGGATATCAACCTCTGGTTGGTTTGGATGTGGCAGACTCTGCAAATGCCTAGAGAAAGATTCATCTACTCCATGCTCTCTTTGATTTGTGAAGTGTTCTCTTATCTCCCTCGTACATGGAGATCACGCAGCTGGAAATTATTCTCACCATTCACACTGGACAAAAAGGACATGCATTTTTTTTCGACCTGCTCACTATTATATTTGCATTATAATCTGTGCACAACATGCTCTGGGGATGGCCTGCAACCACAGGGAATATATGGTCAGAGAAATTCTAATAGCAGATAGACAAAACATACAACTTTGAGCAAAGCAACACTTTTACTTAAAATTTCCTCCTGAAAAGTCTATTTTCCACATCTCTCAAAAGAATTCTTGATAGAAAATCCTTTGCTAGTCTTGAATACTCATACAGAGTATTTATAAGGTCATAAGTCTGTGCTACATGGATATCAACCTCTGGTTGCTTTAGATATGGAAGAACCTGCAAATGCCTGGAGAAATATTCATCTCCTCCATGCTCTGTTTCATTTGTGAAGTGTGCTCTTCTCTCCCTTGTACATGGAGATCATGCAGCTGGATATTCTTCTGACCATTCACACTGGACAAGAATGAAGTTCATTTTTCTTTTTGACCTGCTCACTATTAGATTTGCATTATAATCTGTGCAAAACATGCTCTGAGGCTGGTCTGCAACAGCAGAGAATATATGGTCAGAGAAATTCAAGATAGCACATATACAAAACATACAACCTTGAGAAATGCAACAATTTTACATGGTCAAAATTTCCTCCTAGAAAATATATTTTCCACATCCCTCAAAAGCTTTCTTGATAGCAAATCCTTTGCTAGTCCTGAATACTCATATGCACTGCCACATTTCGGAATGAAAATACAATTGCTTGTTTTATTGCCTCAAATATTGGTGTGACAGATTCCTCATGAAATGGTAACCGTAATACATATATTGAGAGAGTGTGCAGGAGGGCACAAGCCACACACTTATCAACTTTTCAAAATGATGTACCCAATGTTCCACCAAGTTTCGGGGACGAGGAGGCAAGGGAGCGAGGATATGGAGGAGCAACCTATGAAAAAGCTCCCCACCAATGTTTAGGAAACGTGGGGGGACATCGGGGTCTTAAAAACTTATAAATATAAAATATAAATCGAGGAATCATATAACTGAAACAAATCTAAAATGAAAAGCATGATCATTGATATCATCATCATATAAATTACAATCATACATCATACATGTAATTTTGTAACCGTACAATGTAACTACTAGTCTACTAACTTACTAACAATGCACAATGAAAATAAATTATAAAATTATAAATGTTTAAAGTTTTAAACTTTAAAATTTAAACCATATTGATGTTCCACTTCCAACTATGAACATTGAATATTGAATAATATAAAAGTCAAGTCTGATACATCAGCGGCAGAGTTCCTTTCAACGAAAGAGAATACAAAAGGTTGCTTGGCAATGGCAGCAGTGTTTAGTTCAACGAAGGAGCAAACAGAAAATGAAATGTGAAATAAACATAATGTAAACCCTTCCCAGTCGGTCAACAAATATTAAAAATTACGATTTTTTTGTTTCATAAAAAAATTAATTGCGAATTTTTTCTAAGGAAACGACCCCTCGAGACCCCTTAAGACCCCTTTCGCCTAGGAAACGACCCCAATTGAAGAAAACGACCCCAAAAATGGAGGAAACGACCCCTTTCAAGTTTTCTCGCATACCCTGTTTTTTGGGAGCGTGGGGAAACATTCCCCTCTCGTCCCCAAGTCCCCAGAGCGCGAGGGAGCTAGGAAACTTGACCCCTGGGTGGGGGGATGCGACCCCGTGAAACACTAGATGTACCCAAGTCTATTTTTAATTTAGACAAGCATTGCATTGCAACATGGAATGAAGGAAACCACAGTCTGCTCCTTTTGGGAAAGAGCATTTGTAAAATCATAAGTCTGTGCTGCTTCGATATCAACCTTTGGTTGCAGAATATAAGCTAGTCTTGTTGCCTTGAAAACCATCCTGATTAAGCTAAACTCCTTTTCTGGAAAAGGAGATATTTGGCTCTCATATTACAAATGGCATTCAATAAGAGAGTTATGTGGAGAGTGAACAGCATAAAAGTTTTGTCCTTAATATGTTGACATCAGTTGATGCTTCGACCATTTGTCTTGGGTGGTTCTGTTGGTACTTTAATGTTTCGGTTGTAGCCCCATTCCTGGAAATTTGAGCATATGCTGAAGTGTCTCTTTAAGACTGAAAAGTGAGAAAGTGATCACTATGTAATATTCCTAGTGGAAATATTAAGTGAAAATCAAAGAAAAATCATGAACATGCAACCATAAATAAGCACGCATGCAGAAACATCAGTTTACACCCAAAATAATCACCATAAGCTGGCCATTTTATTATTGATGCAGAATGGAGTACAAACAAGAAGGATTAGAGGAACCTGGGCTTGATACAGAAAGCAAGACAAAACCCAGGTGGAAATAATGAAGCCCAAGTGCTGACTCACTGAGTGAGCTCCTCTCCAAAGACTCGCTGGCCCAGAAATTTCTTACTGCTGCTACTGTAGGTCAACTGCTCTTTATGCCCTCTATTCAGCTCCAAAAATTCTGAAATTTTAGATATGATCTCCCCATGCCAACTCCATCAAAACCCAAAAAGCTTACTGCCCAATTCCAACTAGCCCAACAGGCCCTAAAATGTGTGAATTCCCTGGTTTACTGGCCCTGCGTCCCACAAGAGAGCCACTGCTGAAAATGAGCTGAAAACCTCCCACCAACAGCTGAGAAATTACAAGTGAGTAGCACCTGCTGATAGACAAATTTCCCAACAGAGAATGCAAGATTTACCGGCTCCCCAATCTCCTACAAATCTACTGTGTTTCCAGCCCTGCGCAGGCCCCAAAAATGCACAATTACACCCTCAGAATTCTCTCCAGCTCTGGCCTGCAAATTCCCATGAACCTCCGGCAAAATTCCACAAGAGAAATCCCTCGAATTTTCAGGACAATACCTGCTCTATAACCCCTTCTCCCAAGGAGTGTGAAATTTTCTCCTGCACCCAGTCTACTCAGAAAATGGGATGAATTTCCCAGCAATCACATCCGGAACAACACTGGAATTATGTAGATGGAATCTCCTAGATTGGCACTCGAATTCCACTGAAGATAGAGGTGAGATTTCCGCCCCGAAACCTCTTGTGCTAAACAGCACGGTGTAGACTTGGCTCAATAGCTCAAACGTACAAGGGTTCAATTCTTAAATTGGAAAAAAGTCCCAAAATGAGGCCCTCCACCTCTATTTATCATTGTTGGCCTCCTTTCTCATTGTGGGCCCCGGAAATCGAATTATTTTCGCTCTCATCATTCCCACAAGTGCGAATTTTTCTAAGGGATGCAAATTCACTCTTGGGTGGCCCCCACATTCCACTTACATTTTAATTTTTTCCTCCTCTTCCTATGTTTGGATCCTCCATCAAAATGTCAAGTGGGGTCCGCCCAACCCACTTTCCCTTAGTCAAAAAACATGCCAAAAATGTCAAAATTGTACTAAATGCATTACTTAGCAAAACTTGCTAAGTAGGAATGTCACAATCCTCCCTGCCCAAATTTTGTTTGTCCTCATGCAACTGAAGTGATGGATGCTGAAGTACATGTTCTTCTTCCCAAGTGGCATCATCCTCAGGTAGGTCCTTCCATTTCACCAAAATCTCCCGGTAATCCAATTGCAGAGCTTCCTCTCCCTCATCTCCAAGATGGCCTCTGGTACCAAAACCAAATGCCCCTCATCATCCAAGGGTGGTAACTCCATGGCAATTGTCACCTGTTGCCCCAAGGCCTTTTTCAGGCAGGAGACATGAAACACGTTGTGCACTTTACTCCCTGGTGGTAATTCCAGCTCATACTCTACCTCTCTAACCCGCCTAATCACCCCGTAAGGCCCATAAAAGCATGGCTTAAGCTTCTCAGCTCCCTTCTGCTTCAACGTGGCCTGCTTCTAGGGTTGGAGCCTTAGGAAAACAAGATCCCCAACCTCAAAATGCCTCTCAATCTTGTGCCTGTCAGCATACAGCTTCTGTTGATTTTGGGCAATCTGTAAGTTATCCTTGAGAGCTCTAAGGATTTCTTGGCTCTCCTGAATCCAATCTTTGGCACTTGGGGCCCTGCTTTCTCCAAATATCGTGTCAGCAAAAGTTAAAGCATCGTAACCATATAAAGCACTGAAGGGAAACATACCAATAGACATGATAGCTTGTGTTGTAGTAGTACCCCCCAAGGTGTAGCCACTTCACCCACGCACATTGTTGTCCTATCACATAGTTCCTCAAGTATCCTTCTAGCCTTTTATTCACGATCTCAATTTGCCCATCGGTCTGGGGATGATAGCTCATGCTGGGTGTGACCTCGGTAACCACCAACTGAAAAATCTCCTGCCAAAATGCCCCCATAAACCGGTTGTCCTGATCACTAACAATGGTCTTCGGGAGACTGTGCAACCTGAAGATCTCTCTGAAGAAGACCTTTACCACCTATGATGTTGAATATCTAGATGGGATAGTGAAAAAATGGGCGAATTTTGTCAATTTGTCCACCACTACATAAATATAGTCACGCCCCTGGATTTCTAGTAACCCTTTGTCAATCTGTCCACCACTACATAAATGCAGTCACGCCCCTGGATTGTTGGTAACCTGTGATGAAGTCCATGGATATGCTCTCCCACTTCCCCTCAGGAATAGGGAGAGGTTGGAGTAGACCTGTTGGATGTGTCAACTCCCCCTTGTTCCTCTGATAAACATCACACTCCTGCACATGTCTCCAAACATCACCCTTGAGACCCCTCCAAGTAAAGTGCTCCTGAATAGCATGGTACACTTGAGGAACCCCTGATTCCCTACTAAAGGAGAGTCGTATGTTGCCTACATGATACTCTTTCTCAACTGCGAACCCAACTATTGATTTGGGGTAGCATCGGATGTGATCTAGCCACGAAATTTGGTGGAGAGGTTGGGGCAAATGAGATCTCCAATACCCAAAAAGGGTTTGGGCAGATTCTAAACATACAAGGAGATATTAAAATAATTAATATTTTTAATGGAGTCCCTAAGTCTAAACTTAGGGAAAATAAAATATTAATGTGTATTAATATGAATTTGTGTTAGAGTGGTCCAAAAGACATGGATCAAGCCAAAATATAATCTTAGCCTTTGATTAGGGACTTAATCTCGGTCGTTGAATCGTCAACAGGAAAAGTATAAGAGGGGGCGTGAGGGTCACTTGGAGAGTACACCAGAGTGATCAATTATACTATTCTCTAGAGCGGGGTTTGCTAAGAGAGATAGAATTAGTGATAAGGAGAGCAACTAAGGGGCATTGAGTACAAAGAAACAGAGAAGGCAGAGATTGTGTCGGGAGAGCAGCGCAGCAGCCAAGGAGAGTGACGCAAAGCCAACAAGGGCTCACGCAGAGGCAACCAAGTGTTGCGCAAAGCACCAGAGAGGCTAGCATGTCTAACGCAGAGGCCCAGAAAGCTGATGCAGGGCCTCCTGGGACTGATGCAGGCCAAGAAAGGGTGATGCAGGGCCAACGTGAGACAGAGAGGGGCTGACGCAGTCTAGATTGAGCAAACACTGGGGTTGCAGAGCTGTTTTGTGCTGAAGAGCTGTCGGAAGGATTTTTCGGGGTTTCAGCCAGGAGATTTCTCTCAAACTGTGAGGTATAGCTATTAAGGAAATTCTCTGTTGGGTAGGCCGGTTTTGACACCCAGATTGTACTCTGATATTGCTTAATAAGAAAACCCTCAGATAGTTGCACCAATTTTCCCGCATTGGGTTTTTCTGGGGACATTGATCCAAAAATAATGGTGTCATGTGGTGTGTTTGTTCTTGTTCCTTTTAGTCGTTGACCTGTAATATGCTGAGCATGCACTGGTGTTTATTTTCAGTATTTACTTTGTAAATAACTTGTTAAAGAAAAATAACAAGTAGGTAGGAATAAATCAGAAAAGTGTATGAAGGGTTTTTAAACTAAGTAAACTTAGAAACTTCAACATGGTATGAGAGCGTGATTGCAGATCACTGCAGGACTAAGAGACATCAGCCGAGAGGAGCAATAGTAGCAGAAAACAGTTGTCCCGAGGTGACAAAAGCTATTTCTAGCAGCGCAAAAGCCAAAAAGTGTGATGCAGAGCCAACCAAAGCCACACAAAAAAATTCGGGAGTTGCGCAGAGTCTCAAAGAGGCCAGTGTTGCTGACGCAGAGGACGAGAGGGCTAACACAGGGCATCCCAGGGCTGACGCAGACCCATCTGGGGTGGCGCAGAGCTAGCGTGAGGCAGAGAGGGGCTGACGCAGTTCATAGAGAGGCAGTTGCTAGAGTCTAGAAGGCTGCAGAAATATTGCAGAGTGGAGCTGGTGAGGTACTATAGTAAGAACAGTACTTGACAAAGCAGGGCCAGAGGAGTCGTTGCCGAGGGTTTCTAGCCGAGGAACCTGGATCAACAGTGCAGTTGCACAAGACAATCAGAGTAGGGGGCATCTCGACAAGCGACATAAGGATTTCTAGGAGGGAATCAGGACTCAGAGGGAGTCCAGAAGAGAACATCTAGACAAGAAGTAGAGACTCAGAGGAGTTGAACAGAGAACTTCCAAGAGGGAAGTAGAGGAGCGTCATGGCACTATGCGGGGTAAGAGACCAGGATAGACTAGACGAAGCATCAAACTTCGCAGTCTGGGAGGCCAGAATCTTATCAATGCTTGACAGGAATCGTGTCAAGAACTTCACCTTGAAGGTTATAGCTATCCCAGTGGACCCAAATGATAACGGCAAGTACAAAGAGGTGATGGTGAGGGCCAAGTGCATTATCCTTGACGAGGTCAAGGATCATGTGGTACCACATATAGCCAAGAAGGAAACGACAGTTGAGATGTGGGAGCCACTCAAGAACCTGTACCAGCATACTTTTGTGCAGAGAAGAATGTTGCTCGAGAACCAGATGAGGTTGTATCAGATGAAGAAGGGTCAATTGATTGACTCCTTCCTCGGAGGACTGAACGAGATCCGAGATCAATTGACTGCTATAGGAGCGACACCAGATCAAGAGATTATGGTGAGGACAGCCCTGAATGCTGTCTCAGAAGAGTGGGAAGTGTTTGTCCAGAGCATCCTGGGTAGAGGGACTCTCCTACCTTGGGACGAGATGTGGGCAGCTCTTCGCCAAGAAGAGATCAAACGGCAGTCAAAGACAGGTAGCAGCAACAAAGGGATCAAGGTCAAGTAGGAGGAGGAGGATGTGGCCCTAGCATCTGAGGGAAAGCAAGAGAAGCGGAAGAAGAAAGATCTCTCCAAGATCAAGTGCTTCCACTGTGGGGAGATGGGTCATTATGCGACCCAGTGCACAAGGAATAAGAGTAAGGGAGAGTCTTCCGAGACTAAGGCAGTGCCAGCACAGGCAGAGAAGGAAGTTTTGACAGACGATGATTGTGCCATGAGTGCACACGCACCACTTGAGAAGAATTGGGGAGACATCGAGCTATAGTCAGGCGGACTATAGGCGATGAGGGCAGGGTCCTCGAGGTACCCAGCCTCTTGGATTAGACCTAGTCAACTACGGGGGTCGAGAGTTGGTTAACCCGTTTGCCAGATGAAGGGCCGCTGACCATAGGATTTAATGGCCCTCGTCATCCAACGGATATCAGGCTAGAAAGGGATCGAATGTTAAACTCAAGGATGGACCCGAACTTTTACAGATTAAAGTGGTTTAACCTTTTTCGGCTCCGTAAGGATGTTAAGTGTCGTGTAAGTGGTCCGAGGCGATGTCAGTGTAGACCGTAGGATCAAAAGGGTTTTGATCTATGACGCTAGATCACCGAGCAGCTTAGATGATCGGAGGAAATATTAACCGTCGGATGGAAGGTAAGTCCGACGGTGGTGATTGAGCGATGAGGCTTGGGCGAGCAGACCCGAGAAGATTAGCGACACGGTTTCAATTTATTTGAAGTCCGGTTGTTTTCGCACTTCGCATGCGAGAGCGGTGAAATCACATGATGGTGCAATGTGATCTTGCAAAATCGTTGATCTGGCGAATGAGATCAACGATGGAAAAAGGAAATCGCATATCGCAAGTCGGGAATCCTGTGTGCATATGCTTTTGCGTCTTTGTAACTCCGAGATGCGATGTTTGATTTTGGGTTTTGTTGACCCTGCTGTCTGTTAACCAGCAACAGGTCTGTCTTTTGTTGGTCTTTACACTTGTAAAAACATGTACCATATGTAATCCTTTTATCAGTTAATTGAAGATTCCACTCTTCCTTGACCAAAAACAAAAATTTGGCTTGATCTATGACTTTTGGAACCTTCTAACCCAGTTTTATACTAATACCCATTAATATTTTATTTTTCCTAAGTTTAGACTTAGGAACTCCATTAAAAATATTAATTATTTTAATATCTCCCAAACCGGGTACAATCTGTCCAAACCATTTTTGGGTCTTGGAGATCTCACGTGCTTTAGCCTCTTCACCGATTTTCATGGCTAGAGCACATCCGATGCTACCCCAAATAAACACTGCCTCTTAGCAATGACTATGCACTAGTAATACTCCTCATTGAGCATCACTCTGATTATCTGGCACCGGTACCTGTGTTGATGCTAAGCCTCCCTGCCCAACTCAGGAACTCCGTTAAAAATATTAATATTTTTAATATATCTCAAACTGGGTATAATCTGTCCAAACCATTTCTGGGTCTTGGGGATCTCACGTGCTTTAGCCTCTTCACCAATTTTCATGGCTAGAGCACATCCGATGCTACCCCAAATCAACACTCCCTCTTAGCAATGACTATGCACTAGTAATACTCCTCATTGAGCATCACTCTGATTATCTGGCACCGTACCTGTGTTGATGCTAAGCCTCCCTGTTGAACATCCTCTGCATTGCTACACCCTGTACTGCTATCCATAGCTCTATCACTGCCACTGCTACATCTATATTGCAGCTCCCTCTGCATCTGTGTTGTTGTTGGTCCATCTTCCCAACACTGCATCTATAGTACAACTCCCTCTGCATCCGTGTTGCTGCTGGCCCTTCTTCCCAACACTGCATCTACACTGCAAACTTCTTCTGATCATGCTTCCTCGTTCTACTGCACTGCAACATCATACCCATTTCTGCTACTGAAATGGATTCTTTATCATCCCCATCTTCTCCCTAAAATAACCAAACTTGGTTCTTCCAAGGGCCTTCATAAGGATGTTTACCACCTATTCTCCTATAGGAGTGTAGCTCAATTGTACATCTCCTCGTAGGACACAGTCTCCGACAAAGTGACATCGAATATCAATATGTTTTGATTGATCATGAAACACTAGATTCTTAGAGAGCTTGATGCATCTCTGATTATCACACATGATCCTCGTTGCCTCCATCTTTCTTCTGAATAGGTTCACAAGCAGTTTTCTAAGCCATATGGCCTCGAACGAAGTTGTGCTTGCAGCGATATATTCTGCCTCCACTGAGCTCAGAGCCACGGATTTCTGTTTCCTACTACACCAGGAGGTCATTCCTGATCCAATGTTGAAACAATACCCAAAGGTACTTTTCCGATCCACTGAACTTCCAGCCCAATCTACATCAGTAAATCCACTCAATCTGATATCCTTACTCCTAGTGTACAAGAGTCCATAATCGATTGTTCCTTGTATATATCTAAGAACATGTTTGGCTGCTGCCCAGTGCTATTATCACGGAAGTTTATGTCTTAACTCAAGAATTTAATGTGAGAACAGATAAATTCTGGACACTAATAGAGGCAGTCTTCAAACAAATAGATACATCTGGAATGGAGTTTGAAGTAAGAGCAGCTAGCAGCATATAACAAACTGAAGCACTGTAAAAGGATGCAGATCAGCAATTGTATTCAAAAGGCAGTCACAGATTGGATAGTTGAATCTGCCTATGGAGACATCAATATGGATTGAGCATGAAAGCCTGGACTTGGACACCTGTGTATGGCCATTTGCAATCTGAATGAAAGCATTAAAGTAGAGCATCCTGAAGCATTGTTGAAGCCATGATAAAGCAGTTCTGAGACATGAAGATGATAAAGCATCAATCCTTCTATCTTGAAGAAGAAGAGCACTATGACAGGGGGAGTCACAGACCCATGAAGATCTACCATTCATGAAGAACAGAAGCAGTTTGATAGGGGGAGTCCCAGAGCACTCCTTTGCCATTGATGTCAAAGGGGGAGAGAAGAAGAATATTGCCATCAATAACAAAGGGGGAGATTGTTGAACTAGGTTGTCATTGATGTCAATATGGCAATATTCTGGATACTAGAGGATGACATGAAGCCAAGGGGATGCAGAGCAAATTCATGAAGAGACAGGAGCAAAGGCCATCAGGATAGTAGAGCCATATATATATATATATATATATATATATATATGCGGAAACAGACGTATATGCAAGGAGGTGGTCCTTGAAAGACACTGCCAAGCCAAGAGGAGTAGATGGAGACGAGAGGAGCAGACAGAGCCACCAAGCCATCGGAGAGCCATGTCAAAGCAAGAGGAACGCTGCCTGTAAAACAGGCATATCGGAGCAAATAGAGCAAATGGACCGAGAGGAGCAGATGGAGCAAGAGGAGCCAAGAGGAGCAATATATATAGAGCCATCGGTATATGCCAAAGAGGAGGTGCACACAGAGCCATCGGAGGAGCTACAGGAGCAAGAGGAGCCATCGAAGGAGCTATCGGAGCCATACTTATAGACCATACATATATGCCAAAGAAGAGGAGCAATGGAGTAGACAGAGTATATCGGAGCAAGAGGAACCATCGGAGGAGCTATCGGAGCATATCGGAGCAAGAGGAGCCATCGGAGGAGCTATCAGAGCTATCGGAGCATATAGGAATTCATTTGATGGCGATCAAATGAACTACTAATATATACATGCCCAGACTTTCCATCAGAACGACGAGAGCATACACAGGAGCCATTTGACCTTCCAGATCAACGGTCCAGGAGACATGGGAGTAGTGCGATGAGCTGTGAGCCGTCCGATCACTAATCTGGATCGACGGTCCCGATCTAATCGGCGATCGGGAGATCGGAGGAGTGGAGCCCTTCGGGACTGCGAAGTGGAGAGCTCCGATATCCGGAGCCGAAGTCATATTAGAGAGTAGCCTAAAGGGAGATCAGGTCCGATAAAGAATTGCTTGCGAAGTGGGGAGCTCCGATATCCGGAGCCGAAGTCATATTAGAGAGCAGCCTAAAGGGAGATCGGGTCCGGTTTTGTATCGGCGGATGCATACAGATATAACCCGCGACGAGCGATCGCCGATCGCCGACGAATTACCTTTGGGCGGAGGCGGATGCGATAAAATATAAACTGTGGTGCATAGCATATCGGGTCCGCGGAGCAGAGAATCCTTATCGCATCAGCGAAATCCAGAGCCGAAACTCTTATCAAGCAAAATAGAAAGCATATCGGGTCCGCGGAGCAGAGAATCCTTATCGCATCAGCGAAATCCGGAGCCGAAACTCTTATCAAGCAAAATAGAAAGCATATCGGGTCCGCGGAGGACTTGTATCATTTCGGAGGTAGCGACAAGCGAGCGCCGATATACATCGGACCCGAAACCAGTATAGAAGGGAGTCTAAAAGAGCATCGGGTCCGCTCCTCATCGGAGGTCGGAGTAAAGGGATGTATTGTGATCGCCGAAATCCGGACCCGCCGATAACTATAAAGGCGGGCGGATAAGATTTGAAATCCGCGAATGTTCATTCGAGCGGATTTAAATGGATTCCTGTGTAGTAATGTATATGGGACCGAAATCTTTATAAGCGGGTTTTTATGTTAGTTCTGTGTATTGATATTATATGGTTATATATGGCCATGAGGGGTTTTATGGTAATTCCATATATGTCTATAAGTGTGGCGGGTTGATTAAAGCGCTCTGTGATGGTTGATTAAAGGCTCGGTTGGTGGCTTCCGATGGTTGATTATAAAGCACCGATAAAGGGTGGCTCTGATTCTAAGTAAGTCCAAGGTTTATAGAAGGCACATAGCCTAAGGAAAGCTTTCGATAGACATAAAAGCGGTGATAAAAGGGTGGCTCCGATTCTTAAGTGTGGAGGCGAAAATACTGTAAGGAACAGTCCCGATAGCTTGAGAAACCAAATCATGGTGATTATGATTATGATAAGGACGTGGCTGTCCGTTAAAAAATGCCATCCCTGTGTATGCCCACAATCATTGGCAAAGCAGCGCTGTTACAAGTTTTTGAACTTGTGTTCTCTACGGATGACTCGATCCTTGCTCATTAATTCAACGTGTCCTGTGAAAACGAATGGACAAAGGAAGCTACAGCGACAAACAAGCCAACAAGTGAGGAAGCTGAAGCAGGCGAGAAGGAAGCCGAAGAGCCAGCAAGAAAGAGGAAACGAATGGACAAAGACAGGTATGCATAAAACAGTAAACAGAGGACTGCATGTGGGGTGATGGTTGTTGAAAACAAACCAGAATATGAGGTAGCAGAAGCAGCAGAGGTGGTGGAGCATTGTTTGAATTTGCTAGTGAACACTGCTGCGACTGTTGAACGCTGTTGGAGCTGTTGTGGGGGTGAAGAACCAGAGTGTGAGGTAGTAAAAGCAGCGGAGGCTGTAGAGGCTGCAGAAGCAGTGGAGGTTATAGAGGCAGCAGCAGCAGAAAAGGCTATTGGAGACTACGCGTGGGCAGTGTGCAGAGCTGTGAAGACTCATCCATAAGAAGACATGGTTGTCATTGATACTGTAGTTTGGAGACTACAGTGAAGCTGTAAATAGACAAAACTCAACAAAGAAGAGTTCTGAGAGCAGAAGGATTGGAGTCCTTGGGGTTGGAGCCTTAAAAGTGAGAAGGATGGGAGTTCTTGAGGCTGGTGCCTCAGAAGTGAGATTGGATTGGAGTCCTTGGGGTTAGTGCCTCAAAAGCAGGAAGGATTGAAGTCCTTGGGAGTTGGTGCTCTTAAGTCCAAGATTGGTGTCTTGGGAAAATAGAGTTGGTGCTCTGGAGGTTGGAGCCTCACCAAAGTCCAAGTTGGAGCTTGGCAACCGATTGTGACCATCTATATATTGTATTTATTTTACTGCACAGTTATATTAATAAAAGCATTTATTCTTGCTGTTCATATTGTGTTCTGAATATATATGTTTTAACTGGTAAAACAATAGTGGGAAAAAGAAATACTGATTCACCCCCCCTCTCAGTATTTCCAACAGGTTGAAGAGGTTTGACCAATGGCTCCTCTTTTGAATGCTCCTCGGAAGGCATTTCTTGAGATTTTCTGAAGGCCCTGTCCTCCATGAACTTCACATCTCGTCGAACTGAAAGTCTGGCAAGAAGCTGAGGTCTTTTGCTAGAGGAAGTGCTCCTAATATTTTGAAGAGGGAAACCTTCAACCTTAAAAAGGGAGGTCTCACCCCGCATAAAAGGGAGAACCTCAACCTGAAAATGGATGTCTCAACCTATGATGGTTTAAGGTTGATCATCAACCGAAGGCATGCTTAGGGACATCTTTGTCTCTAGCGACAAATCTGAATCTGGTATGGCAGGTTGTGGCTCAGGATCGCTTGATGTGGCTTTGAAGCTTGTATATGACCATCACTTCCCCCCGTCATATACAAGGTGAGATAATGGAGAAAACTCAACTGCAAGATTGTTCAATACTATAGAACAAGTTCTGCCATATGACTGAACTATCATCTTGCCTATTGAAGCCCATTGCCAAGAAGCGATCCATCCAAGATGAATCTTTGTTCTTGCAGGAGGCTTGTTTTTTGAAGCATCTATGTGAAGAATGAGTATGCTGACCACAATGCTTGCATGGATGAAGATCAAAACACTGATCTTTCACATGGCCAACTCTGTTACAATGTTGGCATTTAACAATCTGTTGTTGCTGCTGTGGAAGAGGAACATAACTTGAAACAACTGAAGGTGAACTTGTTGATTTGGGGTAGCATCGGATGTGCTCTAGCCATGAAAATTAGTGAAAAGGCTAAAGCACGTGAGATCTCCAAGACCCAGAAATGGTTTGGACAGATTGTACCCAGTTTGGGAGATATTAAAATAATTAATATTTTTAATGGAGTTCCTAAGTCTAAACTTAGGAAAAATAAAATATTAATGAGTATTAATATAAAACTGGGTTAGAATGTTCCAAAAGTCATGGATCAAACCAAATCTAATCTTAGCCGTTGATTATAGATTTAATCTCGGTCGTTGACGGACCAACGAGAAAAGTATAACAGGAGGCTTGAGGGTCAGTTGGAGAATACACCAAAGTGATCAGTCATTCTATTCTCTAGAGCAGGCTTTGCTAAAAGAGATAGAATCAGTGATCAGCAGCGAGGGGCGGTGAATACATAGCAGAGAGGCAGAGTTGGTACTAGAGAGACAGCGCAGAGCCGGGAGAGGTTGACGCAGGGGAAGCTAGGAGCTTGTGTGACGCAGAGGGTCTAATGGCTGACGCAGAGGCTTCAAAAGCTGACGCAGAGGCTCCAAAAGCCGACGTAGAGGCTAGCAGAGATGACGCAATGCCAAGAGGCAGCGCTAGGAGGATTTTCATGGGACAGACTAGGTGTTGGTGAGCTGGGAAGGGTGACGCATTCCCTATCAGAGTGACGCAGAGCAGTGGGAGCTGCAAATGTTGTTGTGGGATCATTCATCCAATGATTAATCGGCCAGAATATCTGTCTCTGAGGAGAGGTACTACTACCGAGGGCATTCTCTGTTGGGTGCGCCATTTCTAGCACCCTGGTTGTATTCTAAAAACTGCATAATAATAAAACCCTCTGAATAGTTGCAACGTTTTTCCTGCATTGGCTTTTTCGGGGGACATTGGTCCAAAAATAATGGTGTCACTTGTGTGCTTGTTTTCTTTCAGTTGATGATCTGTAGATGTTGATACTCTACTTGTGTTTATGTTCAGTATTTACGTAGTAAATAACTTGTTAAGTAATTAAACAAGTAGGAAGAAATAAAACAGATAGTACAGAAAGAATTTCTAATGAGTTAAACTTAGAAATTCCAACACATCCTGTCCTGATCCCTTAGTCCATTCACTGCCATATCCACTCTTCTTTTGGACCCCCTCTAAGTTTCGACTTCCCTACTAGGAATCTCCCTCTAAGTCCTGATTTCCCCGCTGGAAATCTTCCCGCCAAATGTCGAACCTCTCCTCTCCAATCCTCCTTGCCACTGCAACTCGAATCTAGATTTCTTGGCTAGAAATCCATCAAGGTAGCGACTCCCTCTACCATGGTTCTATCCCGTTAGGTACTGTTCTACTTCAACAAAAATAGCACCCCAACAACTTCCCAACCACAATCTGCCCATGGCTCCCTAGGTCCCGGCAATTGAAGAAACTGAGCCTTCTAGCTCTGCGCAATCCCGACAAAGGCTGAATCGCTCCTTTGGCCAACTACGTCAATCCTACCTGGCTGAGTAGGATGACGTGGCTCTTCATGAGCCTCTTCTGCCTCTCTCTGCCTTTGTGTTGGCCCTCTCCTTGGCTCAAAATGATGACGCAGGCCCTCTACGTCACTCCTTCTCTGCTGCCTTCTGCTTAGGAGCAACTTTGTCTCTCGGGACAGCTGCTACTGCTGCAAATTTCCGATATCGTTGATGCCTTCAGCCCTCCTGTGATCTGCAATGCTCTAATACTATGTTGAAATTTCTAAGTCTAACACGCTAGAAATCCCTACTGCATTATCTAGTTTATTTATCCTACTTGTTTATTCCATTAACAAGTTATTTATAAATATAAATACTGAAATAAACACAAATGCAGCCTTAACTCATATACAGATCAGCAACTGAAAAGCACTGAGACAAACACACAAGGGACACCATTATTTTTGGACAATCATCCCCGAAAAAACCCAATTCGGGAAAACCGATGCAACAGTTCGAAGGGTTTTATTATTATGCAGATTCTTGAGTACAACTATGGTGCCAGAAATGGCTCATCCAACAAAGATTGTTACACGGCTGTAATACCTCTTCTCGAAGATATATATTCAGCCTCTCAGCTCTAGTCTGCCCAACTAAAATCCTTCCGGCGCTTCCTCTTGGCCCTGTGTCAGCCCTGCTAGTCTCAACGTAGCTCCTGAAGCTTCTGTGTCAGCTTCCTACCTCTCTGCGTCAGCACTCTGGCCCTCTGCGTCACCCACGCAGGCCCCTCAGCCTCTGCGCAATCTCTAGCTGCTTCTGCGTAGCTTTTGTTGCCTCTACGTAGCTCGAGCTGCCTCCACGTCAGCCTCTTCAGTCATTGCAATGAACCTCAGGCACTATCCCTGCCTCTCTGGGATGTACTCATCGCCCCTCGCTGCAACAGACCACTATTCGAATTTTCTCAGCAAGCCCAGCTCCAGAAAATCGAACTAACTTATCAATCTTGGTGTGTCTCCAATTGACCCTCAAGCCTCCTCTTATACTTTTCCTGTTGAGTCTTCAATGGCCGAGATTAAGTCTCTAATCAACAGCTAAGATTAGATTTGGCTTGATCCATGTCATTTAAAACCTTCTCACCTAGTTTTATATTAATAACCATTAATATTTTAATTTTCCTAAGTTTAGACTTAGGAACCCCATTAAAAATATTAATTACTTTAATATCTCTCCAACCAGGTGGAATTTCCCCAAACTATTTCTGGGTCTTGGAGATCTTATGTGCGTTAGCCTCTCCACCAATTTTCATGGCTAGAGCACATCCGATGCTACCACAAATCAACACAATGTCTTTCTAGCTCAAGATTTGTAAACAAGTTACCACACTTGTGTTAAGGACATTTCATAGGTAGACCCATTAATCCATATGCGCATGCGATAATGATGGTGAAAGAATGGGTGAGACTCCAATGAAGATGGCCATAGATAGGTACCAACTAGAGGGGATTCGACCTTTCTAAGTACTATAATGAAAAGAGGGAGCAATCATGGATGCATGAGTTACCCCTTTTCTCATCCTGATTTTTCCACCCTTCTAGTGCACCTTTTACTTTAATGATTTATCTTTCTTCTTGCACAGCTTAGGAGACCAAGCTTGCTTTATGCTTTTCCAATATCCATTAAAGATGTAGCAGTTTCTTGCGCATCAGGGTTGGGACATTCAAGAGTTCCTTTATGATGAAGCATGATATGTTGAGAAATTGTGTGATGGTTAATGAGGGGGGTAGAGTTCATGCTAGGATTTTGCCCACGTGGTTACTAAGTTCCAGCAATCTTTTGCATTTTTCGTTTCATTAATTGTGGTTTTATATGTTTTTATCATTCTTTCAGCTGCATCAACCTCTTAGAGGAAATTTTCAGACTGCGACTTGGAGATGAGAATATAAGATGCCATGCCAATGACAAATGACAACCAACCCAAAGAATGGATCTGGATAATAAAGGAAACATGGAATGTGGTAAATATGGAGTACCTTGGGCACACTACTTCAATCGGCGCCCTCCTACTACTGCCCCTCTTGAAAGAAGGACCTCAAGGGAGGTCACACTGGACTATGGGCAAAGGATAACCTCCCAAGTGAAGCATGGGAACAAGGGTACACTCAAGAGAAGTCAATCTTCTAAGAGGGCTGGTGATCAATATTAGTATGCCCCAAAATATTATATGAAATCACATGACTACAAAAATGTTTAATCTACCTTCCAATAGATGATCCACCTTAATTCAAGAAGCGTGTGAGATGGGAGAAAGCACTGACAGAAGCATAAGTGGGGAACTTTGATATAAAGCTATCACAGGGCCATCATAGGGCTGCTGGCTGGCTGGCTGTCAAATGAGGAAAACAATTTATCATATGTTACCCACTTTTGGTGAGTAACAGGTCTTATATAAGTTATCTAGTATAGTCTACATTTATAAAAGAGTACACAATACATTTAAGAAGAGTAGGGCTTGCATTAATAAAATGATACAAACTAGTATTAGTGATGGCTATAGTTAAATGCATTTCCAGATATTGCAATCCTTAAGTGACCATGGTACAGCTATTATTAATTAATTGTACTACTATTCAGTTTATAGTGCTACTTTTATTTAATCGAATTCCTTTTTTTGACTGAATTTCTATACATGAGCATAAACATGCAGAACTTCATCATTCCAATGAAAAAGATTGAAGAGAAAACCTGAAGGAAGTTGAGGAAAATATTTATGCAGCCATTTAATCTGGCATTCAAAATACAAATTCTCTTGCTTAAAATTCAGGGTTGCAAAAAGTACAAATTCTGTTTTAAAATTCATAGTGGTACTAGTCTATGTGTGGGGCATCAGTGGTGCAAAGCTTTTTGGGAAAAAAAATCAGCAGTTCAAATCCATATATATGCATATATGAGCATTCTGACTTGTAAAAAATAAATCAAACAAAAGGTTTATCATGTCAAAATTACACGTAACATTTATCACTATAAACATGGAGATGAGACTGACAATATATAAATTAATCATCAAATCATAAATGTTAAAAATAGAGCATAAACAAATGAAATTTCGAAAATTTAATTGATCACATTCTTTCTTACTTGTTATAGGCCTCTGCAAGAAGTAACTTCCACATACAGAAGATGTATATCCAGTTCTTTAACCCAATGTTGGAAACCTACAAAGCAATAAAACATAATAGATATGAAACTAAAGATCGAATAGCAACTCACTGACCGACTCTTTCATTTTCCTTGACACAAACAACGATTTGCAATTGATGATGGGACCTATCCTTATTTCCTCTCCCGGATAATGCCAAATAAATAATTTTAGACTGTATTGTTCACATGCATGAAGAGTACAAAGCAATCAGGGTCATATGAAAGTTGATGAATGCTACCTGCTAATACTCACTCTTTCAGTTCATTGGAACAGATAACCACTTGTCTTTGACCATTACAGAAACCATGTGCCTCATTACTGAAACCCCGAATCAATAATGATTTTGTCGCCATTGCCTGTATCTACTATTAGTGGACAGTAACATCTTTTCAAAAGCTGCACACATTTTCTGCATTTTTTCATTAGAGTATCTACTATTAGTGGACAGTAACATCTTTTCAAAAGCTGCACACATTTTCTGCATTTCCTGTCGCTTTTCATTAGATTCTGTATGAAACTTGATCCAGGGGTGACCTGTAGCAACAAAAAAACAAACGGTTAGAAAAACCATATATGAAAATGGTTGCATATTGAGAGATATAAATATATAAAACCTAAAGGACTTTGACAGATTTAATGTAACCTTGCTGGTAAAGAACCTTTAGAGCGCCATTAGTGGAGATGGCATCTGGCAACAGATTGTCAAAGACAAATACCTATCCAACGGACATCTGGTTAGCTGGATTAGAGAGGGCGCTCCAGGAAAAAAGGTAACTTCATATATTTGGAGGAGCATGATGCAAATCAAGCATTGGCCCATAGGCAACTTAAGATGGGAGGTTGGTAAGGGGACTCTGGTAGAGATTGGACTGTCTTTGATCAAAGGTACGTCCAGCTCACATACTGTCTATTCCTTCCATTAGAACTCTTCATCTCAATGGCTTCTTTCCATTGAAGGATATTTGTGTCAAACATAGTTCACACAGGGTGTCACACCATGGTTAGACGGAGGGGAGGTTGGGCTCTCTGGTTCACTTGCCGTCGAGTGGGATCAATATGTTCTGCAATTAGTATTTGCGGGTATCACACTTTCACAGGTTGAGGGCTCTTTGACTTGGGATGGCTGCATGAAAAATGGACAGATCTCTGTCTGGAAAATATATAAACACAGCTCTTTGGGCAGTAATAAGGAGTTACAAGCAAGCTGGCTACATAAATCTTGGCACTGGGAGATCCCTATCCAACTAAAATGCTTTGTATGGCTGGCTGTACATAATAGGATTCTGACCTGGGATAATCTCCTTAAAAGGGGATTCAATGGCCTGGGACAATGTGTATTGTGCTGTGAACAGTCAGAAGACGTACAGAACCTTTTTCTACATTTCCCATTTACTTCTTCTATTTGGATTGGGGTTGTTCAATTGTTTTGCATTCATGCTGGATGGGAGTCTGGGACAAGACAACACTGGAGGACTGTCTCTCCCATTGGTTTGTGGTCAATAAAGAATATCGTGCACTGCCATTTTACATACTATGGGGCATTTGGAGGGCTAGAAATGTGATGATTTTCAAACTCAATGTTCCTATCACTAGAAGGACATGTCTCAATACAGCTGCTTACATTATGGAAATAGGACCTCTGAAGGAGAGGCCAATTAGTAGGCATTGCCAGTTTAAGATGATTTGGGAAAAATTTCCAGTGGATCTATTCGATGGCAAGGTATGTGGCAGTAGAGCCTACATTGTTCTGAGGCCGGGTACACACTTCCACTTCAGCTAGTACAGTGGTGAGGGTACAAACGATAGAGCGGAACTATTGGCTGTATGGGGGGTTTTATATTGTGCTAAGTGGCTGGAGATTGAAGAAATTAACATATTTGGGGACTCAAAGTGATATTAGATTGGGTGCTGATAAGATCCTCCTTTGCACCGCCCCCTCTCACATATTGGATGAGTTGCATTAGGATGCTGATCAGTACATTCCAGAGAACCTCTTTCACACACATTTACAGAGAACAGAACTCTATGGCAGATGGGCTTTCTAAAGAAGGATGCAGTGGTTACCCTGGTAAGATCAAATTTTCAGCTTTTTGCAGGGGATTCTACAGCACACAGGGATCATCACAATATGACGGTTTCTTTTTGCCTCTTTATTTCACTCTGTCAATTTTGGACCTTTTTACACAGATGATAGTTGTTGTAATCTTTTTTGATGACAGGTTGGACTTATGAAGGCACATGTTGTAATGAGGCCTATATGAATACTGCACACTGGACATGAGATTGTACTAATGTATAACAAAGGTTTTCATAGGGTCATAGAACAATGCTTTTGTTTAATTATGCACGGCTGTAGCGAACCTGATATGTAAAAAAAATAAATGGGAAAGAACTATGTACTAAAAAACTACTTTATTAATGAAAGTTAGTGTGTCTTTTTCTTTTGAAAAAAAATATAATAAGTATTGTAGACAATGAAAAAGTCTTACTTAAAACTTCTTCAGGAGAAAATCTCTTTTCCGCGTTCCTTGAAAGCATCCTTGACAACAAATCCTTCGCTGGTTTCGAGATGGACTGCCACTTTTCAGAACAAGAATCCAATTGAACTTCTTTTATTGCTTTGTATAGAGATTCCATTGAGTCCCCATTGAATGGTAATTTCCCTGTGAAGAGTTCGTGCAGGAGGATGCCAGCAGCCCACACATCAACCTTCTCTGAATACGTCCCTGTCCAAATTTCAGGGGCCATATATGCAGGGCTGCCAGAAAAACCAGCTAAGGCTTGACCTGTTTGAATGCAAAAAAGCCCTATTAATTAAATACATAAAATAATTCCAAGTTATTAATAAGATAATGCCATTTGCAAAACTGATTACAGTTTAGTGTAGAAATAAATACCTTTTTTGGTTCGGGCAGACAAACCGAAATCAACCAGCTTCAACTGCCCAGTATTGGTTAGGAGAATATTTTGTGGTTTTATGTCTCTATGGACAACTCCCATCTCGTGACAGTATTTGATCACTGACATCAAATTTTTAATGACTTTTGCCGCCTGGTATTCAGAGTAGCAACCTTTTTTGGACATTTGATCACCTAGCGATCCCCCCTGGCATAGTTCCATCAAAAGATGAAAACAATTTGCATCTTCATAAACACCATGCAATGTAACAATATTTGGATGGCCCGAAAGATGCTGCATAATCTCAATTTCTTTACGGACATTGTCTTGGTCCCTTTTATGCAAAGTTTTACAAGCTAGTATCTCTCCAGAGACCTTGTTCTTGCAAAGTCTGACCACACCAAATGTGCCCCGTCCTAATTCTGGGCCCAACTCATAACCCATTTCAAGACTTTTTTTCATAGTGGCAGCATCGATACAACAAACCCTTCTCTTTAATCTCATCTCTCGTGAATTTTTCCCTAGAGTAGGTGCTGCAACCGTTGTCGGATGTAAATGATGGGAACCCTTACTCTGTTGTTTGGCAGAATCAATACAATCAACCTTTCTCTTTAACCTCGTTCCTGGTAATTTTTTTTCTGCAGGTGCTGCAACTGTTGTCGGATGGAAATGATGGGAATCATTTCTCTGCTGTTTGGCAGCATCAATACAACCAACCTTCCTCTTTAGACTCGGAGTAGGTGTTGCAACTGTTGTCAGATGGGAATTATGAGAATCCTTCCTCTGTTGTTCGGCAGCATCATAGCATGGACGAGCTCCTTGTTTTACATTGGAACCATCTAATGCTGTCTCTTCTTTCCTTTTCCCGCCACATGAATCAATATTCCTATCAACCACACTCTGAGAGGCTCCCATAATAATCACTGGAGAACAATCAAAGTCTAATCACTGGAGGAGGACAATCAAGATTTGCAGACACTAGAAATAAATTCACTGGGAGAATATCAGTCGTTGTTCCTCTCTGCTTTACATGTAACCCTGAAATTTCTTGCCAAAACCTCTTTCTAGCATGCACCAGAACGTGCAATTGCATATAACTGAATCTTTTTTGGCTAAAATCTCATTTCTATCATCCACCACCTTTTTCTACAGGAAAAAACAACAGACTTTTATTAAAAACAAAAGTTGTTACATTTGTCATAGATCTGTTACAAACCATTAAAGCCTACATGAATGCCAACAGCAGGGTTAGCATATAAATCTCATCAGAAAATGAGGATGACTTTTTTTATTCAGGAGAAGAAAACAGAACATGTCATTAGAGAAAATGTTTTGTATACATCATAGAACCTGTTCAGTAATTGGCAACTGTCGTACATAAAAGAACTAGACTGCTTCAATCTAAGATAGACAAAAAACCTCCCTGAAACTTTCAAAGACATGATATGTTACTAAACAGGGGATTCCTTCAGGACAGAGTTCAATGATCTTCAAAGGAACACTGTCATTTGAATTTCGCATGGACACAAAAACAGAGAGAGTTCAGAAAAACAAAAAAGGATAAACCCAGCAGTGAAACAGATGTTGTAGGAACCTATAAAGCACAGAGACAGAAGAAAATAATAAAATATTACTAAATCACAAAAAAACCATGACTTTGGACAGCCCTCTACAGAATTTTGAACTCTTTCGGTTGTAGATTATAAACCAAGAGAAACATAAGAGTTTTAGAGGGACATCCCAAGTCCACAGATGTGCAGAGAGACCAGCGTGAGGGAGAAAATTGACACCAGAAGTGATATATTCATAAACTTTGAAAGCTGCAATCCTACCATCCATTATGTGACCCCCCCAACCCAATTTGTCCAGACCATAACAGACCGATATAGCAGCTTGACTGAGATTTGCCCTATATGTTTCCCATTCAGCCCCCAGATGGGCCGGAAGCCCAATTTCCCAAGCATGAGACCAAGTTGGATTTGACAAAGGTGCTTGAGGACCCCTCCCAATACTTGCCAACTTTGAAAAACCCCTCTGTTTAAGAGCATATATAACGGGGGCTGATAAAGAGTAACTACTACGCATGCCTTTGATGGCATCCAATCCCACCAATACTGTCTGACCATTCCCAACAGCCCATCGAAGATTACTTTCAAGCCAAGGAATTGCAGTCCCTAGGCTTCTCCATGAGGCAGATTTGTCTGATTTCGAAGTGGCCCCTACCCTGATCCACTCCTCCAAATGACTGTGGCAGATGTATATTTTCTGGATGATACTTTGCCAAAGCCCTTGTTCGCCAAAAATATGCTATAAGCTCACAGCCAGGAGAGCTAAATTGAAGCTTCTAAAATCCAGGATTCCCCAACCCCCTTTTTTTACTAGTCGAGAGATTAAATTTAGGCCAGCAAGGGGAATCCTCCTTCTGTTTCCAAACCCATGCCATAGAAATTTAGACACAATTGATTCTATTTTTTTAATAATGGCTTGGGGTATAGAGAAGATGTGCATCCAGTATATTGGAATACCCTGAAAGACCGCTCTGATCATGATGACTCTGCCTCCTAGAGTAAGCCATTTATGATCCCAGTGAATAACATCTCAAATTTTTGTACAAGCCAATTCCAATCAGAGTTTTTGTATCCACGTGGCTTTAAGTAATATTTGAAACCGATTGATAGTGTACGGATATTTACCTCAAACATTTCTGCAATTATTTTTAACTCCACCAAGTCGCCTTCATTGGATATTAGCTTTGTTTTGTCTTTCTTAATTTTGAGACCAGATGCCTTATAAAATTTCTGAAAAAATTGTGGAAAGCTGCCTATTCTGAGAGTCTAGCAGTTCCTGAACAGAGAATGTCATCCACGAATAATAGATGTGTGAGATGGCAATTTCTAGTAATTCTACATCCTTTAATTTCACCAACCTCCTTCCTAGTTGTTATCCCCCTGCTAAGGGCTTCCATAATGAGGATGAACAATAAAGGAGATAATGTGCATCCTTGTCTCAATGCTCTGTTGATTTTGAAAAAATTGGTGGGCTCTCCATTGATGAGAACAGCCATCGATGCCAATTTGATACAAGCCATAATCCATTGGATGTGTCTGTGTCTAAATCCAATTTTATATAGGATCATAGAGAGGAATTCCCAATCCACACAATCGAATGCCTGGTTGAGGTCAGTCTTCATTAAGCATGAATTTTGTTTCCTAGATTTGACCGAGTGGATTGCTTCTTGAGCTATGGCTACCACGTCCTGGATTCTCCTATTTGACAGAAAACCAAACTGCTCCATCAATATATGAGGAGAGATGATCTTTTTTACACGGTTAGCGATGATCTTTGACATCATTTTATAGATAGAGTTACATAATGAGATTGGCCTATAATCTTTGAAAGACAGAGAAGAATATTTCTTGGGAATAAGAGTATGGAAAGTTGAGTTGCTTGCACTTGGGATTAATCCGGACATTCTGACAGCTTCCATCATCTTGACCGGTTCAGCACCCATCAGGTCAAAGAAAAAGAGAAAGAATTCACTAGGCCATCCATCAGGCCCGGGACTCTAGTCCTTTGCCATCTCGTTAAGGGTTTGGTGCAGCTCGTCCACTGTAACCTGTTCATCCATCATTTCCATGTTCTCTGCATTGACCCATGTTGGAAAGTGATTGACCAATTCCATCTTTTCGGCTATATAGTCCTCCTCCCTCTCCTGGAATTGATTTTTAAAAAATTGATATGCTATTTCTTTTATCTCATTGGAAGATGTATGAATGGTCCCAGCCTCATCTTTGATTGCCCATATTGAGTTGGCTTGTTTTTTTTTTGGAAGCTGCCCGGTGAAATTTTTTTGTATTTCGATCTCCATCTTTTATCCATGCACATCTACTCTTTTGTCTCCAAACTTCTTCCTGTATTTTTAGGATTTTATCCTTTCTTCTTACCAGCTCTAAAATTGCCCGGTGTTGCTGATCTGAGAAGTGGCCAGGGGCGATAGGGTCCTGCAATCTTATTATTTCTTACTCAATAGATAAGAGTTCTTTTCTGAGCTCCATCTTTTTCTTCTTTGTCCAAGCTCGCACCAATTTTTTCAGTCTCTTAAGCTTTTCTAATACAACTTCTGTAGGGTCTGAAATATTAGAATGGGCTGGATCAGTCCAACTCTGTTTGACTAGATCCTGAAAATCTGGTTCTTTAAGCCATATCTGATTGAACTTAAAAGGAATTTTAGATTCGTCTAATTCATCCATCCATTCTAACATGATGGCATCATGATCAGAAATGTCCGAGAAAAATGTCCAAGATTTTATCTGTCCCATTTTTTGGTATAGGAAAGAGTCAACCAAAAGTCTGTCAATTCTTTTAGCTATTCCCTCCATACCCTGCCTTCCGTTGCACCAAGTTGCACATATAGGTTCAGGAACAACATCTCGAAGGAACTTGCGGCTTAGGAGACCTGTAAAATATGTCGCAAGCGGATCCAATTTTGCTCTGTGGCCCCAACATTCATCGGCATTCAAAGAGAAGTTTAAGTCCCCGGCAACAATTAGAGGGTGAATATCCAAAATACCAAAAGAATCAAACAAGTCCCAAAATGTTTTGCGATTGTTGTATGGAGCATATAAGTTCATATTTCAAAGTCGACAGTTCCAGCCTCGAGCACGGCCAGACAAAATTATTCCTGCATTTTACGTGTATGCCTGGAACTTGGAAGTTGAAGATAGAAGGATCCCAGATAGCCGCGATGCCACCCAAATTTCCAGAAGAGCTAGAGGCACACCCGAGCCATGTTGGACAAATTCTTAATAGGATCTCCATTGCTTTCTCCTTATTCATCATTGTTTCTTGTAACAGGACAATCGACGGAAATTTGGAGTTAATGTGGTATTTTAGAAACCTCTTTGCGTGGGCAGACCCCAGCCCTCTCAAGTTTAGTGACATGAGTCTCATTGGGAGTCAGAAGATACGGGATGCGATGCTCTAAGGTCCCGATGAAGAGTATCCTCCCAAATTTCATTTTGCTCATATGAAGGCCCCGGATCGAAGGGCAGAAACAAGGCTTCCTCCAGAGATTTAGAGAATCTTATATTCGATTCTTGTGCTATGTCTCTAGTAAGAGTGATTTTACTGTATCTTGGCTCTTTCTTCCTTCTATGAGTGGGAACCAATTTGGCAATATTCCAATCTATCCTAGGTTTACTGCAATGGATATGATTTTTCTTAATAGACATATTCTCAAGGCCTAACCCCGAAATGTCTTTTAGAGCCAAAATGTCCAAATCTTCTGAGAGTGGGGTGAAATTTGTGTCTAGAGTTGATCTGTTGCATATTGGAGATAGAAGAGAGATTCAGCTTGTTTTGTTGGGCATCTGAATAATCTCTTTACCTTTCCTCTTTACTGGAGTCCAAAATGGAGATTCCCCCACTTTCTCTTTAGATTTATTCCTCTCCTCCTCAAAAACTCTTCCCATTGGGAATTTTAAAGCCTTATTAGTTGTCTTCTCCATCTGTTTGTTTTATGTTATATCCTCGGAGGAGTCTAGACCTTTCGTAGATTGTCTAGCCACTAGTGTCCCCTTTTCCTTCCATTCTGGATGTTTATTATAAAGTGTGTTCTCTTTTGTTTTCTCAATCCTCCCCCCATGTCGACTAGGGAAATTGACCAAAAGGTGACCAGTATCATGGCATTCCAGGCACCTAAAGGGGATTCCCCAATAGTCGACCTGCTGGCGAATAGAGTAAGTTGCCTAGTAGATATCTATCGCCACTGGGAGGCCCCTTGTTAAGTCCACTTCCACCAAGGACCAGGCAACTTTCTTATCTAACAGGCCCATACATCCTTCATCCATAAAGTACAGTTTTCCTATTTTGCTTGCAATTGAATGGCACCCTTTGTCCATAACTCAGTGGTAAGGCCGGGTAATTTGCCCATATAATTTTCCTCTTTGGAGACTCAACCACAGGGTCAAAACCTACTTTCCAGTGCTGTAGGGCCAAAAAATCACGGCCTTTGACCCATGGTAGGCCCGCTATCTTCAATGCATCCTCTTCATTTAGAAAATGGAAGCCAAACCACCTATTGACTATTACACTGACATTAGGTCGATAGCCGAGAAGAGACGCCCCACTTTTTTGTGTCCATTCCTTCATCTGTATCCCATTCATTTTAATGAATTCCCATCTCCCAACTAGCGTGTGCTCCCTGAGCCTAACTACATTTTCCCAGTATAAGTCTACACCCAAGATCAGTTTTTCAATCTCTTCTTTGGCTTCAATTCAATTCTTACCCTTGACTTTGTTGGGTTTCCTGTTTGAGATTCTTCCTTATGTTAGTCTATTCGCTCCAGTTTCCTCTGTAAGTCCATTTTGAGCCACTTCTTCCCTAACTGTTCCAGTGGTATTATCAGATTGATTCTTTGTGCTTAACGAAATGAGTTCTTCATCTTTCCTTGTTCCTATATGAGACCTTGTTTTGACTGATTTGGATTTCTTTTGCCTGCTCTGAACTGCAAAATCATTTTCTGCTACCACCGTGATATCAATGAGCCTTTCCACATCAATATTTGAATCCCTTATCGGTGGTTGTCCCTCCATTATTATTTTTATGCAGCAAATTGTAATGGGGAATTGCTATGTTTCAAGGCATTTACTAGACATTGTTGATGGTTTAAGATCACTGTTATGCTGGTAGCAACATAGTCTACGTCGGCCAACCCGAGAGCGATCTACGAGTCCCTGTCTCCAACAGCTTCGCTATGTTGACCGCCCAAGACTCCACTATCGACTAGCCATATCTCAGAGGTGTAACATCAGTCCATGTGGAAAGTGCCAATTGGTTTTTTAGACAGCCTTGTTGGAAAACACCTGTCACATCTAAATTGATATAACTAGGACACCGCCTTTAGTCGTTGTAGCATGCCAAGTAAGCTTTACTAATAGGTGTCTTTTGTAGAGAATGTTTTATTGGTCCCACACCACCAATACCATTTAATTATTGCGAATGGGAGAGAGATGACTATCCCTGTAATGTCTGAGTGCAGTCGTCACACAGACTAGACCATGGACAGATTTGATGTCTACCTCCAAATCTTCCAATTAATTCTTTTTCTTTAAGGCTTATTAACTCGAGGCCTCGAGGTAGGAGAAGACTGGTAATACAGTCACCCGAGGGCCTTTTTTTTCCCTTTACTTTGATAGAGTTCTAATAAGAGAATCGTGGGGAAAAATAGTAAAAGTGGAAAAAGAAGATCCAAATAAGCAATTTATATGGTTGAGTATAACTAACAACAAAGTAACATTCAAGCTGGTTGCATGTTACTTTTCCCCAAAAAACTCAAAGTTTTACAAGAAGACAAATTTAGATAACGAAGACCCTTTTGGTGCTTTGAAAAGATATATCTCAACCTTCAATATGTTAGTAGATACAATGTTAACTGGGAATTTTAATGCTAGGGCAGCAAACAATCAGTCTATTCAATTGGGAAGTGATGAGAGTATGGTCAACAACCTTCTCTGGTTAGAGGAGATTGAGGATCATGCATGGACAAGGACCTCTCAGGATGGGAATGGCAGTGTGTCCCACTTTGGCATTGAGTAGTTAGGCTTATGTAACCTCTACTGTTGATTTCTGGTAGCATCGGATGTTCTCTAAGTCTCAAATTTTGCAGGGAGGTTTGGGCACATGTATTCCAAAGACCCCAGAAAGCGTTTTGGGAAATTCCACCATGAGATAGTTTTATCAAAATAATTAATTATTTTTAATGGGTCCCTAAGTCTAAACTTAGGAAATTAAAATAATTAATGGGTATTAATCTAATTGTGGGTGTAACTTCTAAAAGAAGACGAGGATCAAGCAGAAACAATCTTAGCCATTGATTAGCTTCTAATCTGGGTCATTGAATGTCAACGAGGAGATTATTTAAGGAGGCTTGAGGGTCATTTGGAAAACACACAGAGAGTTGATCAGTCAGATCAAATTGCTGAAGCTAGAGGTAGCACAGTGATTTGTAGTGATCAGGCAGAGAGGGGCAGAGGGAGTTTTGGCTAGAGGATCTTCTCCGGAGCCAAGAATACTCGGCAGAGAGGCAGAGAGACACATCAAGGAGGCAACGCAAAGGCCAAAGAGGGTGACGCAGAGCCAGGAAGGGCTCACGCAAGCCATGCAAGCCCCACGCAGAACATCGCAGAGGCCTCCATGCAGAAGTCCAAGTTTGCTAAGGAGGCTGACGTTTCTGAGACGGGAGGGCTAGAAAAGGCTTCTGAGGGAAAATCGATTCCCAATTGAGCTGACACAGGGCCCAGCAGGGGCAGCGCAAAATTAGCCTGGGAACTTATTGGATCAGTTGCCAGATCAGCCGAGACTTGCAGTGTAGAGTGAGGTAATCTCACCAGTTTCTTCTGCTAAGTGATTTTCTCTGTAACCAGATTACCGGAAGGGAATCCAGAGATTGTATTCAAAAATACTTCAGCTTAATAATAAAAACCCTGAGATTTGTTGCACCTGTTTTCCCGCATTGGGTTTTTCCGGGGACGTTTGTCCAAAAATAATTGTGTCATTTGTGTGTATCTTTCTCTATTGTTCAATTTCTTGTTTCGGCATATTATTTAATTGGTGTAGGCTGCAGTGTATGTATTTCAATGTTTGTCGTAGGAAACTACAAATAGCTTGTTCATGTAAATCTAACAAGTAGGAGAAATATCATCAGTTGTTGCAGTAGGGATTCCCAAGTTTAAGGAATTTTCACATCTACGACATGGTCATTTGCAATGGCATGAAAGCTTGGCCAAGATCCGGTGGCATCATGTGTAAAACTTACAATGGTCAAAGTGTGGTGGACTATTTGATATGCTCCCAGAGCTTGATTTGCAATTTGTTGGATTTCAGAATTGGGGCTTGTCCTATTGAGATGAATTTAGATCATTTGCCTCTCTTTATTAAGTTGGGTATGCACACAAGTGAGCTATAGGAAGTGCAAACCCAACAATCCAAAAAAAAAGCACATACAAGTGAAAGAATCCTCATGAACCAAGAAAATCAAGAGCTCTTTGTTGCAGCTCTAGAACAACACTTTTAGGTGCCAAAAAACAACACAGATGTCAAAGAAGATAGTGCAGGAACAAAGCGCTTTTGCAATAGTATGTTGATCCCTCTAATCCACAAATCCTTAGAGGTATGCAAAAGATCTCGACCTAAGAAGAAGGTCTCAAACACTTTTCAAACTAATCCTTGGTATGATGAAGAATGAAAGGATGCTAAAAGGTCACTTAAGAAGGAGACAAATAGTGAAACCCTAAAGAAGTAAAAAAATCTGATTAAAACTAAAAAAGAAAGTTACGTGGCTGCAAGAAGGAACGAATTAATTGCTTTGGGAAAGTACAACCCCAAAGGTTTTGTAATATTCCCTTTTCTTCATAAGGTCAAAGTGGACAGAATCTGCCCATGGTATTTACTGTGGTAATTGCCCATGGTATCAGCCCAAGGTATTTGCCTTTGTTTTTTGAGGGAAAACAATAAAATAAAGTTTCTAGAGAGTCCATCAAGCTTATAAAAGGGGACAGGATCCTGACAGTGGGAGCATCTTGAATCTATCTATCTTATTTTGTGTTTGTTGAGAACTTGGCGTGGCCAGTTCTAGCTTGATCTCAAGACGAAAACCCCGCGGTGACATTCGTGTGGTGGATCCATCCAAGATTCACAAGTGGGCTTCAGTTTCTTAGATTAATCCTTGATGAGCGATCATACATGCCATTGGCGGGGGCTTCAATTTTACTTGTATGGGAATGTAATATTTTACAGTTATTAAGTTATTACTATAAATAAGTGGCTACATTTTTCTTTCTCAAATCCCTTTGTGTTCCATGTTCTGTGTTGAAGCATTTTTAGGACACTATAATGTGCTAGATTTATTGAAAAATTAATTGTTTGGGATCTTACAGTGGTATCATAGTTGTGCATCCTACCATCCTGATGATGTTTTTATTGCAGATCGAGAGTCAAGAGAAACTAACCTTCGATGATTCTCCATAGTCACTTTAGCTAGTAACTCGTCCAATTTCGATGGTTTTTTGTAACTACCATAGTTGGCTGAATTATTTTATCTGTAAGAGATTTGTTTGTTGGGATTAACCCTTCTTGTGGGAGATCGAAGAGACTGATTGCAAAGGAGGTCGATTGCATTAATATATTTTTGTGTGATTTATTTGCAAAGGAAATTCAGGTTGTGAACAAAATGCATAAAGGTTGTATCCCTCAAAGGTTGTTTGAAGGTCTATCATCTAGACAGTAGCGAGAAACTCTCATGAAACCATAGCCAACAGTAAAGGATTAGTGCGTTGAGTTATTGTTAGGTGTCCCATAATCAACATCCAAGGGGTTGAATCGCACCCTGGTCAAGGATAAGGTTATGATGCTAGATCCATGGAGGCAATTCTGTGATGGACCACACAGTAAGGGCCAGGAAACGACGCATCAGAGGGTTTTAGAACCACCACAGCGGAGGCACGCACTAGGGCCAAGAGAATCATTCTTGTTGAGGCCGTGAGACCAGAGCACCCGGTGCGAAGGTAATCTTCTCTATACGCAAGCAGAATGACCATAGGGAGTGCACTAGGGCCATCCAAGTAATCGTTGGTGCATTAGTATTAAGATCGTAGGTCAGTCACTTAGTGCACAAGCAAGGATCAGAGAAGCCATACTCTTCACACATAGTCCATATAACTCAATTTTTAAAAAAAGGGGGCATCACATCAATTTTGTGGAGGGTCAATTCTTGTTTGTTAACAGGTCACGGTTATTCAACATTGTGCATTGGATTCAATGTATGGGCCATGAACTCCACACGTCACATTGATCCATTCATATGCTAAAGGGTTATGCATTATGTCGCCTAGAGGAGGTCCAGTAGTAGACAAGACTTCGTGTTACCAACTGTGGCAAGGAGCAACAGAGTTGGGGGTCGATCTGTCAAAGTGAAGGACGTAAGAGATGTGAGGCCACCATCGATCGTTGAATAAGAGTCACCACTGAGGATTTAGAAACCATAAAGTGAATTAAGCCACTGTGTGATTGCTGGGAGGAGTCAAGATGGTCGAATAAAGATATGAAACATCGAAATCGTGGGGATCAAAAATGAAGTCCATGAGGCCTTTGGCAACAACACTGGACTGTACGAGAGGACTGCATGGGTATCGACAAGTGGTTCTGGAGACCAACACCCAAAATGCAGTGGGGATTGTTAAGGCCAACACTTAGAGCATTGTAACGGGCGCAGGAGATGTCCAGTGGCCGCGATGGGTTGTTCAAATTAAATGATGGGGCAAGGACATGCTACCAATCTTGGATAGTCGGCCAAGTAAGTGTGAGTGTTATTGCAGGTGTCGTGGGACAAATCGTTGTTCAAATCACAAGGTTTGTTGGCCAGGAGTTGTGGTTGTGGGTGTATCGGCCAAGCAAGGTGGATCATAAGGGCCATAGGTCACAACCTATTACACAGTGGACTTAGTAGGCTGTGGCGCATTGGACGTCGAGTGTAGAGCTCAAGTGTCAAGCTATGATGGTGAACTCGCTCAATTAGGAGCATTCTGTGAGCATTTTTTAACATTGTTGGCATTCTTCAAGAGCAAAGAAGGAATTGTCACTATCTTGTTCCAGCAGTTGTATCAGGTTCTGAGCATTGTACTCTTATTCATCAAATTAATAAAAGTTAATTTTCCAATTTAAAAAAAAATGTCTGTGATTGATTTGTTGACAAAGTTTGTCCATTATTTTGACAATCTGAGAGAGTGTTACTGTTGAATTGAAAATCAATCCTTGAAGTTTGTACATGCTACTCTTAGGAAGAAATTGATTGCACAAAGGTTATTTGGCTACGAATCCACACTTCTTGGATAATCCCAACTGAGCCATATCTTGTTGATGACAACTTCCAGAATCCCCGAGTTCAACCTTTAATACAAGACGTTGGAATCAATTGAGGGAGATCAAATAGTCTCAGCAATAGGCAAAATTGTGCAGAATCGAAGTCTGGAGACCAAGTTAATAATTCACTAAGCCCCAGTGTGATTACACAGGCACATATAGACATGGTTTTAACATCAATATTTCGCCTTTCTATTGGGTGGAAATTTTATACTATACACAACAACAACAACAAAAAGAGAAGAGAGAGAAAAAGGAAGGAAAGGAAAAAAGAAAGGAGGTGAAAATCACTTTTATTGCTAGTAAAACTACATCAATTACCTTTCAAGCCCAGTATAAGTTGATTTCTCAGAAGGGTGTAAATCGATGCCAAGCCATAATGTCATCACTTTACTTTTGGAAACGCCTCAGGAATCAGCATGATAATACATCAGCTAGTTCTCTGGGTTGTAACAATTCTATGGATAAAAAATGGAAACAAATTATAGATTAGAAGCAAGATCAGAATAACAAGCCTTTCTCTCAGAAGGTCCATGCTTTCCTTCAGCAGTCAAAGGATATCCGAAAGGAAGATGTAGAAAGAAAGTGTCTCTTTGAGCTTGGATCCAAATTGCAGGGTACGAATTCAGAAGATGTCCTCCTACACCTGGACACATTAGATATGGCTTTGTGCCTGATGGAGCAATCATATTGGAAAGGGTCAAGTTGGGCCTTGAAGCCATCCATGCTTGCTTTGATACAACCTAGGTTCTTGGATCATTCTTGTGAAAAGGTTAGGCTCACAGTCGCCTCTTGTCTCAGTAAATATTAGCCTTAACAGCATAGCTACCGCCCTACAATGATGACATCATGAAAGAGATATTGTAGATGATAGTAGAAGCCCTTCAGGGCTTGAACAAAATCATGCTTCCTACTTTTCAGAAGCAGTGCCGAATCTTAGAACTCATGGCATAGTTTAGCTTTGGCACATTCATGTTGAATCTGGAATGTGACGACTTAATATTTCAAGTGTTCCAGAACTTTTACACCAACATTACATCAGCTCATCCAAACCGTGTCAAAACAAGCATGCAAAAGATTGTGTCCTTGTTCTTAGAAGGAGATGCCGACGTCTGCAAGATACTGAGATCGAAATTATTGACCATTTGGAGGAAGGAACTAATTGTATCACTAGCCACCTATGATCAAGTGGAGAAGTTGGTCATGCAAAACATAAAATTGCTCAGAAGGGTGCTGACTAAGAAGGAGCTTAAAAGGATTGATGGAGGAAGCAAGAACAAAGGTAGTAAAACATGTAGCAAGAATGAACTAAGAAGGAGAGGACTATGCTTTATCTACAAGGGACCTTGGGCACTTGACCATTCATGTCCAGGTGATAGGAAGGAGACAACAAGGACAAAACAAGAGGAGATTCCTTCAGATCATGGGGAGTCTTCTATAGTTGGGTCTATTGATTTTCAGGATGGTGAGCAGAAGCATGATATTATTCAGAAAGACTTGCAAGATGACAAGCATTTGGAAGTGCATGAGGAAATTCTACCTAATGGTATTGATGAGGTAGACTCCTATATAATTGAGTCCATAGGTCTCTAGGGGGATGTCCATAAAGAATATGGGCAATCAAATATAGATAGCAGGCCACCAGTCCATCCATGTCTGACAACTGGAGAAGATGGACAACATATTGTCTTCACATATGGAGGAGGCCAGGGAAACTTGAGTGACGAGCCAACAGTAGTGAACAGACATGATGCGCATGATCATGAGGGGGGCATGACAGACATAATGTGCAGGATGAACCATTCCCAGAGATTCGGTCAAAGGCTCAAGTTGAAGTTGTGGTCTTGGGGCATCCGATGCAAAAAGGTACAGAGATATTTAGCAGGGCACCATAATCGCCAGTAGAGGACTTTCAGGGAAAGATCACGCATTTCAAGACATACCTTATGATGTTGAAGCAGAGAGTCAGGACAGTCTGAGACACTATCTTACAAGAGAACAGAAAAATTGAGGAGCTCATAGGAGTATGTGCTTGTTACAGCTCAAACTAGCAGGAGACCTAAAGGGAAAATGCTAGGCCAAGGGAAACAAATGGAGACTTAGCCCACTATCACCTCAGCTAAGGCTCCATACTATTTACGAACTTTCACCGACGGGAGGAGACCTGATATGTATGGAGTCGCCAATAAAGGATAAGTCAATGGATATGAGTGACCCAAATAAATCCTTTCCCAGAAGAGCTTGAAGGATGGAGCTTGCTTGCTTCCTAAGCAAGGTATTATGCGTTCTAGGGAAAGGAAAAGAGGATTTTGAGGGTTAGGTCTATGGGATAAGACTTGTGAAGGAGTTCACCAATCCCTAAAATCCTTGTTAGAATTGGTATCCCAGATGCTTATTGAAGAATGATCTTTCAAAGGAGGGGCCAAGTGGACCCTATCTAGGGTATGAGTAAAGGATGTAGAAACCAATGATATCCTTACCCTAGACAAGGTGGGAAAAGGGTCAAAGAAATAATTTTCACTTGGAGATGTTGGTTTGACCCTATGAGGTACTAGCCTTGGGGATGGAAGGGCAAGTTTTTGTCTTGGAGCTAGGGCTTGACCTTTCTCCCAACTCCATCATCGGAATGGCCTTCAAAATTGGAGGAGAGCTTGAGGAAAGGCCAGCGCAGGAGACCTTAGGAGATCGAGTTTTTTTCTATGGCTAGCTTGTCGGAAAATTGATGCCCTAAGTACCCCAACTTGGCTAGACCTGGGAGGAAGTGAAAGAATATGAGTTCTAGTGACCACCCTTGGTAGATCAGTGCCTTAATCTTTGGGAGAATGGAGTCTACGATGAATATGAGTAGGATTTCTTGGTTCCTAGTCAAGGAGGCCTCAAGATCACTTCGCTAGCCTTCTAGGTCGAGAAGAAGCAACCTTGCAACTTTTATACTTCAATGTGCAAGAGGAATGGCTTATCAACGTCAAATTCTTTGATATAATTACCCTTAGGAGATTTTTCTCATATTACATGGCCCATAGAGATGCTATAATAGAGACAAATTCCACAATTTTAAGCAGTAAATGCATACAATAATTAGCCCTAGAACAATGAAAATCCCAGTCCAACATATATGAGAAAAGTAAACAAGAATAACATTAAAAAGTGTGTACTTACATGAAACAGAGTATATCCAACCATTCACAATTGACAAGAGAGAAGCTCCAAGAGAAGATAGACCAATATCCACACATCAAAATTCATTCATAAAGCTCCAATTCATCCTCTAGAAAAAATGAGAAAATCTCAAGAGAGAGAAGTGATCCAAACCAAGGTGATGATGAGCAAATGAGCTCATCTCACTTGTATCTATACACAACTTAGGAGTTCGAATTAGCCTCCTTGGCCTACATAAGCCCCAAAAATAAAATAATGTTCTAATAATTCAACTTTTGGTGACAAGCCCACCAAACTAGCTCATAAATGAAAAAGTAAGCCTCTCAAGAGGTCAAATAATAATCTACGAATTGCCGTAGAGCCCTCTAAGAGGCCTAATGGGGTCCATGGGTGCCATAATGAAGAATAGGAACCTCAAAAGTAGCGGACAATGGGTTGGCCACTTGTAACACCCTGTGATGCTCCAAATAACACGTGGAGGCAAACAAGTGTCCTCACGGGTCTCCAAACAAATCAAAGATGCCTGTAGATCGCCTGCAAGGGCTAGGATGATGGTGTAGGTGAAGCCACATCATCGTGCTAGTCCTGGATCACCTGCCAAGTGTATGGTGTAGATCTGGGCTCGGCTGAGCATGATGGATTAGGTGCATCCTCCTCGTCCAATAAGTGAACCACGAGCAATCTTTGAATGGTTATGGGGATCCAATGAGTGAAATATGCTATTGTGGAGGCCCATGGCTCTCAATGCTCACCCTACATGTGCCGATGTAGCCCTCTGGAAGATTAGAATTTAGGACCCCGTATAGGGAGATCAAACACAAGATGGAAACCATCTACAATCCTGCATAAGATCCAATGCGTCCCCTAACCTTCCAGTACAACAATTCATTAAAGAAATCGAGTAAATGAGACTACATAATCATAGACCACTGGTGGGGACTTCATAATAGCCTTCCCTTCCATAATGGGCTACGGGATGTGCCAATGTCTCCTAAACTCCAAATAGGGTTAACCAATAATCCTATTAGGTGGTTTCTACTTCTAAAGGGGATAATATAGTAAAGGTACATCCTTCAAAAGGTGGTGGCATGTGACAGATAGGTGAATGAAGTAAGTGTTGGTTTTTTGGTAGCTTGGGAGGTAGTCCAAGCCCTAAGGTTCGTGGATTGGAGGAAAAAACGCCACAAGAGTCACATCTGGGCTTGGAACCCAAGGTAGGGGTTTTGCACCCATCGGGATTTGGGCCAAAACTATGAACACATTTTCAACATGTGATGGATGAGGATGATAGGTCTCAGCAAGACGAATCTAATGCAATGAGAATCATCTGATTCCGAGTTGTAGAAATGGAGATATGAATTTTTGAAATTTATAATTGGGTTTTGCACATGTATGTCTAGGTCGGCTTGGAGTTAAGAAGGCATGTGACAATTGTCAAAGCCCATGGATGACGTTTAAAGGAGCCCTCCTTATGTGTATATATAGGAGGTGAGATGGAGGATATTTCCTCATCCATTGTGCAACACATTACAAGTGACAAGCGCGTTGGAGGAGAGAACTAATCTCTGTTTTAGCTGCAGCAAGGAGGGACAGAACAGCGTGGGCATTGAAGGTTGTTTCAGGGTCATTCTTAGAAGGCCGAAGTGCTGGAAGGAGGGCCAAGGTACCTTCCTAGAGGGTCGGGGCATAGGAGGTTAGTTTCAAGGTTGTTTTGGGTTTGTGTATGGGCTAGAGACTCTGTTTGTCGTAAGCTACAACAAGGTTGTGTGGTAGGCTGCAGGCCATACCACCACAGCAAGGTGATAACGTGGGCTGTTTTGGGGCTATATTGTGCTCTAATATTTGGCGTGGAGGAAGAGGGTTCACACTAGGGTAGGCTGCAACATTTAAGGGTTGTTTGGGTGACTGTTTGAGGCTTGTTGCAACAGTCTAAGGTCCCCTAACCAGTCACTATCATAACAGCAGCAAAGCAAACTTGGATCAGTAGTTTGTGTCTTGTGTTGGGTCAAAGTGTTGGCCAGTTTTGGATCATTTATATATGATGCCTATGGGAGCCAATTTTGAGGCTTGATTTGGTGATCGGAAGCCGACATAGGAGCAGATCCTGCAATGACTGGATAGGGTGCCATTTGTCTAGTGGAGGGAAGCATGTTGGCTACCCAAAGTAGCCCTAGACAAGCTATCTTGAAGTGACGAAGAAGAGCTGAAGGTTGGGTGAATATTGGTGCCGAAAGTGTAGCACTTTGATGGACAAAAGTAACTCCTAGCCTGGCAGATTGGAGCTCGGGAATTGGCCAGCCTAGAGAGCAGATTGGATCAGCCTGTGTACACGCAGCAGAAGTGACTTGCAACAGTGTTAGGTGGCAGCCCTCTTGGAGTCTCGATGTGTTTTCCTTTGAAGGACTAAGGGATAGCGAAAGAGCAGTACAGAAGCAAAGGACTGGTAGGACAAGATACGACATAGAAGCTACCGCAAAGATTGTCATTGTATCTTGTATACCATAGACTGTTGTATTATTCAGATTGGTTTAATATAATGAAGATTGGGTTGTACATTATCGTACAATATTTTTTTAAAAATTGTGTATACTTGTGCATATGTAATTTATTGCTTTATATTTTCCGTTGTGCAAAGTAGTTCTTATTGAGATTCTTGGTTTGGTAGCATCAGAGATTCTAAGATTCTAACCTAGACACAAGATCATGGAAATTTAACAGTAGGGAATGAGAAGGGGCAACCCTAGGTCACATGTTGGCGTACAAGGGTAGCTAATAAGAGGGAAGCCTATAGTTGGGTTTATAATGTGTAGGAGGGAGAAATCATGCTACATGAGGTGCCTCAGCCTTGATTTTTCCACCCTCCTTTTTATGCCTTTTTCCTTTTTATGATTTTCTTTGATTAACTGCTCAGGGCTCAAGGGGATAGAGCATGATGTATAAGATATAGCAGTGAATTCCCCCTTTTAAGGTGGGGCGATTCATCGTCCACCGGGTGTTGGGACAATCATTGGTTCCTATATGATGAAGAAGGCTCATAGAACCTGTAGGAACTAGGGTGATGACCCTAATGATGGGGTAGATCTCATGTATTGGCTTTTGCCCACATGCTAAATGTATTTGTATTGGCCATCTTCTACATTTTGAGGTACATTTTCCTGTTGAATGTGGCCATATATGCTTTTATCTTTCTTTTCAGCTCCATCAACCTCCGGGCTTCATTCCAAGCCATGACCCAAGGTGTGGACAAAGGGGAAGGGGCAAGGTAACCCTACATGGACCCAATGGAGGAATGTGGACCCAGGCAGGATAAATGATGAATGGGGTAACAATGAATGGAAAGAGGGTAATATAAGTGGATAAGGGAGCGGGACCATGCGACCAAAATGGAGGTTTCCCATGAAATACCATCCCTGGAACCAAATGGTCAGTAAAAGAGATCCCACGGGACTAGAATCCAAGGTTAATTCCTAAGAGGGGTCTAGGGGACAAAAGCACAGACCTAGCTCATTCTTTCCGCCGAATCCCCCCATTAATCCATGCATAGAAGTGTCCATGATAAGCAAACTACAATACTCAATTTCCAAATGACAAGGCATACCTTTAGATTCGGGAGTCCCACCTTCAAACATACGATCATGGCAGATGGGCAAGGGACCACATCGCTAGCTCAGGTGGTAGAGAAAATGGCACAATGAGCTAGCTGGTCGCTGCAAGGGGCATTTGGCTACCGGCTGAGGACCATCTTGGAGAATAAAAAAATCTCCTAGGGATATTACCCACAAAATGGTGGGTAACAGTGTCGAGTTAGCAGCAAAGTTCTCTAGAGTAGAAGAACGTCTCAAGTCCTTCACAAGGCCGCAGGAGGAATATAGATGGGAATTCCAA
This sequence comes from Pinus tabuliformis, assembly GCA_031772625.1. Taxonomy (NCBI): domain Eukaryota; kingdom Viridiplantae; phylum Streptophyta; class Pinopsida; order Pinales; family Pinaceae; genus Pinus; species Pinus tabuliformis. Next base: position 44,881,380 of record CM062804.1, on the reverse strand, counting down.
AGCAGCGCTCTACAAGTGTACATAGATAGGGCTTGCGGCACTACCAACCCACCTTTATACATTAGGGAGAGCACGGTAGAGTTTTCCAAATGGATCATGTTGGGGGACCGGGTGGAGCAGCATGACTTGAGCATCGGACAGCATCAGGATGGTAGATTTATTCCATGTGCAGGCGTTCAAGCATTAGATCTTTCCCATGAGATGGATTGGCGAGAGATTATGAGTTGGAACTCTATTGATGGGATGATTCCTAAGAGGATACCCTTAGCCCAGAGCATACTGCAGCTTGGGCCTTTAGGCACGAGCAGTGATGGAGGGCTGAGATGGTATCATAACCCACAGGTCCCAGGACATAGGTGGCATTGGGATCCAGGTGAATCTATTGAGGGCAGAATTGGCTAGAGGATTGTTTGGGATCGAGGGATCGAAGGATCCATTCAGGATCATTTAGCAAGAGGCATGGGATAACACACTGGTTTGTATGGGATCTTGGTATCAGTAGATAGATGCTTTTGTTGTGGATAGAATTGGATTGCTTGAGGGCAAGCAATCTTTGAGCAGGAGGATTTGTAATATTCCCTTTTCTTGATAGGGTCAAAGTGGACGAAATTTCCCCATGGTATTTACCGTGGTAATTGCCCATTGTATCAGCCCAAGGTATTTGCCTTTGTTTTTCTAGGGAAAACAATAAAATAAAGTTTCTAGAGAGTCCATCAAGCCTATAAAAGGGGAAAGGAGCCTGACAGTGGGAGCATCTTGAGTCTGTCTATCTTATTGTGTGTTTGTTGAGAACTTGGCGTGGCCAACTTTAGCTCAATCCCAAGACGAAAATCACGGCCATTTGTGTGGTGGATCCATCCAAGATTCACAAGTGGGCTTCAATTTCTTAGATTAATCCTTGATGAGCAGTCATACATGCCATTGGCAGTGGCTTTAGTTTTAATTGTATGGGCATGTAACATTTTATAGTTATTACTATAAATAAGTAGTTGCATTTTTCTTTCTCAGAGCCCTTTGTGTTTTATGTTCTGTGTTGAAGCATTTTTAGGACACTATAATGTGCCAGATCTATTAAAAATTTAATTGTTTGGAATCTTACAGGTTTTTGGTGGGAGCTACAGTAAAAGACAAAGAAAACAGACAATTGTATATCAGTGTCACAGTGATTAGATTATGTGAAGCTTCTATATGAGAGAGATCAGGAGAAAAGCAATCCCCCCATAATCAAATCTACAACCGAGTTATTCTCAGTGGAGAAGATCAAGTGGGGTATAAAAAATTTAGCAAGTGGTAAGGCTCAAGACATTGATGGTTTGCAGGAAGAATTTTTAAAGCGGGGTGTTGAGACCTTGGCTCCAATCATTAAAAGGATATTCAACGGGGTCACATGAGGAAATTTTCCAGTGGAATGGACTACAAGCATGGTTATCCCTCATTACAAAAGTGGAGACATCAATAATCCCGCTAATTACCACACTATTATGGTCAATCCACTTCTTGGAAAATTGTTTGGGAGCATGTTAGAGCGTAGAATCAGCAACTAGTCAGAAAAAGAGGGTAAAAGAGCTAAAGGGCAAGCTGGTTTTAGGCCAAGGCACTCTACCATTGATCATTGCATCACTCTTAGGCACTTCATCAAAAATGTTTGGGACATCCAGAGCGAGGAGGCCTTTTGCTGCTTCATTGACTTCAAGAAAGGTGGAGAAGAATGGAAGAGCACGAAATTCCAAGGGAGTATAGAGAACCGGTGCAAAAAGTTTACGAGAAAGTTAGTGCAAAAATCAAAACAAGGAAAGGCTTTTTTGAATGCTTTCGTAGTGACATTGGGGTTAAGGAGGGGTGCCCCCTTTCCCCCACACTTTTCGGCTTATATATTGATAAGATGGAAGAATGGGTGAACAACACTAGTGGAGAGGGTGTTCAATTAGCAGGATATGTGATGAAGTTGCTTCTGGTATGTAAACTATCTTATTCTAATTGCAAAATATGCTCATGGTTTGAGAGAGCATTTAAAGGCATTAGAGCTCTTATGTCAAGAGGTGGGGGTGCAAGTAAACACTAGCAAAATTAAAGTCATGATCTTCTCTTTGAAGCGGAAAAAACAACAACTTAGCTTTATTTTTTAGGGAAAAGCCTTGGAGTTAGTGGAAGAGTACAAGTACCTAGGAATTATTTTTCACAACAGGCTCAGTTGGGAGACATGCAAAACTGAAAGGATCCAAGGGGGATGGAGAGCTTATGATCTGAATCTCTTCAACTATCAAAATTAACCAAGATCTTTTACTTTTGTGATGTTAGTAGAATTGCATGTGAAAGAGTATGAAAAACCAAATGTGCATGTTTTAAAGAAGAGGAAGCATAGAGGCAACCATCAAATCAAAGAACACACACAACATTGATAACAGAGTTCACCCAATGTGGGTTACGTCTGCGAGCCCGGTGTCAAAAGTGGGGAGGCCGCTTCATTAAATGTTGCAAAATGATGATAATGATGTATATAGGATATTCTTCGTTATTACAAGGATAAAATTCCTCAACTAGAGTGGCATGTCTCTCCATGAGACGTTCTCCTATAGGAACTCTCACTCATATGGGCCCTTCTTCAGCATGACAAGATAATAAATTCTCACATGACATGGCATACAAGTATCCTTGAACATGATGGTGACAAGGATCTCAACAACAAAATCATCATCTCAACAAATCAAAAGAAAGACATGCAATCACTGCATCATATACCTCCACTTTCGAGGATGGTCTGAAATTGCAAAGCATTGCTGTGGAAACGGACATCATCGTTGAATTTGTGGCACAAAATTGTGTCGAACGACTGTAAACTCGACCCCTTTCTGACACCGTCACAATCTGGACCCTCGGGAATCTCAAAGATTCCTCACAACTCACTGCTTAAAATTCTGCTGCTCAGATGAGAAAACTAATCACACCATCACGTTCCTTGCAAAATTCTAAGAAAAATAACTATAAAATCAGCATCCTTCTGCCCCAATCAAAAATCAGCCTCTAAGATAATCTTTTAGATTCCTCAAGGTTCTACAAATATTACTCTATGGAGTATTCCCCTAACAAATTCTCGTCTCGAAACATGCCCAACTTAGGCGCAGTTCCTCTGAGTTCCACACGCACTCCTCCCTCCCTTGTGATTGAAATGAACTGGGGTTATAAAAAAATATTCGAGTGGATACAACAAAGCCAGCTCCGCTGGCAACACGGTTTGTGGTCTTATTATAAATGCCTTGGATGAGGGAGGTCCCAGGGTCAAACCCCACAGGACCCCCGAATTAGCATGCCATAGTTTGAATTTTGGTGTGCTGTAATTTTTTTTGGGTGTGTTTTATTTAAACTTGGAGGACGATTGGGAATGGCATTTAACATTTTGTGCGTGGTTTATGTGTTGGCGCATGTCCTTTGGGGCCACCCGATTGGTGAGCCAGGCCACCGAGTCGGGCGGGTTCGAACCCCGCCAGCGCCGTTGTATATATGGTATATATATTATATGGTTGGTGGTAGTGGCAGCCCACCAACACACATTTGTTTTTTTTATTTTTTATTATATATAACACAATGCAGTTGGAGCTTGGTTGGCCGGATTTGACTGTCGTTCAACTGACCCTTTTTTAAATATTTTTTCGTTATAAAAAACAAATTAGCCTAAAAAATTCAACCGGTTTTTTGGTTTTACCAGCAAAATTAAAGAGGTAACAAATTCACTCATTCCGGCGGTCTGAATCCGTGCACCGGTAAATGCCAAATTGTTGTCTCGTTAGTCGCTGCGACTAAGCCTAGTTTGACGAAAACTTTGATCGGCCATAACTTTCACATACGAACTCAAATTGAGGTGTCATTCACGTCGTTGGAAATCTTGCATCGATATCTTCGATCTGACCCTAGTTCCACTTCAATCCAGTGAACTTGATTTTTGAGCTTTTGCATAGCCACTCTGAATTCAGAGCGTTTTTGGAGCCACCTAGATCATTCCTCCTCACTAAGGTGCTTTTGGTCCTCCAAAAGCATGAACATAATCTGCAACTGTTGTACTCCCTTGTCTGCACAACAAGTTCCCTAAGAGGCCACACTTCTCCTTCACCTTTATTCTTCAGAGTCATAACTGATGAACCGACACCTGCATCCTCTGCAAACCTGTGGTACAATCTTTGCAAACTACATGTTCAATTACATGACTCAAACATCCCCATACTTGCCAAGAGTTTATAACACACACTCTTTGGTCAAGTTTACATCATAATAGAAACCAGTACCCCAGCTATCAATAACAGGCCAAAACATCATCGTTGCTTTAATAAGAGATGGAAAACACATCATCACTTTTACAATTATATTGCAACACATGATTTACAAAATGTGGCCATGACAAGCTACTATATTTAGTAAAACCATCTCTCACTCATCAAAGTGAATGGGTCATCTCCCTATGGTGGATTTGCTTGTTGAAAATTCTCACCAGCTGGTTCTTGCACGGGTGCTTTGTCCTTGAGACGTTGCTCTGGATGGAGCCTCCAAAATGTGTCTCTTTGATGTCCACCTCTCTTACAATGACTATAAAAGGTCCTCTTCCTCTAGACTTGCTTAACCTTCTTCCTTCCCTGATGTGGAGAAGACCTTTCATGTCTCATCCTCTTTCTTGCTGCCATTCTCTTCCAGCACTCGTCAACCACATGGTTATGCAAACCACAAAAAATTCATGGTTTTCTATGCCATGATTTTTTCTCATCATTAAAAATACGCTTGTAATCAAAATGAACTCTAGAATACTGAGACTTTTTATACCTCTCTTGGCTATCTTTGGTGCAATCCTGGCGATGAGAGCTTGTCTTAGCTCTTCCTCTGCAATGTGCACTATCATGGGAGGATTGTGATGTGTTCCAATCATCCTCTTTCCTCGACAGTTTAGACAATGCCTTGGAAGATTATGTTACCTTCAAGCACTCTCCTTCCGTGTATCCCATCATGGTAAGGAGTCTCAGGCTGGTTCTTGATATGGGTACCTCAAGGCTTCCAACAGAAACAACGTCATGTGAAAATGAAACTGAAGAACGATCAACACTGTTTACCTCAACTGTCGATTCTGAAGCAGGTGATGATGGCTTCGCTAAGCCTTCATTGTGCTTCCACTTTTCCAAGGCCTCTTCCATGGCTCGTAACTGAAGTTGCAGTCTCTACTTCTCCTCTTTTTCTTCTCATAGAAGTATCCTCAATTTAGCATTCTCTTCTTGAAATCTCGAATTGATCTCCTCATCCGAATGATGAGAAGACGATGAAGAAGATGAATAATCACTGGAAGATGGAGATGGAGCATCGTCCTCTGCTCTTTCTTTCTCCCATTCCTCTCTTTCCATCTTCTCCTCATAATGTGCATACATTAAATCTACCAATTTTTACATCCTATAGAAGGCCTCGTAGAGATCTCTGTCATCCTCCATTTTCTTTCTAGTTGCACGTTCAATCATTCACACTCGCAATTCGCATCAGCAAGAAGACCGTTTTGATACCAAAATTGATCCAAATTTCTTTAGCTACCAGAATTAACTCAGATCTTTTACTTCTGTGATGTTAGCAAAATTGCATGTGAAAGAGCATGAAAAACCATATGTGCATGTTTTAAAGAAGAGGGAACATAAATGCAGCCATCAAATCAAAGAACACACACAACATTGAAAACAGAGTTCACCCAGTGTGGGTTACGTCTCCAGGCCCGGTGTCAAAAGTAGGGAGGTCGCTTCATTAAATGCTGCAAAATGATGATGATGTATATGGGATATTCTTTGTCATTACAAGAATAAACTCCCTCAACTAGAGTGGCATGTCTCTCCACGAGACATTCTCCCATAGGAACTCTCACTCATATGGGCCCTCCTTCAGCATGACAAAATAATAAATTCACAAATGACATAGCATACAAGTATCCTTCAACATAATGGTAACAAGGAACACAACAACAAAATCATCATCTCAAATCAAAAGAAAGACATGGCATTATTGCATCATTTACCTCCACTTTTGAGGATGGCCTGAAATTGCAAAGCTCTGCTGCAAAAACCGATATCACTGTTGAATTCGTGCCGTGAAATCATATCGGACGGCTGTAAACTCGACCCCTTTCTGACACCGTCACAATCTGGACCCTCGGGAATATCGAAGATTCCTCACTACTGACTGTGTGAAATTTTGCTGCTCAGATGAGGAAACTAATCACACCATCGTGTTCCTTGCAAAATTCTAAGAAAAATGACTATAAAGTCGACATCATTCTGCCTCTGTCAAAAATCAGTGTCCAAGGGAATCTTTTAGATTCCTCAAGATTTTGCAAAGAATATTCTGTGAAATATTCCCCTAGAATATTCTCGTCTCGAAAAACATGCCCAGCCTGGGCGCAATTCCTCCTCCAGGTTCCACACGCGCTCCTCCCTCCCCTGTGATTGAAATCAACCAGTTTTATTCAAAAATATTCAGACAGATACAACAAAGCCAGCCCCGCTAGGAACACAGTTGGCGGTCTTGTTATAAATGTGTTGGATGAGGGAGCTCCTGGGGTCAAACCCCACGGGACCCCCGAATTAGCATGCCACCATTTGAATTTTGCTGCATTGTTTTTTCGGGCGTGTTTTATTTAAAGTTTGAGGACGGTTGGTAATGGAATTTAACATTTTGCGTGCCGTTTAGGTGTTGGAACATGTCATTTGGGGCCCCTGATTGGTGGGCTGGCCCGCTGGTCTGGGCATGATTAAACTCCGCCAGCTCCGTTGTATATATGGTATATATATTTTATGGTTGGCGAGGGTGGCGGCCCGCCAACCCACGTTTGTTTTATTATTAGTATTATATATAACACAATGCGGCTCGGGCTCAGTTGGCCGAATTTGACTGTCGGTCAACTGACCCTTTTTTTTAATATTTTTTCGTTATAAAAACAAATTAGCCAAAAAAATTCGACCGTTTTTTTGGTTTACAGGAAAAATTAAAGAGGTGACAAATTCGCCCGTTTTGGCAGTCGGAATCTGTGCGTCAGTAAATGCCAAATTCTTTTCTCGTTAGTCGTTGCCACTGGGCCTAGTTTGACCAAAACTTTGACCGGCCATAACTTTCACATACGAACTTGGATTGAGGTGTCATTCACACCATTGGAAAGTTTGCGTCGAGATCTTCGATCTAACCCTAGTTCCACTTCAATCCAATGACTTTGATTTTTGAGCTTTTCCAAAGCCACTTCTAAATTCAAAGCGTTTTTTGAGCCACCTGGATCAGTGTCTTACCTTCTTTAGAATAGATGCAGGTAAGTAGAATTATGGGACTGGAAAACCAAGAAAACTCTTTTTGGATTGTTAGTTACTCCTGTTGTCCTCTATGGGTGCGAAGTTTGGGGGAGCAACACGTTAGACAACAAATGGAGATAGGTAGAAGGAATTCAAAAAAACTGTCCCATATGGGATCTTGCTAGCGGAGGCTGGTTTGTTTCTGATGGAGGCTTTAGCAATCATTTGTTTGTTAATGTATTTAAAAAAGGTGGATGGCATGGGTGAACACCGTTGGCCCAAGTTGATTGTGGCAAAAGAGTTAAAGCGTAGGAAGAAAACTTGGAGGAAGAAGAATGACAAGTGCGTTAGTTTTTGTCAATGTTCCACCAAGGTTCCGGGACGAGGGGGCGAGGGGGCGCGGGAGCGGCCTATGCAAAAGCTCCCTACCATTTTTGCGTCAGGGTCTTAAAAATTTATAAATATAAAATATATTTTATTAATTGGGTCCACTATGACAATTTGGTTTGAATTGAAAAGCTGCAAAGCATGATCATTGATATGAATATCATTTGACATTATCCAAATTTATAATATCATATAAAATAATAAATTTAAAATTCTAATTCAGCTTGGTCAAATTCTAATTTAGATTTTGGTCAGATAGAGGGAGAGCTTCAGCTTGATAAGGTAGCCACTGAATTCTATGAAAAGGTAAATGAACAGATTAGGAACACTGCATTGGCAGTAGAAGGGGCAACTACAATGGGTTGTCCAGCTGTATTGGATCCAACAGCTAGAAAGTTTGTTATATTATATATAATATAGACAGTACACCATATGCTGAAAGAAGAGTTTTAGTTCCAGGAGAGATGAGAAGATCACATGAAAGAGTTTCTGACAGTTTACTATCAAATGACATTGACTGCAGGATGACCATTTGCGAACCAACTTGGGTGACCAACGATGGCATGGATAATTTGTCTACCTTATTAGAGCAATGCCATGCAGTTCAAACTTCAAACTAGCAATGTATTTCAGGGGTGAAAATAATTTTCAGACCTAAGAATTCAAGCTGAGCAACTGTGCTCTGTGTAAATTTTGTAACTGTATAAATTCATATATAACGACAGTTCCTGAGATTTCTTGCTGCCCATAGTATTTTTTCATGCTTGCAGTAAACGCATGTTATTCTATAGTCCACCCAATTATTTCCCACATGACATAGGTGCTGCTTCCATAGTTTGTATGTCAAATGTCATGCAAATTAAAAACACAAACTGAATGTCTCATATTCTTTGCCTGTCACTCCAGTTATCTCCCCACTGTAATCCAGCCATCACTTGAGAAAAAAAGGAAAAGTTTTAAAAGGGAAAATCCATGTACGTGCTATATGGCCCAACAAATTTCCATGATACTGACCCTCTAAAATAACGCTCTTTGAAACCAAAAGACAACACAAGACGTTATCCCCATACAGAACATGAGTAGCTTTGTACCACTTTAGGTCTATTAAATCATAAACTATAAGCAAGGCCATTTTTTTGGGAGCGTGGGGAAACGTCCCCTCAGGGAAGGGAAACGTTTCCCTGGCACGTCCCCCTAAGTTTCCTCCATTTTGGGAGCGTGGGGAAACGTCCCCTACTCGTCCCCAAGTCCCCGGAGCGCGGGGGAGCGAGGAAACTAGACCCCTAAGGGGGGGGGCGAGTCCCCGTGGAACACTGGTTTTTGTAGCATCAGATGTGTTTTAGTCTTGAAATTTTGTGGAGAGGCCAGAATGCATGAGATCTCCAAAACCCAAAAATTGTTTCTAGAAATTCCACATAGAAATGACTTAATTAGATTATTAGTCAGTTTTTAAATATTTCCTAAGTCTAAACTTAGGAAATATGACTAATTAATCAAAATTAATTACGTCAAAGTGTGAATGTTCTAGAAACTCACACGAATCGACTTCAAGTTAATCGTAGCCATAGATCAAGATCTAATCTTGGTCGTTGAAGTCTCAACAGAGGATTATAAGAAGAAGTCGATCAGAACTTGGAGAAATAACTTGAGCAGTTCAATTTCATGAGCAAATCGATTTCCAAAGCAGCGTTATTGGAACCGAACCAGTTCCGGGAAAATCCGTCGATCCGACCAGTATGGAGGCAAAACCAGTCCGAACCAACCCTCCAAACCCGAAATGACCGTTTTGGTACTGAACTGATCCCGACCGATTCTGCCAGCCCAGGGGTCCCACTTCCACGCAGCCCAACTGTAAAAAAAAAAGGTTTTTTTTTGTTTTTTTTTAACAGTTTTCCTAATTTCTAAACCTAATCTAGCCCCCTCCCCCACCCCGTCTATTCTACTCACACTATTCATTCGAGTCTCTTGCATTTTTTGAGTTAAGTTCGATGAGGAGAATTTACAGAGTTTTTTGCAAGGTTGTTCTGAAGGAGATTTTTGCAGATTTGAAGAGTTGATTGGAATCTTGGAAAGTTGTTGGGTTGGAAGATTTTTGAGCTACTTCAAAGATTTATTTTTTCCCAGAGATTTTTGGGTTTTCTTCAGTGGTTTTTGCAGTTGGTCGAAGAAATATTTTTTATTTTGTTGGGGTTGCTACATAGATGATTTTGGAGCTAATTTTCTCCAAAATATTTAGAGGGTAAATCAAAGAAATTTGTGCCCTTTTTTCTTCTATTTTTCTCTAAATGTCAGTGATTCTTTTCTTATAAAAATTAAAAACCCCAGTGTTTTTATGCAGATTTGTAGGCTACTCTAGAGATGATTTTGGAGGAGTTTGGAGTTGTTTTTCTTTAGCAAATTAGGAGGGAAATACAAGGTATTTTTTTCAACCTTTAATGTTCTATTTTTTTCAAAGAACTATTTTTTTCTTCTCTTCAAATTTTAAAACCTGGGTTTTTTTATGCATAATTCAGAATTTCAGATTTCTTCTATTTTTTCTCAAAAAATATTGTAATTTGCAAGGTTATTTTCAGATATTTCATTGGCAAATTTCTAAAGAAGATATTGGGGCTAATTGAAGAGTTTATTTTCAGCTTGGGTGAAGCCTCTTCTCTTCTCAAAGTTTACAGATCTTCTCCAAGTATTTCATTGTTTCTACTCCTTTTTTATTTTTCTCTAAAAAAATGTCATAAACTTCTAAAAACCATAGGGTTTTCCATGCAGATTTTTCTATTCTTCCCCATGGCCCCCCAAAACAAGAATGATCCAGCTTGGGTTCACTGACATTTAAGGGAACAAGGGGTAAAAGTCTGCAATTATTGTGGGAAAAAAGTTACGGGTGGGGGGATCCATAGAATCAAAGAACACCTAGCACATTGGAAAGGGCAAGTAAAACCTTGTGAAAATATTTCTGACGATCTCAAAGCAGAGATGCAAAGTTTAATTGAATCCTACAATGAAGAGAAGGGGAAAAACAAAAGACTTAAAAAAGATATAGCCAAAAGTCAAAAGGATGATGCCATGTTTAGTGACCCTAATTTTGAAGCATATGTGCCCAGCTAGTCACAGGACACGTCCCTCAAGGTCTCGTGTCCCGTATTTCACGTGTCGGACACGAAAACCGCCCTAAAACGTGTCGAAAACGTTTCTCTTCGTGTCCTCCAATCAAGACACTTGTTTTGGACGTGTCGAAAACGTGCCCTAACGTTTTTGGTTCGTAGGACATGTGTCCCATGAAAAGTGACATTTAAAACCTGCAACATGATTTATTTTTGGGTTGTCATTGTTCGCCACCAAAGTTGAGTTTGCTCGTCGTTGGAATCCAATTTGTTGTGCAGTGTGAGGAATTCCTTCAGATTCGAGCGCAATGATCACAACTTCACATCGAGCTGGACCTAGAGATGTAGGAGACGAGTGTTCACATGCTTTGTTGAGAGTTTGGAGCACTTAAATTTCTTTTAAGTTGTGTTATAGCTTACGAAACTTAACTTAATTATACACGAGTGACCATGTATAGATCGTGTATTGAAATAAAAATCCCAGCTCCCCATCATGTGCTCATTGCTCACTACACCTTCGAGGTCTAAAGGGAGGGAAAGCCCGATTAACGCTTTGGTCAACAATGAAGTTTGAACACATATAAATTTATAGTTCATAAACTACCTTATGTGAAGTTTGAACATGATCAATCTTGTTTGAAGTTAATAACAAAAATTACAACATGAACAATGAACATTGAACTGTGAACATCATTGATGTAGCAAATTAATTAACTAACTTGTAAATTACTAAATAGTAAATAGTGTATACTAAATACTAAATAGATATCATCATGATTCATATCTATATGGATCAAGCACTATATTTCAATACTTTATATATATATATATATATATATATAAAACGTGTCCCTCGTGTCCTGTTTCCAGGGTCGTTGCGTCTCGTGTCGAATACTCGTATTTACGTGTCCTTCGTGTCTCGTGTCCTCGTGTCATGTGACTTAGGTGCCCAGTTTTGAAGAATCCTCTAGTTTCCCTTCTAAAGTTGGAGAGGGTAGTTCAAGTGGTTTAAACTAGAAGAGGACAACATCCCATAAAGGGATTGACTCCTTTTTTGTACCCCGCACCACCTCTAGTTCTCAACCAACCCTTGATGCTAAATAGAAGAAAATAGAGAAAGAGGTTGCATATGAATGCATTGCTAGATGGTGGTATGATGCAGGCATACCTTTTAATGCTACTAATTCTGCATATTATCATCCCATGATTGATGTCATAGCTTCATGTGGAGCAGGCTTCAAAGGCCTTAGCTTTCATGATATCAGGGGGGCACTTTTACAAAATGAGGTCCAAAGAATAGAAAAGTACTTTATAGAGTTCAAGCAATCATGGACCAAAAAATGATGCACAATTATGTCTGATGGATGGACTGATGGTAGATCTCACACCATACTAAATTTCTTAATTGCTTGTCCAAAAGGTACTATGTTTCTCAAATCTGTTGATGCATCTGATCAGGTGAAGGACAAACAATTGCTATTTCATATTTTGGATAAAGTAATTATGGAAGTAGGGGCTGAAAATGTTGTACAAGTTATCACAGATAATGCCTCTAACTATGTTGCAACAGAAAAGATGTTGGAGGAAAAACAACCCACCATTTGGTGGTCTCCATGTGCAGCCCATTGTTTGGACCTCGTGCTTGAGGATACTGGCAAAATTAAGTGGGTGAAGAAGTGTGTGGAAGATGCAAAATCCATAACCAGGTACATCTACAACCACTCATGGGTTTTGAACCTTATAAGAAATCACATAGGGTGTAAAGAGCTTGTTCGATCAGCCATCACATGATTTGCAACCAACTTCCTTTCGTTGCAAACCCTTGTTCAACAAAAAACAAACTTGAGGAAATTTTTTTCATGTGATGAATGGAATTCATCTCAATGGAGCAAAAAGGCAGAAGGGAAACAAATGGTTGACCAAGTTTTTGACAAAATATTTTGGTCAAAGGAAAAGGAGATTGTGCTATTTAGTGAGCCTCTTGTCAAAGTTTTGCGGATGGTGGATAGTGATAAATATGCTATGGGTTTTGTTCATGAAGCCATAGATCAGGCCAAGGAACAAATAAAGGCAACATATGGGGATATAAGACAAAAGTACATTCCTCTATCGAGAATCATTGATGAAAGATGGAACAAACAACTCCATAGACCTTTACATGTTGCCAACTACTACTTAAATCCAAGGTATGTAATTTTGGATTTCAATTCTCATTTCTTATAAGTTCTAAGTTTTAACTTTTACTTTTAGCTATTAGTTTTGTTGACTTTATGAATATGTCTTTGTTTTTTGAATTTTGAAGGTACCATTACACTACAAATTTTGAGGTTGATGGGGAAGTTTTAGGGGGATTGTATAAATGCACTGAGCGCATGGTCCGAGATTCCAAGGCTCAAGATCAAATTCATAACAAGCTCTTGAATTTTAGTGAGAGTCTTGGTACTTTTGGAATTTCTATGGCTATAAGAAATAGAGCAACGAGTCCCCTAGATAAAAACTATTAAAATTTGCAAATTCTTATAACAATAATTTACTCATTTGATTTCAACTTTCAAATTCATTTGCTAATACTTTTTTTCCTTCCACTCTTTTGCAGCCTATTGGTGGCAACAATTTGGTAGTGAATGTCGTCAAATGTAAAAATTTGCAATTAGAATTTTGAGTTGGGCATGTAGTGTTTTAGGGTGTGAGAGGAATTGGAGTGTGTTTGAGTGTATACACACTAAGAAGAGGAACCATTTGGAGCAAAAGCGGTAATGACATGGTTTTTATTCAGTACAACCTTAGGTTGAGGCGCAATCAATTGCTGAATAAAACCCCTGAAACAAGCAACATTGTCTTGGGTGACTTTGATCCAACCTCAAAATGGGTTGTGGAAAGTCAACCAACAGCATTTGACAATGAAAACCTTTCTTGGTTGGACTTGGACCCACTTCCACAGGATGCAGAGGAAAATATATTAGAAGCACCAGTAGCAGCTTCAGGGCCAGGGGAATCAAGTCGTAATCTCATTGTAGACTTGGATGCTACTCATTCTTCAGATGAGGTTGAGGAGGATGATGATTTTGATGATGATTGATGATTTGATCATCAATTTGCTATAGTTGAGCTTGTAGCATTGTAGGATGTAGTATAATACTATGATCTAGCATGTTATTTTGGACTATAAAGGCCTTTTAGAGCCTGCTTCTTGATGTTTGTAACATTTTTGGTTCAGCGATGTTTTGCACTAAGTGCTATTTTGGTTATATGCACTATTACTTGCTATATAAATGAGAAATTTTGCATATTTGTGTATAAATGGTTTGGACTCATATGGATGTACATGAATATATCTGTTTTTTCTTTAAAATGTGAATATTTTGTGTTTTGGGTAAACCGGTATTTTTTTTACTGGTTCTCGGTCCACAAGGTTTTTCAGTTCGATAACCAGTTCGATTCCGATAACATAATTTCAGAGTAGCAGCAGTCAATTGCTAGAGAGAGCCAGTGAGAGAGGGGCCGAGTTATCCCAAAGAGGCAGCGCAGAGGCTCTACGCAGTAGCTTCAGCAAGGGAGATCGATTTTCTGGTGAGAAAAATCGTTCTCAGTTCCAGAGGCCACGAAGATGTTCTAGAACGCCGGAGAAACGATTTCCTCAGCAGCTAGAGGAAAAACGACTTCATCAAAGGCAGTTTCGAGCCACGTGTGTGGGAGACAGCGCAGAGGCAACTCACATTGGGGTTTGGACGGCCAGTTTGTTGAAGCCAAGTCGCGCCAGAGATTGCCTGTGGGAGAAGGGAAATTCCCTTTAGTATTTTGCCCGGATTTTCTTGCTGTGGATTTCCAGTTTCAGGCATCTAAATTGTACTCAGATTTTTCACTGTTGGACAATAATAAAATCCTCATCTGTTGCACTGGTTTTCCCAAGTTGGGTTTTTCGAGGACTTTTGTCCAAATATCATTTTGTTATTTTATGTGTGTGTGCTAGTATTTCTTCTAGTGTTTATTTCTTCCGCAGTTTATTTGTGTAGGTTGCAATGTGATTGATTCAGTATTTGTTGTACAAAACAGTAAATAAATTGTTAAAATTAATTTAACAATTAGGAGACTTATTTCCAGTTTCTGCAATAGGATTTCAAGTTTCCAAATTTTCACATGGTATCAGAGCGCAGATGATCAACCGGAGAGATCAGTTACAAAGGGAGAGAGTTTCGTTGTTCAGTGTGGGCAGCAGATCGAAACCCCAGAGACAATGCAGTCACCTTGGCCAAGAGGCCGAATTTCTTGAGGAGATTCTATTTTTTTGAGTGAGGCAAAAAAAATCAATCTCTCCAGATTGAGGGTTTCCAAAGGCGGAGGGAGCAACTGGTATTTTTTTCGCAGTCTGTAGTTAGATGCAGCAGCAAAACTAGCATCGAGAGGAAGAAGAGCACATGCTGAGGGTAATTTTCCTCAAAGAACTTCTAGTCTCAAGAAGTTTGAATTCCCTTGCAAATCAGCAGTCGTTGTGAGCAATTTTTCTCACTCCAGAAGGGAGTGCGAATAGCCTAGCAGTAGCAACAGCTGAGCAGAAGGGAAGAGGAGTTTTTCGACATTATCTGAGATGGTCACTGCCGGACTACGAGATCCAAATAGGTTGGACGGTGCTTCCAACTATGTCATCTGGAAAGCAAGGATGTCCTTCCTTCTGGATGAATATGGCCTGAATGTTGGAATTTCTAAATCTAACTATTAGAAACCCTTCATGTACTTTTCTGATTTATTTCTTCCTACTTGTTCTGATTAATTAACAAGTTATTTACCACGTAAATACTGAAAATAAATACAAGTACATGCTCAACACGTTACAGATCATCAACTGAAGGAAACAAAAGCAGCACACAAGTGACACCGTTGTTTTTGGACCAATGTCCCCAGAAAAACCCAATGCGGGAAAAACAGTGCAGCTATCTGAGGGTTTTAATTATTAAGCATTTTCATAATATAATCTGGGTGCCAAAACCGGCTCACCCAACAAAAAATAATCTCGGCAATAGTACCTCTCAGTCGGAGGTAGATATTCCGGCTAAAACCCCGGATAAACAATCCCACAGCTCTCAACCCCTAATCTGCCCCACAAAATCTCCAACCTCTGCCTCTAGGGACTGCGTCAGCCCTTTCTGGCCTAGCGTCTGCCCAGCGTCACCCTAACTCGCCCTGCGTCAGCGCTTTTAGGCCTAACGTCTGCCCAGCGTCACTCTAACTCACCCTACATCAGCCCTTTCTGGCCCAGTGTCTGCCCAACGTCACCCTAACTCTCCCTGTGTCAACCTCTGGAGGCACTGCATCAGCCCTTAGAGCCTCTGCATCACCCACGCTGGCTCTCTTAGGCACTGCGCAGCTCCTGGCTACCTCTGCGTGGGCCCTGACTGGCTCTGCGTCCCTCTCTCCCGACTTCTGCACTGATCCTCCCGGTACTATCTCTACCTTTCTACTTCTGTATTCACTGCCCCTCAACTGCAACTTTGATCACTCCTTCGATTTCCTCAACAAACCGTGCCCCAAAAAATTGAATTCTTGATCAACTCAGTGTGTTCTCCAAGTGACCCTCAAGCCTCCTCTTATACTTTTCTCGTTGACAATTCAACGGTCGAGATTAAGTCCCTAATCAACGGCTAAGAATAACTCTGGCTTGATCCATGACTTTTGGACCCTTCTAACATAGTTTTATATTAATTCACATTAATATTTTATCTTCCATAAGTTTAGACTTAGGGACTCCATTAAAATATTAATTATTTTAATATCTCCCAAACTGTTTAGAATTTGCCCAAACCATTATGGGTATTGGAGATCTCATGTGCTTTAGCATCTCCAATTTTTGTGGCTAGAGCACATTCGATGCTGCCCCAAATCAACACTCCCTCTTAGCAAGGACTGTGCTCTAGTAATACTCCTAACTGAGTATCACCCTGATCATCCAGCATTGGTCCTGGCGCTGATGCTAGGCAGAATGAACTAGAAACTGTGGATAATCCGGATCATGACACTACAAGAAGTAAGTAACTGATCTCCCAACTCTGACATCTCCATCAGGGTAAAGACACCCATGAAGCTAAAACTCCCTCTGTCGTTGACAAGTGCTCCCTCTCTGACCTCTGTGTTGTTGCAACCACTCCATGCATCTCGCACTATTGCCTCATGCTGTCGTGGGCATCCTGCACTATAACTCCCTCTATCGCTCCATCCTCATCCATTTCTACTGACATCCGCTAGCACTGCTACTCCTCTTCGGGGCTCCCGTAGCCAGGTATAATCCAAGAGGTTGGGTACCTCAAGGATCCTGCCCCTCATCGCCTGTAGTCCGTCTGACTATAGCTCAATGTCTTCCCACTTCCGTTCAAGTGGCATGTGAGCACTCATGGCACAATCATCTATCTCCACTTCCTTCTCTGCCCTCGCTGGCGCAGCCTTGGTCTTGGAAGCCTCTCCCTTGCTCTTCTTCCTTGGACATTGGGTTGCATAATAACCCAATTCCCCATAGTGGAAGCATTTGACCTTGGAGAGATCCTTCTTCTTTCGTTTCTCCTGCTTTTCCTCAAATGCTAGAGAAGCATCCACCTCCTCCTCCTTCTTGATTTTGACCCCCTTGCTGCTTCTTCCTGCCTTGTTCAGCCTTCTAATCTCTTCTTGGCGAAGAGATTCCCACAGTTCCTCTCAATCTAGAAGGGTCGCTCTGCCTAGTATACTCTGGACAAACACCTCTCAGTCTTTTGAGACTGCGTTTAGGGATGTTCTCGCCATCAATTCTTGATCCGGTGTGGCCCCTATGGAAGTCAGCTAATCCCGGATCTCCTTCAATCGACCAAGGAAGGTGTTGATCTGTTCTCCCTTCTGCATCTGGTATGACCGCAACTGATTTTCTAGTAGCATCTTCCTCTGCACGAAACTTGCTGATACAACTTTGTTAGGGACTCCCACATCTCATTTGTCGTATTCTTCACGGCAATATGTGGTACTACATGGTCCTTGACCCTGTCAAGGATGATGCTCTTGGCCCTCGCCATTGCATCCTCGTACCTATCGTTATCATCCGGGTCAACTAGGACCACTATTGTCCTCAAGGCGAATTGCTTGAGACGATTCTTGTCTAGAACGGATAACATTCTAGCCTTCCAGACTACGAAGTTTGAGGCTCCATCCAGTCAGTCCTGGTCTCTTACCTCGTTCACTTCCATCTCGCTGCTCCTCTACTTCCCTCCTGGAAGTTCTTGGCGTGACTCCCTCTAAGCCTCGATTTCCCTCCTAGAAACCCTTCTGCCAATGTCAAGATGCCCCCAATTCGATCATTAGTGCAACTGCACCACTAATCCGGATTTCTTGGCTTAGAAATCCTCGGCAATAACTCCCTCCTCCTTGGTCTTGCCCTATTAGGTACTGTTCTCACTACAGTACCCCACCAGCTTCACTCTGCAACTTACCCACAGCCTCCTAAGCCCCAACAAACTAAAGGTTAGAGCTTCTAGGCTCTGCGCAATCCCGACACCAACAAAATCCACACCTGTTGGCCACGAGCATCAATCCTTCCTAACTGATAAAGATGATCGGGCACTGCGTAGGTCAAGTCTTCTCCCCTCTGCCACTACGTTGATCCTCTTCCCGGCTCAAACTTGATGACACAAACATTGCGTCACCCTTTCCTTGCTGCTTCTCTGCTAAGAACAACTTCTGTAACTTGGGATAGTTTTTTTCTACTGTTGCTGCTCTGCTCGGATGATGTCCTCAATTCTCCTGTGATCTGCAACCACGCTCTGATACCATGTTGGAATTTCTAAGTCTAACTATTATAAACCCTTCATGTACTTTTCTGATTTATTTTTGCCTACCTATTTTAATTAATTAACAAGTTATTTACCATGTAAATACTGAAAATAAATACACGTACATGCTCAACACATTATAGATCATCAACTGAAGGAAACAAAACCAGCACACAAGTGACACCGTTGTTTTTGGACCAATGTCCCGGAAAAACCCAATGCGAGAAAACCGGTGCAGCTATCTAAGGGTTTTAATTATTAAGCAGTTTCAGAATACAATTTGGGTGCCAAAACCGGCTCACCCAACAGAAAATAATCTCGGCAGTAGTACCTCTCAAACGGAGGCATATATTCCGGCTAAAACCACGAATAAACAATCCCATAGCTCTCATCTCCTAATCTGCCCCACAAAATCTCCAATGTCTGCCTCTAAAGGGACTGCATCAACCCTTTCTAGCCCAGCATCTGCCTAGCGGCACCCTAACTCGCCCTGCGTCAGCCTCTGCAGGCACTGCATCAGCCCTTAGAGCCTCTGCGTCACCCACGTTGGCTCTCTGAGGCACTGCACAACTCCTGGCTGCCTCTGCGTGTGCCCTAACTGGCTCTGTGTGTGCCTTAACTGGCTATGCGTGATCCTCTAGCTGGCTCTACATCCCTCTCTCCCGGCTTCTGCATTGATCCTCCCGGTACTATCTCTGCCTTTCTGCTTCTGTATTCACTGCCCCTCAACTGCAACTCTGATCACTCCTTCGATTTCCTCAGTAAACCTTGCCCCAGAAAATCGAGTTCTTGATCAACTCGGTGTGCTCTCCAAGTGACTTTCAAGCCTCTTATACTTTTCTCGTTGACAGTTCAACAACCGAGATTAAGTCCCTAATCAACAGATAATATTAACTCTTGCTTAATCCATGACTTTTAGACCCTTCTAACACAGTTTTATATTAATTCACATTAATATTTTATTTTCCCTAAGTTTAGACTTAGCTACTCCATTAAAATATTAATTATTTTAATATCTCCTAAACTGTTTAGATCTACCCAAACCATTTCTGGGTATTGGAGATATCATGCACTTTAGCCTCTCCACCAATTTTCGTGGCTAAAGCACATCCGATGCTACCCGAAATTAACACTGAATCCATTCATAGATGTCGTGATAGCTATCCCCCAAGGATGTAGATCAGCTGAAGGAGTACAAAAAGGAGATGGCAAGGACAACGATATTGACTCTTGATGGTGTTCGAAATCACATTGTATCACACATAGCGGGCCAAGGAACGACCAAGGAAATGTGGGATACACTTTCCACATTGTACCAAGGCACTTCCAAGCATCAGAAGATGTACTTAGAGGAGAAGCTGAGATGCACCAAGATGCAGAAAGGGGAACGCATAGACCCCTTCTCACCAGGATTCAGGAGGTCCGGGACCAGCTTACCAATGTAGGGTCAGCGCCTCAACCCACAGAGCTAGTGTGATTGACACTCAACAGTGTCTCCGAGCAGTGGCAAGTATTTGTCCAAAATATCTTGGGCAGAGACACCTTACCAAGGTGGAACAGGATGTGGACCGATTTGCAGCAAAAGGAGTTGAGACGAGAACTAGTAAAGAGCTCCATCAGTGGAAGCAATAGCTGATTGAAGCAGATGAAGGAGGAGGAGAATGTAGCCCTCGCATCGAAGGGTCCAAGTCAGGGGCAGGGGGAGTAGCAAAAGAAGAAGAAGGATCTGTTGAAAGTCAAGTGATTCAAGTGTGGTGAGCTTAGTCACTACAGTACCCCTTAAGAAGAAAGACAAGGAGAAGAAGCAAGATTAGCAGGCAGCATCAGCAAAGATCGATAGGTTGTCCTCCAAGCTGGAGGAAAACTTCGCCATGTTCGCTAATATACCCCCAAGAGTGAAGTGGGGTGACTTGGTGTTGTATGTTGATTTTGAGTAGCATCGGATGTGATCTAGCCACGAAACTTGGTGGAGAGGCTAAGGCACATGAGATCTCCAATACCCAGAAAGGTTTTGGGTAGATTCTAAACAGTTTGGGAGATAGTAAAATAATTAATATTTTTAATGTAATCCCTAAGTCTAAACTTAGGGAAAATAAAATATTAATGTGAACTAATATGAAACTGTGTTAGAATGGTCCAAAAGTCATGGATCAAGCCAAATCTAATCTTAGCCGTTGATTAGGGACTTAATCTCGGCCATTGATTTGTCAACAAAAAAAGTATAAGAGGAGGCTTGAGGGTCACTTGGAGAATACACTGAGGGAGACCAATCAGTTCAATTTCTAGAGCGGGGTTAGCTGAAAAATTGAACCAGTGGTCTAGTGAGCAGTCAGGAGGCAGGAAGTACGGAAAAAAGAGACAGGGAATCAGTGCAGAGGCAGAAAAGGTAGATGCAGGGCCACAAGGGAGCCACGCAAAGGCAGCAGAGACTGCCCAGAGCCAACAGGGCCTGCATCAACCACGACGCAAAGGCTGCAGGAGTGACGCAGAAGGCCAGAGAGGTTGTGCAGAGTCTCAACAGGCTGATGCAGAGTGTTTCAGGCCACGCAGAGGTGAGCAGGGCTGACGTTGGGTTCAGAAGAAGTGTAGGAGAATTAGTCTATATGTGGGTAAGCCAGTTTGGCACCCTGTTGTACTAAAAAATTGCTGAATAATAAAATCCTCCCTTGCTGCACCGGTTTTTCCAAAGACATTAGTCCAAAATATCTGTGTCAATGTGTTGATTCTTGTACATATGTTTGTTTCTGTATTACGGTGTGATATCTGCAACAATATTTATTTTAATGTTTATTCAAGTGATTTCATGGATAACTTATGGTGGAATAAGTAGGAAAAGTAAATCAATTACTACAATGATAGAATTTTCACATGGTATCAAAGCAAGTAATCAGAGACAGAAAGGGAATCTTAGTTATGGGTCGAGACCACGATGCAGAGGCATCCACCACAGGGGACTCACACAGATTTTCAGAAGATTGCACAAGAGAAAGAGATTTCAATTTCTCTATGTTGGCTTCCAGGCTGGAAGAAGAAGTGGTGTGCATGAGTAGTGCTGCATCATCAAAAGTATGGTATATAGACAGTGGAGCCTCGTGGCATATGACGGGAATTAGGGAGTGTTTCTCAAAATATCGAGCAGAGAAGATGAACTTTCAGATCACCATGGGGAACAAGGCAAAGTGTACTCCAATAGGGAAGGGGACCATAGTTTTTCAGACAAAATCAGGAGAGCAGTTTCGTGCCACAAATGTGTTGCATGTGCCAAGATTGGGGATGAACTTACTTTCTATGTCACAACTACAAGGCAAGGGATATGACGTCTACTTCATCAAGGAAAAGGTATACGTCAAACACCCGAGCTAGAAAAAGAAAGTGCAGATCGAGATCAACAGTAATCAATTGTATAGATTACAACTAGAATCACCAATGGCACTAATAGGCAGTCATGGGGACAAGGACTTGAACGAACTATGGAACAAAAGGATGGGTCACTTGCACCATGGAGCTCTGAGAATTCTCAGGAGCACTATAATAGGAGTTCCAGATCTGAGTACGGAATGAGATGATGTATGTAGGGGATGCCCTCTAGGAAAGTATGCCTAGGCGGCATTTCCTAGGAGAAAACACAGGGCCAAGAGTGTACTAGGATTGATACGCTCAGATATCTGTGGACCTATGTCCGTCAAAGCTCTCAGTGGTGCCGAGTATTTCCTTACCTTCATTGCTGACCATTCGAGGGAAACTTGGATTTATTTTCTGAAAACCAAGGATAAGGTTTTTTGTCGATTCAAAGTGTTCAAGGCTCTGGTGGAGAATCTCACTGGGAAGAAAATAAAAATTTTGCGCTCAGATAATGGTGGAGAGTATGTCGATAAGGACTTCACTGAATATTGCACTAAGGAGGGCATCAGAAGAGAGTGGACAGCGCCCTACAATCCAGATCAGAATGGGGTAGCAGAAAAAAAGAATAGGACTATTGTAGAAGCAGCTAGGGCCATGTTGTATGATCAGGATATGCCAAAATTCCTGTGGGCGGAAGCATGCAACACAGTTGGCTATGTTCAGAACAGGACTCCTCATCGGGCATTGGGCAAGATTAGTCCAGATAAATTCTTCACTGGGAAGACGCCTGAAGTCGGTCATTTCAGGATATTTGGGAGTTTAGCATATTGCCGCATACCCGAAGAAAAGAGGAAGAAGCTTGATCAGATTCAGTGTTTTACAACTCGGACTCGGACTCGGACTCGGCCGAGGATCGACTCCGACTCGGTAATGACTCGGCCGGCTCGATTTCAATGACTCGGTCGTTGTAAAAAATACATTAAATATTTATTTTTTTTATAAAAAAACATAATTTTAAATATTTTAAACATAATTTTAAAGATTTTCATTCATGTTTCCAAACACACAGTGGGTGAAGACAGTTTTGGAATTTATTGAAGGTGCTTGGCCCTTTCTTCTAGACCACATATGTATTATGAAGTATCTGTGGCTCCATTGAAGCTACCTGGAACTATAATCTTGAGCAGTCACATAAAATGCTTGAATCTCCATGTTCATTGCACATGCTAAGTATGAGTTCTGTTGAGGTTATGACAATGTTTGCATTAACAGTTTTGTTGGTGACTCTTCATCCTACAGCAGCATGTAAAAGTTGACATGTCAAAGAAGCAGCATAGCATGCCACAGGTATCCATTGAGATAACTGTAGAAAAAAGTTTCAACTGCTTGAGAGGAAGAATCACATCAAACTGAAACTTCTGACATGGAAACTATTGAGTTCTTTTGTTGTAACAGGAGATTTTTTCTTGCAGAAACCAAATTCTGGCCCGATGTATTTAACAAAAGGTATTACTGAACATACAAATGCATTTCTGGACCTTGACTGTGGTTATAAGAGATTGAAAATAAATAAGAAATAAATTGTGTAAACATGTGTACAAGAAGAGAAGTGGTCAGAGAAACAGGCAAAACACCAAGAAATAGCCCTACATCAAAAGGAATGGCTCAGGCATCTCTAACTTGGATACAGCTAAGTGTAATGAAATGAAGCGACGAAATCCAAAAATAAAGATATTGAAAAAAACACAGTATTAAACATCTGAAATCGAATTTCGAAGAAATATCCACAGATTCCACACGTAAGTACAGTCCCAACCCAAATTCAGTTAACCGGTATTAATGTTATATAAGTTCAAGGCTCAAGCACTGCTACAGGGATAATCTTAGCCCAAATGCTAGTTAGCACTAAACCGTCTTGACTCATAACACTTATATTGTGATTTGGGAAGTGACTCGGCCAGCTACCCGGCCGGGTTGACCGAGTCACATATGACTCGGCCGAGTCATTGGATGACTCGGCCGAGTCATATGTGACTCGGTCAACCGAACCGGGTAGCTGGCCGAGTCACTCCCCAGGCCTTTGACTCGGTTCGACTCGGCCGAGTCGGAGTCGATTCGGCCGTTTTGTAAAACAATGATCAGATTGCAAAAAAGAGATATCTGGTGGGATATAGCGAGAACACTAAGGCATAAAAAATCTATCTTCCAGGGAGCAGGAAGGTAGTAGTATGACGAGATGTAAAGTTCATGGAGGACAGAGCTTTTAGAAGATCTCGCGAAATGCCTTCCGAGGAGCAGTCGAAAGAGGATCTGTTGGGCAAGCCTCTTCAACCAACAGAAGTGAAAAATTATTCCTCAGGTCAGGAAGATTCTCAAGATGAGGAGGAGCGAACAGAAGCACCTGCTGGTAGAGGAAGAACTAGCAGGGAACTTCGTCAGATTCTGCGTGATGCAAAGAACTTCATCAGTGATCCAAGGAACAGTAAGAGGGAGCGAAAACAACCAGACAGATATCAGGCGTTAGTAGCTCAAGATGAAGAGCCTGCCAGCTTCAAGGAGGCAGCTCAGCATCAGGTTTGGCTAGATGCGATGGTAGAGGAGTATAACTCCATAATGGTGAACGATGTCTAGGAGGTGGTGTCAAGACCTCAAAACAGATCTGTGGTAGGTTCGAGATGGATCTACAAGATCAAATATGCTGCGGATGACAGTGTTGAGAAATACAAGGCCAGGTTTGTGGCTAAGGGGTATGCTCAAAAGGAAGGGATTGACTACGAGGAAACCTTTACCCTAGTAGCCAGGTATACATCTATTAGGACTGTGATATCTCTTGCAGCCCAAATGGGATGGGAGATCCATCAGATGGATGTCAAGATGGCATTTATGAACTGGGTAATAAAAGAAGAGGTGTACATTGAACAACTAAAGGGTTTTGAAACTCATGAGAAGAAGTCTCATGTATGCAGACTGAAGAAAGTGTTGTATGCGCTGAAGTAGGCACCGAGAGCAGGGTATGGTCGAATAGATGGCTACTTGCAGAAGATGGGGTTTGTTAAGAGTGACGTGGATCCGAATCTCTACTATCTGGTTGTAGAGAATGAGCCGCTTATCTTAGTATTGTATGTGGATGATATCTTTCTGACAGGATCATCCAGACTCATTGAAGACTACAAGAAGAATCTAGCCACAGAGTTCGATATGAAGGATCTAGGACGAATGCACTACTTCTTAGGGTTGGAAGTTTGGTAGCAGAAAGGAGAAATCTTCCTTGGACAAGGGAGGTGTTGACCACTATGTGTCAACGAACCATAGCAGTACACCCCCTTTTTTTCGCAAAAGGGATAGTGCCTGATCGACGTGTTCATGCCGTTCAGCTATCATCATCAACTTGATCATTACCTTATAATGTAAACCCATTCTGCATGTGTATAATGTAAATAATCTCAGCAGATCCGTGTCGTGTATTTAATCACCTAGGTAAACCTACTTTTCTGGTGATGATCTACATTCCAAGAGGTTTTTTGTCTCACCGATCCATTCTTGGATGGTTGGTAGAGTTTTCGTTCAGCCTTACCCCAAAGCCGGAATGGATTTTGTCACTAGTTTCTTAGGGGAGTCCTAGTGTTCTAGATCCAGTCTATGTAAAATTGATTTGGGAATAATTCTAACTATTTGGTTAGAGGTTATTTTATTACAAATTTCTTGATCTGCTAGATCATATTTTGTGTTGCGGAACTGGGTAGTCTGTGAGGGTCTTTTGCAAATGGGTTTTCCCCCTTGAGATGTAAAAAATGTAAAAATCATGATGTAAAGTGTCTTGAGGGTTAGAAAAATAATTTATCCCCTCATAGGTTTATTAATTAAATTTTCTGGCCAAAATTATTTAAAATCCTAAGCCAGAAATTTGATTAATTCTAGGTCCTAAGTAAATTTAAATTCTTCGAAGGCAAAATTCGTCGATGCGTAATAATTAAATTTTAAGAGGTCTAGGGACTAAGGTAAATTAATTATTTTTCTAAATTTTAATCCTTTGGTCCCTAGGGTTAAGTCAAAGTCAAATTTTTGAGGAAATTAATTCAAAAATTTAATTTTTGAATTAATTAAAATTCATTTAATTGAAAATTTTGAAATTCCTCAAGAATTTAAAATTTCGACGGATGAGATTAAAAGAAATTTTAATCCTCATCTACAGTCAAGATTTATTTGACGAGGATCACTCGAACTAGCTGTTGGATGATTTATCTTTAAATAGGAGGTCATTTGTCAGTGAGTTCATCCAATCTCTCGATCGTGTACTAAGCAAAAAGCTCTTTTGTAAACTTCTTATGAGCAATAAAGAAAGACATTGGGGTTAATTTCTGCTTGTGTTACTCTTTGTCTTCATGGAAACATTGTAAGATGTGTCATTTTCATGCATAGATTTCTTTTTAGCCATTGATGATAGCTTTCTGAAGAGTGATTTGAGTACAGGTATCTTGCTCAGTCGCTGGGGTTTGAATGATAATTTAAGTGTTGAATATAATAGCAGGTATCTCTATTTAACCTGAATTTTATTATCATTTTCTCACTCTATGTTGATGGTTGAATTGAGTTTTGCAGCAAATTCTTGATTTTTTAGATCATCGGGTGTTCGGGGAAGTTTTCGGTTGGACCAGCCAACTCCCGATCTGTGTTTTCTAAAGAGCCCTACTCAAATTCGATCCCGGGCTTATCATAAGATTTTTTTATGGGTGATGAATAAAAGGTTTTGAGCTCAGTACCTCCTTTAAAAATTTGAAAATTTTAATTTTTCTGGGCTAAATCGACAAATCTAGCTGTTGAGAGCCTCAGATTATCAGATCTGGGAGCGGAGTTGGACTCACACTCCCTATATCTGATAGATCTACCATTCATGTACATAGATCTATAATTATTTTCATTTTTCAGACTTGGGCTTTTTGGGTTTTAGTTTTTTTTGGGTCATTGTATATATCGTTTAGGTGTTTTCCTGTTTCTTACAGCTACAGATATGAAGAAGAAAACTGTACAGAGTCCAAATCTAGGCCTTGGAGTGTAAGGTCTGGATCTCTAGGGTTCATTGGCATCATTTTTGCAGGGATTATATCCAGATTTTGCAGTCAAGGGTTTAAATTTATTTATTTCCAGATCTAGAAATTTCGTGAGGGTTTCATTAAGAAATCTAAAGAAGTTGATTCAAAATTTTAAATTAAGTTTTCAAGAAATTCTTTAGGAGTTCTTGGTGGTGGATTTAAAGAGGTCATGGTCCACCATTTTTGTTGGTTGGTTTGTTGCCTAGGCTTTCGATTTTCTGCTACATTCTTCTCCTCCAGAAAATTTTGAATTTTTTTTTGGGGTTTCTGGAAAATTCAAATTTCTTTGTGGCCCCAAATTATCTTTTCTGTTGTCCACAGTTTGCTGGTTGCAATTTCTCCACCCTCCAAAAGCGCAACATTCTCAGCCATCACCATTCAGGCCGCCTGCTCCAATTCTCTGCTACCCTTCGATCAAGCGAATTCGAGCTTCCATCTGCCCTTTGCATATCTTTCTTTGTCCACCTGCAGCAACAAACTCCATGCATCCATTCCTCACTGTATGTTGCTGCCATCGAACTGCTCTCAAACTCCATTTCGTTAGATATCTCCTCAAAGAACCCGCAGTTCAATGTCCATTCCCCCTTGTCCCATTTACCCCTCACACAACTCCATTCCTTGCTGCTCTTCGAACTCCATACACTGCCCAGACCTGCATAGTTTCCTCCCTTCTGCTACCAGCTATCCTCGTTGCTTGCCTTTCCTCCTCGCCATCAACTCCATACCTCACCCAATACATGTCCTTCCATTCTTCTTCAACTTACCTATGTCGCTCTTCCCTCAGTGTTCATTCATGAGTTACTCAAACTCCATCGTGCCTCAACCTTTCCAAGTCCAACATCGCTCTATCTCGTTCCTCGTTCTCCTCCATTCGCACGTCCATTCCTCACGCAGCCAAAAACCCTTTTCTCTTTTGCTGCTCAGTCTTCCCCTCCACGGCTGCTTCATTGTTGCTACTCATATCCGCAGCTTTCTTCAAACTTGGTTGCTTCATCCTTCTGCCCATCTAAGTCTACCTTGTGGCCGTCGCACCTGCACACAACAGAAAACAAAAACTATTCGACTTTTATTTTCATTGTGAGATATGCATTTGGTTTAGTTTTAGGTTAGTAAATAGTTGGGGTGTATATATTTTTTAATTTCATTAAATTTAAACCTCAGTTAGGATTCATTAAGTTTCAAAAAAGAAATTTCTGATTTGATTTCGTTTTCATTTCATTTTATTTTATGATTTCTCTTTTAAAATTCTTAAAAAAAAAAAAAAAAAAAATCTAATATATTTAAAAATCTAAAACATCTACAAAGTTTCAAAAAAAAATCATAAAAATCTAAAAAAAAACTTTAAAATTTAAAATTCTTAAAATCTTAAAAAAAATCTCAACATTTCAAAAAAAAAAAAAAAAAAAATTAAATTTTGGTGACTAAGGAGTTTGAAATAAAGTGAAGGAATTGTGCTTAAACATTAAAAAAATTTAATGTGGCCTGTGGCCTATTAAAAATTTGATTTATTAACTCGTTAATTTGTTTTACTTATTTATATTTTGCCTAAGGAATAATTGAAGCGCTAATCTAAAGTTCCTTTGTGTTATCTAGTGATTAAATGCATTTTCATGATTTTTATATAATCAAGTGTAACTAGTGTTTTAAATTATATTGGTTGTAGGAGAAAGTTAAATGTTCTAGATTTGGGCTATTAGAGAAAATCGTTTTTCTGGAATATCTCGCATATTGCATCTTTGGGTATTTATATTGATTATTCATGATTGTCATTATTTGTCAAATATTGGAAAATTGTTCTGGATAACTTGTTTTACTTAATCTGCAGTTAATTGAACATAAAGGCACTAGTCTATAATTGTTTCTATCTCATGGTCATGTCTTGGTTACATTGGCGTTTAATCTATTCATCTGAATTAATCAAGATTCGTTTACTTTCATCAGGTTGTTCATCATTAAAATCTCCTAGAGTCTATTTTTTACAGGCTACCTTTATCCATTTACCTAGGGACTACCCCCCTTGACTTGTCTAGGAGAGAGTCTAAACGGAATGAGTAAGGATTTAAGAGTGACAGACCTTACTCTAAGTGTTGGCACAGTGCCTAGACACTTTGTGCGACAACATTTTTTTGCGTCGTTGTTGGGGACCAATTTATTGGGCCTTGGCTCTATGACATTCATCTTTCATCTTTCTATCATTCATTTTAGCCAGCAACGACAACATTTTTTGGCACCATTGCCGGAGATAGAGTTTTTTTGTCTTTGGCTTCTCGACATCATTTTAATCATCTCAGATTTTCCGCCATTCATTAGCCAGTAAAGCGATACAACGTTTCCTGGCGTCATTTGATCTTTTCATTGCCCTATCTTTCGTCATCTCATTAATCGTTTCATCTGCACCTTTAGCACCTGGACATTTCAGTTCGTTTCTTGTTTGGGTGGCGACTCCACTTCTTCCATTTATTATTTCTCAGATAAGAAGCCCTCCCTTATATCCGGTTGTTTGTTGCCTTTTGGATCCTAGAGTTAGATTCATGTTCAAGTGGCGACTCCACTCCATTCATTTCTTACAATAATTTCTACTAGAAGCTCGCTTCTTGTGGATTTCTTGATTTTCTTGAGCAGGGGTCTCTCTCTATCATCCATTTGGTCCCTCATTATTCCTTTAGGAAATTAATCATGGATGATTTGTTTACCCCGTGTCATTTTACTGATTTTCTCCATGATATTCCGGAAGTGGCCATTCATAAATTGTCTTTGTTCTCGGGTGGTGATTCGGTCATTGTTAAAAAGCACCTATGCAGGTTTACTCATACAATACTCAAAAATTGTACTTTCGCCCAGTATGATCATGAAGATGTCAAAATGCACCTATTTGCCTTTTCTTTAGAAGGTGATGCTTTGAATTGGTTTAATAATTGTCCTAAAAATTCTTTCGCTTCTTTACAAGACATCGTCAATGCTTTTACAGATAGATATGGTTATAAAGGTAGCTCGCCTTGTGCCCCTAAAATTATGCAGCAGAATGAAAGTGATCTTGTAAAGGATCCAACTGTCAATGAAATATTTCAAAACAATTCACCATATCAGAATGGGCCATCCACTTGCACCGTTGCAAGAGAAATCCATGATAGTGGAAAAGCATGAACAAGTTATCAAATCAGTGTCGACAATGAAAGGGAAAATGATAAGCATCTTATAGAAGAACTAAGGGATTTGGTTAAAGACATGCAGTTCAGTCAAATGCAACTAGTAAAAAATATGGAGCTTAATTAAGAAAAATTTGTAACTGATTACGTCAAGGATATGAGAAATTTATACACTCAACAGGAGAAACGTGATGAGGAGATGGAAATCACGAAAATTAAACACATCGATCACGTAACCACTGTAGTATAAAAGTGTGCTCAGAATATGGAGGATAAAAGGAAGCAGAAGGAAATCGAAACCATGAAAGATAATCATGGCAGAGAAATTGACTCTATGCAAAGCAAGTTATTAACTATGGATGAAGAAGTGACCATCATGAGATTCGATTATAATAATTAGTTAGCTAACATGCAAGCAAATCATAAGAAAGAGATAAACTATATGCAAAACTGTTTCATGGGCATGAAAGCAAAGAATGAAAAAGTAATAAAAGATGTGGAAGTTGGTCAGATATGTCTTCAGAATAAGTTATTGACCATGGAGGAAAACCATACCAAGGAAGTTAGTGCTGTGAAGGTTGAACACTCTCGCCAGATGCATGCCATAACAATACAAGTATAGAAACTTCAGCATTAGTCAGAGGATGAAAGAAACAAGGAAACATCAACAGATCATAAGCCTCCTTGTCTGCTGCAGCAAGCTCCATTTTATTATGAGGGGGTCATTTGTTCCATTGAAAAGTGGCTAATTGAAGGTGACTCAGATAAAACAGAGATTGATAAGAATCAGATGCAAAACGAAGAAAGACATGTCATGCATATCCTACATACTTCATCTGAGAGTTTTGAAGTAGAATGTTCCACGTCATCAATGATACAGCCTGCGACAAACAAAAGACGCAAGAGAAAGAGAATGAGAAAGCGATTTGATGCATCAGATGGCCACGAGCAACTTGATTTTCGAATAGGAAAAATTCCTACCGTATGCAGGATTGGACATGGCACATCCAAGAAACAGCTGACAAATTTGCTTGAAAGCAGGCAAATGCTCAGTATGCACTATATTGAACGCATCTGCTGACATGGGGCATCTTTGTATTGTATTTCTAACCTTATGCCCTGTTATTTCAATATTTAATTTTGTAGTTAGATTTGTGTTTTTCATGTTGTTAGACTAGTTAATAATTAAAGAGCTTATATCTTTCCTGTGCTTAACGTTATATCATGATTTTTAGATGGATGCTACTTATGTTATGTTGTGTGTTAAGTGGATGTAGATTCTGGATTCTCACATTTCTCCAGTGCAGCAACGTGTCCCCAAGTAGAACCAGATGTTGACCACTACGTGTCAATGACCCATCGCAGTACACCCCCTTTTTTCGCAAAAGGGATAGTACCTAATCGACATGTTCGTGCCGTTCAACTATCATCATTAGCTTGATCATCATCTTATAATGTAAACTCAGTCTGCATGTGTATAATGTAAACAATCTCAGCAGATCCGTGTCATGTATGTAATCACCTAGGTAAACCTACTTTTCTGGTGACGATCTACATTCCGGGAGGTTTTTTGTCTCATTGATCCATTCTCGGATGGTCAGCAGAGTTTTCCTTCAGAATTACCCCAACGCCGGAATGGGTTTTGTCACTGGAAATAATCCTAACTATTTGGTTAGATTATTTTATTACAAATAGTTTGATCTGCTAGATTATATTTTTTGTCGCAGAACTGGGTAGTCTGTGAGGGTCTTTTGCAAATGGGTTATCCCCCTTGAGATGTAAAAAATGTAAAAATCATGATGTAAAGTGTCTTGAGGGTTAGAAAAATAACTTATCCCCTCATAGGTTAATTAATTAAATTTTCTAGCCAAAATTACTTAAAATCCTAAGCCAGAAATTTGATTAATTCTAGGTCTTAGGTAAATTTAAATTCTCCGAAGGCAAAATTCATCGGTCCTTAATAATTAAATTTTAAGAGGTCCAAGGACTAAGGTAAATTAATTATTTTTCTAAATTTTAAGCCTTTGGTCCTTGGGGTTAAGTCAAAATCAAAATTTTGAGAAAATTAATTCAAAAATTTAAGTTTTGAATTAATTAAAATTCATTTAACTGAAAAAATTGAATTTCCTCTAAAATTTAAAATTTCGACGGATGAGATTAAAAGAAATTTTAATCCTCGTCAACAGCCGAGATTGTTTTGACAAGGATCACTCGAACTAGCCGTTGGAGGATTTATCTTTAAATAGGAGGTCATTTGTCAATCAGTTCATCTGATCTCTGGATCGTGTACTGAGCGAAAAGCTCTTTTGTAATCTTTTTATGAGCAATAAAGAAAGACTTTGAGGTTAATATCCGCTGGTGTTACCCTTCATCTTCATGGAAATACTGTAAGATGTGTCATTTTCATGCATAGATTTATGTTTAGCCATTGATAATAGTTTTCTGAAGAGTGATTTGAGTACAGGTGTCTTGCTCAGTCGCTGGGGTTTGAATGATAATTTAAGTTATGAATACAATAGTAGGTATCTCTATTTAATCTGAATTTTATAATTATTTTCTCTCTTTATGTTGATCGTAGAATTGAGTTTTGCAGGAAATTCCTCATTTTATAGATCATCGGGCATTCAAGGAAGTTTTCGGTTGAACCAGCCAACTCCCGATCCGTGTTTCTTAAGAGCCCAGCTCAAATTCGATTCCAAGCTTATCATAAGATTTTTTTATGGGTGATGCATGAAGGGTTTTGAGCTTGGTATGTCCTTTAAAAATTTGAAAATTTTAATTTTTTTTGTGCTAAATTGACAGATCTGGCTACTGAGAGCCTCAGATTATCAGATCTGGGAGAGGAGTTGGACTCACACTCCCTAGATCTCATAAATTTTCCATTCATGTACATAGATCTTTAATTATTTTTAGTTTTCTGACTTGGGCTTTTGGGTTTTAGTTTTTTTTGGGTCATTGTATATATCGTTTTGGTTTTTTCTGTTTCTTGCAACGACAGATATGAAGAAGAAAACCATGTAGAGTCCAGATCTAGGCCCTGGAGGGTAAATTCTAGATTTCTGGGATTCATCAGCATCATTTTTCTAGAGATCATATCCAGATTTTGCAGTCCAAGGGTTTAAATTTATTTATTTTGAGATCTAGAAATTTCGTCAGGGTTTCATTAAGAAATCTGAAGCAGTGGATTCAAAATTTTAAATTAAGTTTTCTGGAAATTCTTTAGGAGTTCCTAGTGGTGGATTTAAAGAGGTTCTGGCCCACCATTTTTGCTGGTTGGGATGCCTGGGTTTTCGATTTTTTGTTGCATTCTTCTCCTCCAAAAAATTTTGAATTTTTTTAGGGTTTCTGGAAAATTCGAATTTTTTTGTGGCCCCAAATTATCTTTTCTGTTGTCCACAGTTTGCTAGCTGCAGTTTCTCCACCCTCCAAAAGCGCTACATTCTCAGCCATCACCATTCACGTTGCCTGCTCCAGTTCTCTACTACCCTTTGATCAAGCAAATCCAAGCTTCCATTTGCCCTTTGCATATCTTGCTCTATCCACCTGCAACAGCAAACTCCACGCATCCATTCTCACTATATGCTACTGCCATCGAACTGCTCTCAAACTCCATTTCGTCAGATATCTCCTCAAAAGAACCCGCAGTTCATTGTCCATTCCCCACTGTCCCATTTACTCCTCACGCAACTCCATTCCTCGCTGCTCTTCGAACTCCATATGCTGCCCAGACCTGCGTAGTTTCCTCCCTTCTGCCACCAGCTATCCTCGCTGCCTTCTTTTCCTCCTCGCCATCGACTCCATACCTCACCCAATTCCTATCCTTCCATTTTTCTTCTGCTTACCTATCTCACTCTTCCCTCAACATTCATTCACGTGTTACTCAAACTCCATTGTGCCTCAACCTTTCCATGTCCAGCATCGCTCCATCTTGGTCCTCGTTCTCCTCCATCCGCGCATCCATTCCTCAGGCAGCCAAAAACCCTTTTCCCTTTCACTGCTCAGTCTTCCCCTCCGCAGCTGCTTCATTGCTGCTCCTCCTATCCGCAGATTTCTTCAAACCTGGCTGCTTCATCCTTCTGCTCGTCGAAGTTTCCCTTGCGGCCGTCGCACCTACACACAACAGAAAACAAAAACTATTCGACTTTTATTTTCATTGTGAGATATGCGTTTGGTTTAGTTTTAGGTTAGTAAATAGCTGGGGTGTATATATTTTTTAATTTCATTAAATTTAAACTTTAGTTAGGATTCATTAAGTTTCAAAAAAGAAATTTTCAATTTGATTTCGTTTTCATTTAATTTTTATTTTATGATTTTTATTTTAAAATTCTAAAAAAAAAAAAATCTAATATATTTAAAAATCTAAAAAATTGAAAAATCTAAAACATCTACAAAGTTTCCAAAAAAAAATCATAAAAATCTAAAAAAAAAACTTTTAAAATTTAAAATTCTGAAAATCTTAAAAAAAAAATCTCAACATTTAATTTTATTTTTTTTTAAACTTTGGTGACTAAGGAGTTTGAAATAAATTGAAGGAATTTGTGCTTAAACATTAAAAAAATTTAATGTGGCCTGTGGCCCATTAAAAATTTGATTTATTAACCCGTTGATTTGTTTTACTTCTTTATATTTTGCCTAAGGAATAATTGAAGCGCTAATCTAAAGTTCCTTTGTGTTATCTTGTGATTAAATACATTTTCATGATTTTTCTATGGCCAAAGTGTAACTAGTGTTTTAAATTATATTGGCTGTAGGAGAAAGTTAAATGTTCTAGATTTGGGCTATTAGAGAAAATCATTTTTCTAGAATATCTCGCATATTGCATCTTTGGGCGTTTATATTGATTATTCATGATTGTCATTATTTGTCACATATTGGAAAATTGTTCTGGATAACTTGTTTTACTTAATCTGCGGTTAATTGAACATAAAGGCACTGGTCTATAAATGTTTCTATCTCATGGTCGTGTCTTGGTTACATTGGCGTTTAATCTATTCATTTGAATTAATCGAGATTCATTTACTTTTGTCAGGTTGTTCATCATTAAAATCTCCTAAAGTCTGCTTTTCACAGGCTATCCTCATCCATTTACCTAGAGACTAACCCCCTTGACTTGTCTAGGAGAGAGTATAAATCGAGTGAGTAAGGATTTACGAGTGACAACCCTTACTCTGAGCGTTGTCGCGGTGCCTAAACACTTTGTGTGACAACATTTTTTGGCGCCGTTGCCGAGGATAGAGTTTTTCATTCCTTGGTTTCTCGACATCGTTTTAATCATCTCATATTTTTCGCCATTCATTAGCTAGTCAAGCAACACTACATTTCCTGGCGTCATTTTATCTTTTCATCACCCTATCTTTCGTCATCTCATTAATCGTTTCATCCGCACCTTTAGCACTTTGACATTTCGATTCGTTTCTTGTTTGGGTGGCGACTCCACATCTTCAATTTATTATTTCTCAAACAAGAAGCCCTCCCTTATATCCGGTTGTTTGTTGCCTTTTGGATCCTAGAGTTAGATTCATGTTCAAGTGGCGACTCCACACCTCTCATTTCTTACAAGAATTTCTACTAGAAGCTCGCTTCTTGTGGATCTCTTGATTTTCTTGAGCAGGGGTCTCTCTCTATCATCCATATGGTCCCTCATTATTCCTTCAGGCAATTCATCATGGATGATTCATTTACCTCGTGTCATTTTACTGATTTTCTCCATGATATTTCGGAAGTGGCCATTCATAAATTGTCTTTGTTCTCGGGTGGTGATTCAGTCGCTGTTAGAAAGCATCTATGCAGGTTTACTCACACAATACTCAGATATTGTAGTTCTCCCCAGTATGATCATGAAGATATCAAAATGCGCCTATTTGCCTTTTCTTTAGAAGGTGATGCTTTGAATTGGTTTAAAAATTGTCCTGAAAATTCTTTCGCTTCTTTACAAGACATCGTCAATGCTTTTACAAATAGATATGGTTATCAAGGTAGCTCACCTTGTGCCCCTAAAATTATGCAGTAGAATTAAAGTGATCTTGTAAAGGATCCAACTGTCAATGAAAGATTTCAAGACAATTCTCCATATTAGAATAGGCCATCCACTTGTACCGTTGCAAGAGAAATCCATGATAGTGGAAAAGCAGGAACAAGTTATCAAATCAGTGTCGACAGTGAAAGGGAAAATGATAAGCATCTTATAGAAGAACTAAAGCAGTTGGTTAAAGATATGCAGTTCAGTCAAAGGCAGCTGGTAAAAAATATGGAGCTTAATCAAGAAAAATTTGTAACTGATTACGTTAGGATATGAGAACTTTATACACTCAACTGGAAAAACATGATGAAGAGATGGAAATCATGAAAAGTAAACACTCCGATCATGTAACCACCGTAGTAGAAAAGTGTGCTCAGAATATGGAGGATATAAGGACCGACATGCAAAAGGAAATGGAAACCATGAAAGCTAATGATGGCAGAGAAATTAACTGTATGCAAAGCAAGTTTTTAACTATGGATGAAGAAATTACCATCATGAGATTCAATTATAATAATCAGTTAGCTACCATGCAAGCAAATCATAAGATAGAGATAAACTATGCAAAACTGTTTCATGGGCATGAAAGAAAAGAATGAAAAAGTAATAAAAGATGTGGAATCTGGTCAGATATGTCTTCAGAATAAGTTATTGACCATGGAAGAAAACCATACCAAGGAATTCATTGCTATGAAGGTTGAACACTCTAGCCAGATGGATGCCATAACAATACAAGTATAGAAACTTCAACATCAGTCAGAGGATGAAAGAAACAAGGAAACATCAACAGATCATAAGCCTCCTTGTATGCTGCAGCAAACTCCATCTTATTATGAGGAGGTCATTTGTTCCATTGAAAAGTGGCTAATTGAAGGTGACTCGGATAACACAAATATTGATAAGAATCAGATGCAGAATGAAGAAAGACATGTCATGCATATCCTACATACTTCATCTGAGAGTTTTGAAGCAGAATGTTCCACGTCATCAGTGATACACCCTGCCACAAAGAAAAGATGCAAAAGAAAGAGAATGAGAAAGCGATTTGATGCATCAGATGGCCGCGAGCAGCTTGATTTTCGAATAGGAAAAAGTCCTACCGCATGTAGAATTGGACATGGCACATCCAAGAAACAACCGACAGATTTGCCTGAAAGCAAGTAAATGCTCAATATGCGCTATAATGAACGCATTTGATGCCATGGGGCATCTTTGTATTGTATTTCTAACCGTCTGCCCTGTTATTTCAGTATTTCATTTTGTAGTTAGATTTGTGTTTTTCATGTTGTTAGACTAGTTAATTAAATAAAGAGCTTATATCTTTCCTGTGCTTAACGTTATATGATGATTTTTGGATGGATGCTACTTATGTTGTGTCTTGTGTGGAAGCAGATTCTGGATTCTCACATTCCTCCAGTGCAGCAACCTGTCCCCAAGTAGAGCTAGATGTTGACCACTACATGTCAATGACCCATAGCAATACACCCCTTTTTTTCACAAAAGGGATAGTGCATGATCGACGTGTTCATGTCGTTCAGCTATCATCATCAACTTGATCATCATCTTATAATGTAAACCCATTATGCATGTGTATAATGTAAATAATCTCAGCAAATCCGTGTCGTATATGTAATTACCTAGGTAAACCTACTTTTCTAGTGAAGATCTACATTCCGGGAGGTTTTTTATCTCATTGATCTATTCTCGGATGGTTGAAAGAGTTTTCCTTCAGCCTTACCCCAAAGCTAGAATGGATTTTGTCACTGGGATCTTAGGGGAGTCCTAGTGTTCTAGATCGAGTCTATGTGAAACTGATTTGGGAATAATCCTAACTATTTGGTTAGGTTATTTTATTACAAATTGCCTGATCTGCTAGATTATATTGTGTCGCGGAACTCGGTAGTCTGCGAGGGTCTTTTGCAAATGGGTTTTTCCCCTTGAGATGTACAAAATGTAAAAATCATGATGAAAGTGTCTTGAGAGTTAAAAAAAATTATGCCCTCATAGGTTAGTTAATTAAATTTTCTGGCCAAAATTATTTAAAATCCTAAGCCAGAAATTTGATTAATTCTAAGTCCTAGGTAAATTTAGATTCTCCAAAGGCAAAATTCATCGGTCCTTAATAATTAAATTTTAAGAGGTCCAGGGACTAAGGTAAATTAATTATTTTGTTAAATTTTAAGCCTTTGGTCCCTAGGGTTAAGCCAAAGTCAAAATTTTGAGGAAATTAATTCAAAATTTTAATTTTTTGAATTAATTAAAATTCATTTAATTGAAAAATTCGAAGTTCCTCAAGAATTTAAAATTTCAACGGATGAGATTAAAAGAAATTTTAATCCTCATATATGTTCGAGAATGCTTTGACGAGGATCACTCAAACTAGCCATTGGAGGATTTATCTTTAAATAAGAGGTCATTTGTCAATCAGTGGATCCGATCTCTAGATCGTGTACTAAGCGAAAAGCTCTTTTGTAATCTTTTTATGAGAAATAAAAAAAGACTTTGGGGTTAATTTCTATTGGTCTTACTCTTCGTCTTCGTGGAAATACTGTAAGATGTGTCATTTTCATGCATAGATTTCTTTTTAGCCATTGATGATAGCTTTCTGAAGAGTGATTTGAGTACAGGTATCTTGCTCAGTCGTTGGGGTTTGAATGATAATTTAAGTTTTGAATATAATAACAGGTATCTCTATTTAATCTGAATTTTATTATCATTTTCTCTCTCTATGTTGATGGCTGAATTGAGTTTTGCAGGAAATTCTTGATTTTTTTAGATCATCGAGCATTCGGGGAAGTTTTCGGTTGAACTAGCCAACTCCCGATTCGTGTTCTCTGAAGGGCCCAACTCAAATTCGATCTGGGCTTATCATAAGATTTTTTTCTATGGGTGATGCATGAAGGGTTTTGAGCTCTGTTCCTCCTTTAAAAATTTGAAAATTTTAATTTTTTGTGCTAAATCGACAGATCTAGCTGTTGAGAGCCTGAGATTATCAGATCTGGGAGCGGAGTTGGACTCACACTCCCTAAATCTGATAGATCTGCCATTCATGTACATAGATCTGAATTTTTTTTTCAGTTTTCTGACTTGGGTTTTTTTGGTTTTAGTTTTTTTTGGGTCATTGTATATATTGTTTGGGTGTTTTCCTGTTTCTTGCAGCTACATATTTGAAGAAGAAAACTTTGCAGAGTCCAGATCTAGGCCCTGGAGGGTAAGATTTGGATCTCTGGGGTTCATCAGCATCATTTATGCAGGGATCATATCTAGATTTTGCAGTCCAAGGGTTTAAATTTATTTATTTTCAGATATGGAAATTTTGCGAGGGTTTCATTAAAAAATCTGAAAAAGTTGATTCAAAATTTTAAATTAAGTTTTCTGAAATTCTTTAGGAGTTCCCTGTGGTGGATTTAAAGAGGTTCTGGCCCACCATTTTTGCTGGTTGGTTTGTTGCCTGGGGTTTTGATTTTCTGTTGCATTCTTCTCCTCTAGAAAATTTTGATTTTTTTTTTTGAGGGTTTCTGGAAAATTGGAATTTCTTTGTGGCCCCAAATTATCTTTTCTGTTGTCCACAGTTTGCTGGTTGCAGTTTCTCCACCCTCCAAAACCACAGCATTCTAAGCCATCACCATTCACGTCGCCTGCTCCAGTTCTCTGCTACCCTTCGATCAAGCAAATTCGAGCTTCCATCTGCCCTTTACATATCATTCTTTGTCCACCTGCAATAGCAAACTCCACGCATCCATTCCTCATTGAATGTTGCTGCCATCGAACTGGTCTCAAACTCCATTTCATCAGATATCTCCTCAAAGAACCCGCAATTCAATGTCCATTCCCCCTTGTCCCATTTATCCCTCATGCAGCTCCATTCCTCACTGCTCTTCGAACTCCATACGCTGCCCAGACCGACGTAGTTTCCTCCCTTCTGCTTCCAGCTATCCTCGCTGTCTACCTTTCCTCCTCGCCATCAACTCCATACGTCACCCAATTCATGTCCTTCTATTCTTCTTCGACTTACCTATGTCGCTCTTCCCTCAGTGTTCATTCATGAGTTACTCAAACTCCATCGTGCCTCAACCTTTCCAAGTCCAACATCGCTCTGTCTCATTCCTCGTTCTCCTCCATCCGCGCGTCCATTCCTCACGCAGCCAAAAACCCTTTTCTCTTTCGCTGCTCAGTCTTCCCCTCCACGGCTGCTTCATTGTTGCTACTCCTATCCACAGCTTTCTTCAAACTTGGTTGCTTCATCCTTCTGCCCATCTAAGTCTACCTTGTGGTCGTCGCACCTGCACACAACAAAAAACAAAAACTATTCGACTTTTATTTTCATTGTGAGATATGCGTTTGGTTTAGTTTTAGGTTAGTAAATAGTTGGGGTGTATATATTTTTTAATTTCATTAAATTTAAACCTCAGTTAGGATTCATTAAGTTTCAAAAAAGAAATTTTTTATTTGATTTCGTTTTCATGTGATTTTTATTTTATGATTTTTATTTTAAAATTCTAATATTGAAAAAAAAATCTAATATATTTAAAAGTCTAAAAAATTGAAAAGTCTAAAACATCTACAAAGTTTAAAAAAAATCATAAAAATCTAAAAAAAAACTTTTAAAATTTAAAATTCTTAAAATCTTAAAAAATATCTCAACATTTAAAA
Organism: Pinus tabuliformis; assembly: GCA_031772625.1. Taxonomy (NCBI): domain Eukaryota; kingdom Viridiplantae; phylum Streptophyta; class Pinopsida; order Pinales; family Pinaceae; genus Pinus; species Pinus tabuliformis. The sequence continues at coordinate 44,840,575 of CM062804.1, read as the reverse complement.
TTTTTTAATTTTCTTTAAACTTTGGTGACTAAGGACTTTGAAATAAATTGAAGGAATTTGTGCTTAAACATTAAAAAAAATTAATGTGGCCTGTGGCCCATTAAAAATTCGATTTATTAACCCGTTAATTTGTTTTACTTCTTTATATTTTGTTTAAGGAATAATTGAAGTGCTAATCTAAAGTTCCTTTGTGTTATCTGGTGATTAAATGCATTTTCACGATTTTTCTATGGTCAAAGTGTAACTAGCGTTTTAAATTATATTGGTTGTAGAAGAAAGTTAAATGTTCTAGATTTGGGCTATTAGAGAAAATCATTTTTCTGGAATATCTCGCATATTGCATCTTTGGGCGTTTATATTGATTATTCATGATTGTCTTTATTTGTCACGTATTGGAAAATTGTTTGGATAACTTGTTTTACTTAATCTACGGTTAATTGAGCATAAAGGCACTGGTCTATAATTGTTTCTATCTCATGGTTGTGTCTTGGCTACATTGGCATTAAATCTATTCATCTGAATTAATCGAGATTCGTTTACTTTCGTCAGGTTGTTCATCATTAAAATCTCTTAGAGTCTGTATTTCACAGGCTATCCTTATCCACTTACCTAGGGACTACCCCCCTCGACTTGTCTAGGAGAGAGTTTATATGGAGTGAGTAAGGATTTAAGAGTGACAACCCTTATTCTGAGCGTTGTCGCGGTGCCTAGACACTTTGTGCGACAACATTTTTTGGCGCCATTTCTGGGGATAGAGTTTTTCTGTCCTTGGTTTCTCGACATCGTTTTAATCATCTCATATTTGCTGCCATTCATTAGCTGGTCAAGCGACACAACATTTCTTGGCGTCATTTGATCTTTTCATCGCTCTATCTTTCGTCATCTCATTAATCGTTTCATCTGCACCTTTAGCACCTGGACATTTCGGTTCGTTTCTTGTTTGGGTGGTGACTCCACTTCTTCCATTTATTATTTCTCAAACAAGAAGCCCTCCCTTATATCTGGTTGTTTGTTGCCTTTTGGATCCTAGAGTTAGATTCATGTTCAAGTGGCGACTCCACTTCTTTCATTTCTTACAAGAATTTCTACTAGAAGCTCGCTTCTTGTGGATCTCTTGATTTTCTTGAGCAGGGGTCTCTCTCTATCATCCATTTGGTCCCTCATTATTCCTTCAGAAAATTCATCATGGATGATTCGTTTACCCCGTGTCATTTTATTGATTTTCTTCATGATATTTCAGAAGTGGCCATTCATAAATTGTCTTTGTTCTCGGGTGGTGATTCAGTCGCTGTAAGAAAGCATCTATGCAGGTTTACTCATACAATACTCAGATATTGTAGTTCTCCCCAGTATGATCATGAAGATGTCAAAATGCGTCTATTTGCCTTTTCTTCAGAAGGGGATGCTTTGAATTGGTTTAATAATTGTCTTGAAAATTCTTTCGCTTCTTTACAAGACATCGTCAATGCTTTTACAAATAGATATGGTTATCAAGGTAGCTCGCCTTGTGCCCCTATCAAAATGGGCCATCCACTTGTACCGTTGCAAGAGAAATCCATGATAGTGGAAAAGCAGGAACAAGTTATCAAATCAGTGTCGACAATGAAAGGGAAAATGATAAGCATCTTATAGAAGAACTAAAGAAGTTGGTTAAAGACATGCAGTTCAGTCAAACGCAGCTGTTAAAAAATATGGAGCTTAATCAAGAAAAATTTGTAACTGATTACATCAAAGATATGAGAACTTTATACACTCAACTGGAAAAACGTGATGAGGAGATGGAAATCATGAAAATTAAACACTCCGATCACGTAACCACCGTAGTACATAACTGTGCTCAAAATATGGAGGATATAAGGACCAACATGCAGAAGGAAATGGAAACCATGAAAGCTAATCATGGCAGAGAAATTAACTCTATGCAAAGAAAGTTATTAACTATGGACGAAGAAATGACCATCATGAGATTCGATTATAATAATCATTTAACTACCATTGCAAGCAAATCATAAGAAAGAGATAAACCATGCAAAATTGTTTCATGGGCATGAAAGCAAAGAATGAAAAAGTAATAAAAGATGTGGAAGTTGGTCGGATATGTCTTCAGAATAAGTTATTGAGCATGGAAAACCATACCAAGGAAGTCAGTGCTATGAAGGTTGAACACTCTAGCCAGATGGATGCCATAAAAATACAAGTACAAAAACTTCAACATCAGTGAGAAGATGAAAGAAACAAGGAAACATGAACATATCATAAGCCTCCTTGTCTGCTGCAGCAAGCTCCATCTTATTATGAGGAGGTCATTTGTTCCATTGAAAAGTGGCTAATTGAAGGTGACTCGGATAAAACTGGGATTGATAAGAATCAGATGCAGAATGAAGAAATACATGTCATGCATATCCTACATACTTCATCTGAGAGTTTTGAAGCAGAATATTTCACGTCATCGGTGATACAACCTGCCACAAAGAAAAGACGCAAGAGAAAGAGAATGAAAAAGTGATTTGATGCATCAGATGGCTGCGAGCAGCTTTATTTTCGGATAGGAAAAAGTCCTACCATATGCAGGATTGGACATGGCACATCCGAGAAACAGCCGACAGATTTGCCTAAAAGCAGGCAAATGCTCAGTATGCACTATATTGAACGCATCTGATGCCATGGGGCATCTTTGTTTTGTATTTCTAACCTTATGCCCTGTTATTTCAGTATTTCATTTTGTAGTTAGATTTGTGTTTTTCATGTTGTTAGACTAATTAATAAATAAAAAGCTTATATCTTTCCTGTGCTTAACGTTATATGATGATTTTTGGATGGATGCTACTTATGTTATGTTGTGTCTTGCGTGGACGCCGATTCTGGATTCTCACATTCCTCCAGTGCAACGTGTCCCCAAGTAAAGCCAGATGTTGACCACTACGTGTCAATGACCCATAACAGTACACCCCCTTTTTTCGCAAAAGGGATAGTGCATGATCGACATGTTCATATTGTTCAACTATCATCATCAGCTTGATCATCCTCTTATAATGTAAACCCATTCTGCATGTGTATAATGTAAATAATCTCAGTAGATCCGTGTCGTGTATGTAATCACCTAGGTAAACCTACTTTTCTGGTGACGATCTACATTCCGGGAGGTTTTTTGTCTCACTGATCCATTCTCAGATGGTCGAAAGAGTTTTCCTTTAGCCTTACCCCAAAGCCGGAATGGATTTTGTCACTAGGATCTTAGAGCAGTCCTAGTGTTCTAGATCGAGTCTATGTAAAAGTGATCTGGAAATAATCCTAACAATTTGGTTAGGTTATTTTTTTATAAATCGCCTGATCTACTAGATTATATTTTGTGTCGTAGAACTGGGTAGTCTGTGAGGGTCTTTTGCAAATGGGTTTTTCCCCTTGAGATGTAAAAAATGTAAAAATCATAATGTGAAGTGTCTCGAGGGTTAGAAAAAAAATTATCCCCTCATAGATAATTAATTAAATTTTCTGGCCAAAATTATTTAAAATCCTAAGCCAGAAATTTGATTAATTCTAGGTCCTAGGTAAATTTAAATTCAATGGCGAGGGTTTGGAAGCAGGTGCTCTAGCCGGAACCGGGACCAGAAAGTTCGAGGGTTAGGGTTCCATCAGCAAGCAGCGACCGGTGAGCACTGTTCGATTCGTAGGGTCTCGGAGGACAGCGACAGGTGAACAGGCAACTGGAGGTTTGTTTTCTGCGTAGGGATGACAGCTGGGAACAAAGAGGTCTGGAATAAGTAAAAGTAATTTCTGGAATAGAAAAAGCATAGGATCCCTGTGCTGGCAGCGAACCCGATCGACAATCCTTCCTGAGAACCCATACAGTAACCATGGTTAACCCTAACGAGCTCGTGGACCTAGACCCGGATATGGAGGACATCCTGTCGGTTTGGGGGAAGGACCCCACAGCTCAGAATATTGAACGCTATTTTGGATCATCAGGAACTTTCAGATCCGGAACCCTCTCGCCAGAATCACTCAAGATCCATCAATCCTTTTTGCAGTTGTCAAAGGAAATTGAAGAGAATGCTTTTGTACATCAGGACTCCCAAGATTTGCAGCAGACAAGCAGATCAGGTGAGGATGGGTTGCATGCAGGCTTTAGTCAGTCGAGCCAAGGCAACAAGGGGAAATCGCTTGCTGTGGAGCCGGTTCTTTCTGGAGGTTTAGAGGACATTGTAAATTTTGTATCAAGTTCTGGGTAGAGAAGCGAAAAGGGGACAGGAAGGGTTTCAGCAGTTTCAAGGGCCTCCATTGCAAAAGAACAGGGCAACCCAAAGAGGATCGGAGGACAGCCGGAAGCCGAGATCAGAGTTTCGACGCAATTTCAAAAGGTCTCTACTGAAGATGCTCTGGGATCCCAGGTAATTAATCAACCCCAAGTCGAACCTTTTCGAGATACTTTAGGTTTTTCGCTTCCATCCAGACTCGAGCTTGGGTTCTCCCCATCAAACCCTGGTCTGGAAGAACAAGATAGGACCGATTTAGGCAAGGAGATAAGGGAGGAGGAAGCCAGGGGAAAGAAAAAAGGGGAGAAAAGGAAAAAGCAAAGCCCAATCCGCTCACAGGACTTGGAAGGGAACCTGGTGCTGGGTATGGAAGTGAGTATCGAAGAAGTCTTGGAGGTGGTAGACTGTACAGTGGTAGGCAGGGCGAGAGGGAAGAAATTCTCTTCTAGCTTTATCCAAGCTTGGGGAGAACAAAATTGGCAGTATGATCAAGCAAAGGTTTTCGAGGTTTCAACCCTTGCAAAGGGCTGGTTTATGGTGCGCTTTGAGAATAAAGAGGCGGCTGACTGGGTGGTTGGGAAGAATTGGGCTTTTGGGAACATTCCTGTTCTTATGAAAAAATGGACTCCCCTGTTCGACGTTGTCCATGAAAAAACGGATGTCTTCCCGGTTTGGGTAAGGGCACCCGGTTTGCCTTCATTCTTGTGGGTCGAATCAGTCTTTAAAGCGATAGGAAACAGATTGGATACCTTCCTGGAAGCAGATATGTCCTTCTTAGAAACCCAGAACAAGGCTATGGCGCGGATTTTAGTCAATCTAAACCCCAGCAGAGGACTCGCACAGAAGATAAATCTTCAATATAAAGATTTTGTATTTGAGCAGATTTTGGATTATGAATATTTGCCATTTAGGTGCCATAGATGCCATGAATATGGTCATCTGGCCAAGGAATGCCCCTTAGGCAAGCGAAGGCGGCGTTTCTAGAGATCATCTACCCAATGGGAGAAGGGTTATAGTCACGATCATTTTTCTCAGGGGAAGGAGGCTCCAGCAGATCAGATAACCGAAGAAATGGAGACAGAGGTCCATCCGGAAAGGCAATTTCCGGAAGCAGCTCAACAGGCCCCCTTGTTCAGTGGCGCGGTCAAAGAACCGGAACTGGATTTCGACAAAACAAAAGTGGAGATCTTTGGGGGGTCGGCACCTTCTCAAAAGCCCACCAATAGCGAAGGAGCAACGGGTATGTGTTTAGATTCAATCTCCCCTCCTATTCTTAATTCTGAAACAATTGAAGATTGTATGGGCCCGAAGTCTCCTTGCAAAAATTTCATCTCTGATAATAATGAAAGAATTGAAAAACATGATGAAACCTTTGTGGAAACTGGCATAGAAGACATCTCGGCTGCAATGCCCTCCCTAGATCTGAATTGTGAAGTTGTTTCTCTTAGTCCTGCCCCCTCGGCCCTTCACCCATCCTGTCCATACAACCTCAGATCCCTCGACTGCAAGCCTGTTTCCTCAGAGTCAGTTGGTGGTATAGGTTCGCTCCCCTCCCAAAGACAAAAAAGGAAAAAAAGAGGTCGGAAATCAAACCTATCCATGGCACAGATTAAAGCTAAGTTTGACGTAGCAGATGGGAAACAACAGTCTATCACTGGGGCTCTTAGAGCGGTGCAGGCCCCTGAAAATGTTGTAAAATGATCCTGACTTCTTGGAATTGCAGGGGTTTAGCCAGTAAACCCAAAAAACTGGCCCTTAGGGAGATGGTTCAAAACTCAAAATCAGATATTCTCTTTCTTAAGGAGACCCTAGGGAACGGAGCAGAAGTGGAATCGATGTTAAATGCCCTGCTTCCAGGCTGGATCTTCTCAGCAATAGACTCAGATGGTCATTCAGGGGGTCTGGTAGTAGGTTACAGGGAAGGAAGAATCAAGGTTTGGAATCAGTGGGGGATGAAGCAGGTGATGGGAATGGAAATCCAATCTCCAGAGTTTGCCTTTCCCTTAACTATTCTCAATGCTTATGGCCCCTGTCAGGGTAGGGTGGTTTTCTGGAACGAGCTGATGTCAAAATCTTTATTGAAGGGTAAAAACTTGGTGTTGGGAGGGGATTTAAATTTCTCAATAGGAAGAGCGGAGGCATGGGGTCCATCGGCTAGGGAAGATCCTCTGACGGATTACTTCCTAAATTTGCTAACTGCCAACAAATTAATAGATGTTAACTTGATCAAGCTAAAGCCGACCTGGAGGAACAGAAGAGCAAGAGACGCTAGAGTGGCAAAAAGACTGGACCGTTTCCTCATCAACGAAGAATTAGCCTCCAAGATCCCTATGTTTCGGCAATGGATTGAAGAAGGAGGGTCTTCAGATCACTTCCCAGTTTACTTAGATCTTTCCACCCCCTCTCCAAAGCCACCTGCCCCTTTTAAGTTCAATGCCTCTTGGTTGCAAGATGTTTCCTATAACAATCTTTACAAGGAAACATGGAGACATCCTGAAATCAGCTCCACTGAGGACAAAGGTTTTCTGTTCATGGAAAACCTCAAAAGATTGAAGAAAGCTACCATAACCTGGGCGAGGGCCAGGAAGGCAACCCAGAACGAGGACTTAAACAGGATAAGTGAGGAACTAAAAAAGCTGGAAAGCATAGAGGAGGATGGATATGTTTCTCAGGCTTCAAAAGAAAGGATTCTTCACCTGGAGAAACTCAAGAATCAAATTCTTTTGGCAAAAGAAGAGAGTGGAGGCTCAAGAGCAAAGCGATCTGGTTAAAAGCTGGAGATGAAAACACTAGATTTTTCCACAATTATGCTAAAGGAAGGAAGTCTGCAAATACTATCTAGACCCTTAAAAACGAAGAAGGAAGGGAGGTGCAGACTTTTACCTCTTTGTCCGATTTAGGACAAAGGCATTTCCAAAGTCTATTTGCAGATTCAGGAGAGGCTACTATTGCTGAGGTAATCAAAACAGCCCAATGTTTCTCAAGGTTTGTCGAGGAGGAAGAAGCGGAGGATTTGTCAAGCCCGGTAACCAAGGAGGAAGTAGAATCAACTATTAAATCCATGGCAAAAGAAAAAAGTCCTGGGCCGGACGGATGGTCCATTGAACTTTTCCTCCATTTCTTTGATTTGATAGGAGCGGAAATCACAAAAGTAGTAGAAGAATCCAGGAAGAAATGCGAGGTCTACAGCCCTTTCAATGCCACTTTTATAGCTCTCATTTCGAAGAAGGAAGTTCCTGAAAATTTTGAGGATTTCAGGCCAATTTCACTTTGCAACTGTATATACAAGATCATTGCAAAGGTGATAGCAAACAGAATCAAACCAATTCTGTCACGACACATTTCAATGGAGCAATTTGGTTTCTTAACTGGAAGACAAATTCATGAAGCCATTGGTGTTGCCCAGGAGGTTTTGCATAATGTCAGGCAGAAGAACAAGAACGGTGCAGTTATAAAAATTGACTTATCAAAAGCATATGACCGAATAAACTGGATATACATCCGGTTGCTCTTAACTCATTTAGGTTTTAAATCTGATTTCATCAGCTGGATCATGGGGCGTATCTCAAACGTTAGCTACGCAATTCTTATCAATGGAGCAGCTACTCCTTTCTTCAAAGCACAGAGGGGTCTGAGGCAGGGGTGCCCCTTGTCCCCTCTTCTTTTTCTCCTAGTTGCAGAAGGCTTAAGCCAGCTGATCCACAAGGCCAGAAGGGAGGGGAAGGTAAGAGGTATTGAAGTAGCAATCAATTTATTCATCTCTCATCTCCTTTTCGTTGATGATATCTTGATTTTCACAAATGGAGAGTCAAATGAAATTAAGGAATAAAAAATCATTCTAGATCTGTTTCTGAAAGCTACCGGAATGCAGATAAACTCCAAGAAATCACAGCTGATTGTGGCAGGAGTAATAAGACAAGAGAGGGCTCAGCTACAATCCCTCTTTCCTTTTCAGCCTAGTACTTTGGAACATCCTTTCAAGTACTTAGGTTTCTGGTTAAAACCAAATGCATACAAGAAAGAAGATTGGAATTGGCTGATTGCAAAGATAGAAACCAGAATCTCTCATTGGAGTTTCAAATGGCTCTCTAGAGCGGGGAGATTGACCCTTATAAAATCGGTGCTTCTGGCCATTCCAGTCTACTGGGCGGCATTAACATGGGTTCCTAAAGGTATCCTGGAGAAAATCAAAAGAATTTGCAGCAGATTTTTGTGGGATGGTACAAAGGAGAGTCCGGTGCTCCCATGGGTGGCATGGGATAAAGTGGCAAGGCCAAAGGACTGGGGAGGATGGGGGATAAAAAGTCTCCCTGACTTCAGCCTCTCTTTGGCAGCCAAATCAGGATGGAGACTTATAACGATGGAAAATTTATGGTCTAGAGTGGTGAAAAGAAAATATATAGACCTAGCTCCTTTGGAAGATTGGATAAGAAACCCGGCTAAGAATAAGAAGAATGTCTCAACGATATGGAGGGCAACGGTGGAATCCTTTAAGGTGATTGAACAAGGATTGGCATGGAAGATTGGGAATGGTAGGAACTTGAAGATAGGGAAGGACCCTTGGATAGGATGTAATGAAAATTATGCCTTATCACCTGGTTTAATTAGACACTTAGAAGGCAAGAACATATTCTCCTTAGATCAGGTTGAAAAGGCGGGTCAATCAACTATGTGGGGACAGGCATGGAAAGACGGGGAAGACCTAGAGCTGGATCACAGGTGGTGGAAGGAATGGAATTCATTCATCCAAGAACTCACCCGTTCAAATGTCAAGCTAAAAGACAGACCATACCTGCTGATATGGGCGCACGGAGAAACTAGAGAGTACTCTCCAAAAGATGGATACAAGTTTATTCTGTCTAGGAAGGGATGGGGAGATCCCGAATGGTGGTCGAAGCATATCTGGAAGCTCAAATGTCCAGCCAAGACCAGACTTTTTTTCTGGTGTCTATTAAAAAGAAAAATTCCAACTTGGGACATTCTTCAGTCAAGATTTATGATCGAACCTGGGAGATGTGCAGTATGTAAAGCTGAAGCGGAATCCATCAATCACCTTTTTCTAAATTGCCCTGAAACAAAAAAGATATGGGGGGAGGTAGAGAAAATGATGAAAAAAAGGTTTGAATGGGGCAATGGGAACCTGGATGAGGCCTGGGCAAAATGGTGGCATCAATACCCTGATGGGAACATGAGGAATCTTCCGCTCATTATCTGTTGGGGTGTTTGGCTTGCTAGAAATAGATGTATCTTTCAAGACAAGGGAACTCTGGTTACTGCCACTGCTATTCAATGTGTATCTATTTATACATCTATCCCAGAACCAGAGGAGAAAAAATCCCAAACTCATAATAAGACTGTGCATATCAAAGAGGGCATCCCCTGGGCTTTCTTTGACGGAGCCTCACAAAACAATCGGGCAGGAGCTGGTATTGTCATCCATGTTAACGCAAATCATTTTCTCAAAGCCTCAGTTGGACTGGGGACAGGAACTAACAATTTCGCCGAGCTGTCAGCCCTAAGACTTCTCCTCTGCTGGCTTATTCAAAGAAACACCTTCACAATTCAAGTTTTTGGAGACTCTCTCAATGTTATAAACTGGGTCAATGGAAAAAGCACTTGCAAAAATCAAATACTGAAACCTTTGCTGGAAGAACTGCAGGTACTAAAAACATCTTTTAATAGTTTTTCATTATGCCATATCTACAGGGACAGTAATGACTCTGCGGACAAGCTTTCTAAGGATGGTTTGCAACAAAATCTGGGAGTCTGGAAGATAGTTGAAGAATTTCAGGGACAGGTTCAATCATCAGATCAGCCACCATATGCGTAACATCAGTGCTCTGTTTTATCTTACTTTATTTCTCGTTTTTACAGCTTAACACAGACTTTTTTTCCGGCATTTAAAATTCTGGGATGACTGTTATTTCACCTGGACGTAATGTCTTCATACTGTTACATGGGTTGTTTTCCTCTTATTCTGTTGAGGAGATCCAACTACGATGGTTTGTGGATGACCTCTTGTCGGAGAGGACGATTTTTGCACATGGTTGTTCAGTGAAAAAACAGCTGATATAATTGTTTTTGCAGATGTCTTTTGTTTTTGCCAGATGATCAAAATGACAGAAAGGATGACTCTTTTTTGATTGCATGGACAATCAATCAGTAGCATCAGAAATGCTCATAGCATATGCAATGTAACTTTGTATTTTCTTAATAAAAAGTTCACTTTTTCTTCAAAAAAAAAAAAAAAAAAGGTAAATTTAAATTCTCCAAAGGCAAAATTCGTCGGTCCTTAATAATTAAATTTTAAGAGGTCCAGGGACTAAGGTAAATTAATTATTTTGCTAAATTTTAAGGCTTTGGTCCTTGGGTTAAGTCAAAGTCAAAATTTTGAGGAAATTAATTCAAAATTTTAATTTTTGAATTAATTAAAATTCATTTAATTGAAAAATGTGAATTTCCTCAAGAATTTAAAAGTTCGATGGATGAGATTAAAATGAATTTTAATCCTCATCTACGGTCGAGATTGCTTTGACGAGGATAACTCGAACTAGCCATTGGAGGATTTATCTTTAAATAGGAGGTCATTTGTCAATCAGTCCATCTGATCTCTTGATCGTGTACTAAGCGAAAAGCTCTTTTGTAATCTTTTTATGAGCAATAAAGAAAGACTTTGGGTTTAATTTCTGTTGGTGTTACTCTTCGTTTTCGTACAAACACTGTAAGATGCGTCATTTTCATGCATAGATTTCTTTTTAGCCATTGATGATAGCTTTCTGAAGAGTGATTTGAGTACAAGTATCTTGCTCAGTCACTGGGGTTTGAATGATAATTTAAATTTTGAATATAATAGCAGGTATCTCTATTTAATCTGAATTTTATTATCATTTTCTCTCTCTATGTTGATGGCTGAATTGAGTTTTGCAGGAAATTCTTGATTTTTTTGATCATCGAGCGTTCGGGGAAATTTTCAGTTGAACCAACCAACTCCCAATTCGTGTTTTCTGAAGAGCCCAACTCAAATTCGATCCCGGGCTTATCATAAGATTTTTTTTTATGGATGATGCATGAAGGGTTTTGAGCTCAGTATCTCCTTTAAGAATTTGAAAATTTTAATTTTTTTGTGCTAAATCAACAGATCTGGCTATTGAGAGCCTCAGATTATCAAATTTGGGAGCGGAGTTGGACTTGCACTTCCTAAATCTGATAGATCTGCCATTCATGTACATAGATCTGAAATTATTTTCAGCTTTCTGACTTGGGTTTTTTGGGTTTTAGTTTTTTTTTGGGTCATTGTATATATCGTTTGGGTGTTTTTCTGTTTCTTGCAGCTACAGATCTGAAGAAGAAAACTGTGCAGAGTCCAGATCTAGGCCCTCGAGGGTAAGATTTGGATCTCTGGGGTTCATCAGCATCATTTTTGCAAGTCATATCTAGATTTTGCAGTCTAAGGGTTTAAATTTATTTATTTTCAGATCTGGAAATTTCGCGAGGGTTTCATTAAGAAATCTGAAGCAATTGATTCTAAATTTAAATTAAGTTTTCTGGAAATTCTTTAGGAGTTCCTGGTGGTGGATTTAAAAAGGTTCTGGCCCACCATTTTTTCTAGTTGGTTTGTTTCCTGGGTTTTTTATTTTCTGCTGCATTTTTCTCCTCCAAAAATTTTTGAATTTTGTTTTGAGGGTTTCTGGAAAATTCGAATTTCTTTGTGGCCCCAAATTATCTTTTCTGCTTTCCATAGTTTGCTGGCTGCAGTTTCTCCACCCTCCAAAAGCGCAGCATTCTCAACCATCACCATTCACGCCGCCTGCTCTAGTTCTCTGCTACCCTTGGTTCAAGCAAATCCGAGCTTCCACCTACTCTTTGCATATCTTTCTCTGTCCACCTGCGGCAGCAAACTCGATGCATCCACTCCTCACTGTATGTTGCTGCCATCGAACTACTCTCAAACTCCATTTCGTCAGATATCTCCTCAAAGAACCCACAATTCAAATGTCCATTCACCCTTGTCCCATTTACCCCTCACGCAGCTCCATTCCTCGCTGCTCTTCAAAATCCCTACGCTACCCAGACCTGCGTAGTTTCCTCCCTTCTGCTACCAGCTATCCTCACTGCCCGCCTTTCCTCCTCACCATCGACTCCATACCTCACCCAATTCATGTCCTTCCATTCTTCTTCGACTGACCTATGTCGCTCTTCCCTCAGCGTTTGTTCATGTGTTACTCAAACTCCATCGTGCCTCAATCGTTCCACGTCCAGCATCGCTCCATCTCGTTCCTCGTTCTCCTCCATCCGCGCGTCCATTCCTCACGCAACCGAATGGCGAAAACCCTTTTCTCTTTCGCTACTCAGTCTTCCCCTCCACGACTGATTCATTGTTGCTCCTCCTATCTGCAGCATTCTTCAAACCTGGCTGCTTCATCCTTCTGCCCATCAAAGTCTCCCTTGTGGCCATCGCACCTGCACACAACAGAAAACAAAAACTATTCAACTTTTATTGTGAGATATGCGTTTGGTTTAGTTTGGTTTAGTTTTAGGTTAGTAAATAGCTGGGGTGTATATATTTTTTAATTTCATTAAATTTAAACTTCAGTTAGGATTCATTAAGTTTCAAAAAAGAGATTTTTGATTTGATTTTGTTTTCATTTCATTTTTATTTTAAAATTCTAAAAAAAAAAAAAAAAAATCTAATATATTTAAAAATCTAAAAAATTGAAAAATCTAAAACATCTACAAAGTTTCCAAAAAAAAATCATAAAAATCTAAAAAAAAAACTTTTAAAATTTAAAATTCTTAAAATCTTAAAAAAAATATCAACATTTTTTTTTTTTTTTTTTTTTTAAACTTTGGTGACTGAGTTTGAAATAAATTGAAGGAATTTGTGCTTAAACATTAAAAAAAATTAATGTGGCCTGTGGCCCATTAAAAATTTGATTTATTAACCTGTTAATTTGTTTTACTTCTTTATATTTTGCCTAAGGAATAATTGAAGCGCTAATCTAAAGTTCCTTTGTGTTATCTAGTGATTAAATTCATTTTCATGATTTTTCAATGGTCAAAGTGTAACTAGTGTTTTAAATTATATTGGCTGTAGGAGAAAGTTAAATGTTCTAGATTTGGGCTATTAGAGAAAATCATTTTTCTGGAATATCTTGCATATTGCATCTTTGGGGGTTTATATTGATTATTCACGATTGTCATTATTTGTCACATATTGGAAAATTGTTCTGGATAACTTGTTTTACTTAATCTGCGGTTAATTGAACATAAAGGCATTGGTCTATAATTGTTTCTATCTCATGGTCATGTCTTGGTTAGATTGGTGTTTAATCTATTATTCTGAATTAATCGAGATTCGTTTACTTTCGTCAGGTTGTTCATCATTAAAATCTCATACGAGTTTCTTTTCATAGGCTATCCTCATCCATTTACCTAGGGACTACCCCCCTTGACTTGTCTAGGAGAGAGTCTAAACGGAGTGAGTAAGAATTTAAGAGTGACAACCCTTACTTTGAGCATTGTCGCGGTGCCTAGACACTTTGTGCGACAACATTTTTTGGCGCCGTTGCCAGGGATAGAGTTTTTCTGACCTTGGTTTCTCGACATTGTTTTAATCATCTCATATTTTCCGCCATTCATTAGCCGGTAAAGCGACACAACATTTCCTGGCATCATTTGATCTTTTCGTCGCTCTATCTTTCGTCATCTCATTAATCGTTTCATCTGCACCTTTAGCACTGGACATTTCGGTTCGTTTCTTGTTTGGGTGGCAACTCCACTTCTTCCATTTATTATTTCTCGAACAAGAAGCCCTCCCTTATATCCAGTTGTTTGTTGCCTTTTGGATCCTAGAGTTAGATTCATGTTCAAGTGGCGACTCCACTCCTTTCATTTCTTACAAGAATTTCTACTAGAAGCTCACTTCTTGCGGATCCCTTGATTTTCTTGAGTAGGGGTCTCTCTCTATCATCCATTTGGTCCCTCATTATTCCTTCAGGCAATTCATCATGGATGATTCGTTTACCCCGTGTCATTTCACTAATTTTCTCGATGATATTTTGGAAGTGGCCATTCATAAATTGTCTTTGTTCTCGGGTGGTGATTCGGTTGTTGTTAGAAAGCATCTATGTAGCTTTACTCATACAATACTCAGATATTGTAGTTCTCCCCAGTATGATCATGAAGATGTCAAAATGTGCCTATTTGCCTTTTCTTTAGAAGGTGATGCTTTGAATTGGTTTAATAATTGTCTTGAAAATTCTTTCGCTTCTTTACAAGACATCGTCAATGCTTTTACAGATAGATATGGTTATCCAGGTAGCTCGCCGTGTGCCCCTAAAATTATGCAGCAGAATGAAAGTGATCTCGTAAAGGATCCAACTGTCAATGAAAGATTTCAAAACAATTCTCCATATAAGAATGGGGCATCCACTTGCACCATTGCAAGAGAAATCCATGATAGTGGAAAAGCAAGAACAAGTTATCAAATCAGTGTCGACAATGAAAGGGAAAATGATAAGCATGTTATAGAAGAACTAAAGCAGTTGGTTAAAGACATGAAGCTCAATCAAACGTAGCTGGTAAAAAATATGGAGCTTAATCAAGAATAATTGGTAATTGATTACGTCAAGGATATGAGAACTTTATATACTCAACTAGAAAAACATGATGAGGAGATGGAAATCATGAAAATTAAACACTCCGATCACGTAACCACCGTAGTAGAAAAGTGTGCTCAGAATATGGAGGATATAAGGACCAACATGCGGAAGGCGAAACCATGAAAGCTAATTATGGCAGAGAAATTAACTCTATGCAAAGCAAGTTACTATGGACGAAGAAATGACCATCATGAGATTCGATTATAATAATCAGTTAGCTACCATGCAAGCAAATCATAAGAAAGAGATAAACTATGCAAAATTGTTTCATGGGCATGAAAGCAAAGAATGAAAAAGTAATAAAAGATGTGGAAGCTGGTCAAATATGTCTTCAAAATAAGTTATTGAGTATGGAGGAAAACCATACCAAGGAAGTCAATGCTATGAAGGTTGAACACTCTAGCTAGATGGATGCCATAACAATACAAGTACAGAAACTTCAACATCAGTCGGAGGATGAAAGAAACAAGGAAACATCAACAAATCATAAGCCTCCTTGTCTGCTGCAGCAAGCTCCATCTTATTATGAGGAGGTCATTTGTTCCATTGAAAAGTGGCTAATTGAAGGTGACTCGGATAAAATAGAGATTGATAAGAATCAGATGCAGAATGAAGAAAGACATGTCATGCATATCCTACATACTTCTTCTGAGAGTTTTGAAGCAGAATGTTCCACGTCATTAGTGATACACCCTGCCACAAAGAAAAGGCGCAAGAGAAAGAGAATAAGAAAGCGATTTGATGCATCAAATGGCCGTGAGCAGCTTGATTTTCGGATAGGAAAAAGTCCTACCGTATGTAGGATTAGACATGGCAAATCCGAGAAACAATCGACAGATTTGCCTGAAAGCAGGAAAATGCTCAATATGCACTATATTGAACGCATCTGATGCCATAGGGCATCTTTGTACTGTATTTCTAACCTTATGCCCTGTTATTTCAGTATTACATTTTGTAGTTAGATTTGTGTTTTTCATGTTTTTAGACTAGTTAATAAATAAAGAACTTATATCTTTCATGTGCTTAACGTTATATGATGATTTTTGGATGGACGCTACTTATGTTATGTTATGTGTTGCATGGACGCAGATTTTGGATTCTCACATTCCTCCAGTGCAACAATGTGTCCCCAATTAGAGCAAATGTTGACCACTACGTTTCAACGACCCATAGCAGTACACCCCCTTTTTTTCGCAAAAGTGATAGTGCATGATTGACGTGTTTGTGTCGTTCAGCTATCATCATCAGCTTGATTATCATCTTATAATGTAAACCCATTCTGCATGTGTATAATGTAAATAATCTCAGCAGATCCATGTCGTGTATGTAATCACCTAGGTAAACCTACTTTCATGATAGGTCGAAGCATATTGATATCTGGTGTTGCTTTGTTAGAGACTGTGTCCAACGAGGAGCTATACAGTTGTGCTACACTCCTACCAGAGAACAGGTGGCAGATATCCTCACCAAGGCCGTTGGAAAGTCAAAATTTGACTACTTCAGGGAAAAGATGGGGATGGTAAAGAACCCCTTTCAGAAGTAGAAATGAGTGTGTTAGCAACACGAATGAAGAGGGAGTTACAGTACAGATCCAGTGTTGGGAGAAAGGACCAACAGCAACACATATGCAGAGGGAGTTGTCGTACAGATGCAGCAGTGGCAGTAGCAGTGGCAGAGCCATGGGCAGCAGTACATGATACAGCAGTGCAGAGGACGTTGGGCAAGAAGGCTTAACATCAGCACAGGAACTGATGCCGAATGATCACGGTGATGCTCAGTGAGGAGTATTGCCAGAGCACAGTCCTCGCTAAGAGGGAGTGTTGAATTGGGGCAGCATCGTATGTGATCTAGCCACAAAACTTGGTGGAGAGGCTAAGGCACATGAGATCTCCAATACCCAGAAATGGTTTGGGCAAATTCTAAACAATTTGGGAGATATTGAAATAATTAATATTTTTAATGTAATCCCTAAGTCTAAACTTAGGGAAAATAAAATATTAATGTGAATTAATATGAAAGTGTGTTAGAATGGTCCAAAAGTCATGGATCAAGCCAGATCTAATCTTAGCTGTTTATTAGGGACTTTATCTCGGCCGTCGATTTGTCAACAAGAAAAGTAGAGGAGGCTTGAGGGTCACTTGGAGAATACACTGAGGCAAACCAGTCAGTTCAATTTCTGGAGCGGGGTTAGCTGAGAAATTGAACTACTGGTCTGGAGAGCAATTAGGAGGCAGCAAGTACGAAACAGAGAGACGAGAGATCAGTGCAGAGGCAAAAAAGGCAGACACAGGGCCAAAGGGAGCCATGCAAAGGCAGCAGAGACTGCGCAGAGCCAGCAGGGCCTGCATTAACCACAACGCAGAGGCTGCAGGAGTGACGCAGAAGGCTCGAGAGGCTGCGCAAAGTCTCAAAATGCTGACGCAAAGGGTTTCAGGCCACGCAGAGGTCAGCAGGGCTGACACTGGGTTCAAAAGAAGTGCTGGAGAATTTTTCTATCTGTGGGTAAGCTAGTTTGGCACCGTGTTGTACTAGAAAATTGTTGAATAATAAAATCCTCCCTTGCTGCACCGGTTTTCCCACATTGGATTTTTCCGGGGACATTAGTCCAAAATATCTGTGTCGATGTGTTGATTCTTGTGCATATGTTTGTTTTAGTATTACAGTGTGATATCTGCAGCAGTGTTTATTTTAATGTTTATTAAAGTGATTCTATGAATAACTTATGGTGGAATAAGTAGGAAAAGTAAATCAGTTACTATAGCGATAGAATTTTCACATTGTAGCCCCAGAGTGCTACAGTTGGGTAGGATTCTTGAGGAGGTCCACATCTTGAATCAATACCTTGCTACAGGGGCCCACAGTATTTAGTAGTAGAATGAATCAGTGGCAATAGATGCAGTCAAATGCCAGAGTGACAGATGGAGAGTCTAGTTGCAATCAGATGCTGGGGAGCACAATGCAGAGTTGGCAGTAGTGCAGGAGGCACACTGTTGAGTCAGCAGCAACGCAGATGCCTCAGTGACAGCACAGATACTAGCAGTAGTCAAAGACTCAAGTGACAAATGCATCATACTGATCACAGTTGATTCAATATTTAGAATGCTTCTTAGTTGCAGTTGTTGCAGTTGTTGCAGTTACAGCAGCAACAAATGGAGAGGAAGTTGCAGTGTTGGCAGCAGTTCCGCGAGTCAAAAGCAAAATAGATGCAGCACATATCAGAGTTGCGCAGTGGTTGGTGGGCAGCAACAACCAGACATCAACAGCATGACAGGAGATGATGCAGTGACAGAGTGTTGCTACAGAGAGCAGCGACGCTAGAACACATTCCTCGCTAAGAGGGAGTTTTAGTTTTTGTGGCATCAGATGTGTTCTAGCCTTGAAATTTTGTGGAGATGCTAGAATGCATGAGATCTCCAAAACTCAGAAACCGTTTCTAGAAATTCCGCCTAGAAATGACTTAATTAGATTATTAGTCAGTTTTTAAATATTTCCTAGTTTTAAATTTAGGGAAATGACTAATTAATCGGAATTAATTAATTCAATGTGTGAATGTTCTAGAAACTCACATAGATCGACTTCAAGTTAATCCTAGCCATAGATTAAGATCTAATCTTGGTCGTTGAAGTCTCAACAGAGGATTAAAGAAGAAATCGATGGGCACTTGGAGAAATAACTTGAGCAGTTCGATTTCATGAGAAAATCGATTTCCAGAGAAGTAGCAGTCAATTCTCGGAGAGAGAGCCAATGAGATCGAAGCAGTGAAAGAGGGGACGAGTTATCCTAGAGAGGTAACGCAAAGACTCTGTGCAGTAGTTTCAACGAGGCAGATCGATTTGCTAGTGAGAAAAATTGTTCTCAGTTCCAGAGGTTGGGCAGAGGTTTCAGAAGGTCGGAGAGACAATTCCCTCAACAGCTAGAGGCAAAACAACTTCATCAGAGGCAATTTCAAGCCACGCGCGTGGGAAACAGTGCAGAGGCAGCGTAGAAGGGCTCACGTTGGGGTTTGGACGGCCAGTTTGTTGAAGGCAAGTCGTGCCAGAGATTGCCTGTGGGAGAAGGGAAATTTCCTTCAATATTTTGCCCAGATTTTCTTGTTGTGGATTGCCAGTGTTAACCATCCAGATTGTACTCAGATTTTTCACTGTGGCAAAATAATAAAACCCTCAGCTGTTGCACTAGTTTTCCCAAGTTGGGTTTTTCTGGGGACTTTTGTCCAAAAATAACTGTCATTTTATGTGTGTGTGCTAGTATTTCTTCCAGTGTTTATTTCTTCCGCAGTTTATTTGTGTAGGTTGCAGTGTGATTGATTTAGTATTTGCTATAGCAAACATTAAATAAATTGTTAAAAATTAATTTAACAATTAGGAGAATTATTTCCAATTGTTGCAATAGGATTTCGGGTTTCCGAATTTTCACAAAGTGGATGGGAAAATGGGAATCAATTGGAAAGACTATCTTAATTCTAAAGTGGATATAAAAACTTGGGTACTTGAAAAATTCAAGACTGTCATGTGGGAAAAACAAGTTGGTGTAAAAAAATGATATATGTCAATAATTTCAACCCAACATGGTCGCATAATGAAAAAACCTATTTGAGTGCCGCAATCAAGGGAAATACTAAGATTTTAATAGCACCAGATCAGATCCCATCATCTTAGATGCGAAACAGGTAGATGGGTAGTTCCCAAGGAAGAGTGGGAAGAAAGAACTTGTGCCTTTTGTGAGGAAGGAGCGGTTGAAACCGAATGGCACTTCATCATGGAGTGTCCTGCCTATAAGGACATTCGTAGTCAATTCGAAAGCGACCTGAAAGTGGACAGTCTATGTGAGCTATTTGTGGAAGGAAAGCTTCACAAGACGGCAAACTTTTTTATCATGATTCACACCAAGAGGGTTGTTATGGAGAGAAACTTGATTGTATGATGTTTTGTTGGTTGGATATTTGGGTCCCTTAGACCGTTTTGGTCTCATGGACGTCATTAAAATTCTTCAATTCAATCAACTCATATATCTGCAAGTGCCTAAATGGCGGTGTCCAGTCCCTCAACTCCCATTAAATTTCTTAGCTGTCGGGATTCAAATATTTCTACCTCCACCAACCGTCTTAAATTCGTGAATGCATTGGACACTGCGTATGAACCGGTTTGGGTTCGAAACTCCAAAGCATCTGAAAACCAGGAAGGCCTCACTCTTGGATTGATAGATTCACCTTGTTGTGCTTTCAGCTTTTGAGACTAACTACAGTAATCCTGCAGCCAGCAACATCACATTTGACATCACCAGAAACTACATTCGAGCCATTTCTCGGTGATTCTGCATTTAAAATGTCCAAACTTGTCTACAGAGGTCTTCTCTTCCTCCGGTTTTTCTTCCAAAATTTGTTTGATAGTTTTTGTTTCGGCATTCCTGGATAGTCTGTTCCAGATTAATCACAATCCACTGAGTATACTACCATTTTACATACTCCTTCGTACTGGTTTCCTCTAAGCAACTCTATATTCCCCCAACCCAACAGTATGATTTCAAGCCAAAAAGAGTTATATTTTACGTTCCTCCACCAAAAATAATGATTTGTTCTTGAAAGATGTTTCCTATTGGAAGTCTGGATAATCAACCTCTATTTCATATGCTTCCCAGAGTTCCTTATATCACATAATATTTGGCTGCGAACTATTTTTGCTACCACTAGCAGTATTAACAAAACTAGACAGTCCAACATATCTTCACTGTCCATGGCTCTAGTTCGGAAAAACGTACCTCAAAACTATCAGGCCGTCCGAAGATGTTTTCTTGTGAGGGGCACAGCTACTAGAACCCGATATGCATGGCGTTAACCTCAATTTCTCCTGAAAGCAACGTCAATTCCTCCTCTGCACCTTATCCCATCAACTTATGCCTCCTTCACCTGTACCCAACAGCTTGCAGTTCCTTCACCTGTGCCCAACAGCTTGCAGCTCCTTCCATCCACGCCATCGGGAGCATTTACCAAGCACAATATGCAAAAAAATATAAAACAACCCACTGCCGCATGGGGATGATGTTCATCCTCGAAACCAGTAGCTGGGGTTTCGGCAGTGGCTGATGCCAGCAGTTATAAAAAAATCAAAACCATTGATTAGCTTTGCAATTTTTTTAACAGTTTAGACTAATAGGCAAGAGGGTACTTGTCAAAGATCCAGATCCTATCTAGCACAATTCTACAGTATGAACATGGAAATCAGATTGTATCCAGTAAATTCACTTGTTATAAGAAGAAGCAAAAACACTTGAAAAATATCAACCAAAAAAAGTAGA
This sequence comes from Pinus tabuliformis, assembly GCA_031772625.1. Classification (NCBI taxonomy): domain Eukaryota; kingdom Viridiplantae; phylum Streptophyta; class Pinopsida; order Pinales; family Pinaceae; genus Pinus; species Pinus tabuliformis. Next base: position 44,819,367 of record CM062804.1, on the reverse strand, counting down.
AGTAGTTCCTTGAAATCTTTCCGGCTGGGTGTTTCTTTTTGTAAACAAGAGTTAAGAACTAAAACTGGACTAGGTTGTTCTCTTTTCTCATTATTAACTTCTGAAGCTCCAAATTCAGGATGCAAATGGTTTGGTGGTCTACAAGATCTGGAGAGCTCAGTGGTTCTTGCTCGAATGAAATGTGCTAAAGAGAATCCAATTCCAGTAAATGAGGATGACTTACAGCAAAAAACTGTGGGACAAAGGGCTTCCCAAATTCAGGAGAAAAGAGGGCAAAAAATCACCTGCTCGATCAACAAAAGTGGCAGAGCAAACAGAGAAGATACAAAAGCATACCAGAGGCGATCAAACAGCCCCAGGAGAAAACAGGGAATGTTCAGGCCAAGGGGAAGATACCAGATCCAATGATGGAGCCCATATCCCTGCATTCATAGTGGAACTGCCCCGGCATAGTGGATAATCCACGGTTGGGGAGGTGATCAGCCAACATATTCTGCTCTCTGAAAATATGACGGAAAGTGACACAGAGAAAACGGGCCTTCATTGAAGAAATTTGCTCCAGAAATTTGCTTCTATCATCCACCACCTTATAGTCAATTTTCTTTCTAAAATCGCGGGTTCAGTTATGCACCACAACAAAACAAAAGATGACATGCACGTCGTTTGATTTAGTTCAAAACTCCAGTTCAGAAACGACGAGCAAGTTAGATTTAGTTCAAAACACCAATTCAGTTCATTTTATTGGGTTAACCAGTGTAAAACATATATTGAATTCAATAATATTGAAAAGAAAAAAGCAATCGCGGTATCACTCTTAACACTGAAAATATTTATTATTTTCCGTGTTTCGTTTACCCATATTTTTTTTTTTACGATTTCAGTTTTTAGATTCACCAATAAACTGAGAATATTACTTATCTTCCCCGTTTCATTTACCAATATTTCTTACCATTATTAAAAATTAAATAATTTTAAAACGAGATGGATAATAAACTAGTAAATAATTATTTTGTTTGTTAAATAAAAATGGGAGATTTAGTAGATTGGGGTTTTTTCTTCCCCACCCAGGTTTAAATCACCATTAGTAATATGATAAGTTATAATGTTTTGATAAATATTGTTGTAAGGGTTGCTCCTATTGCAGCAATTGCTATGGTGCGAGTCATAAGGTATTAAAAAAAGAGTAAATGGAAGAGGACAGATGGCCTAAAGTTGTCTTTAATGGCATATTGTGCAAAAGAAAGAAGACTGGGATGCCGAAAAATATCAAATGGTTTAGTAAATAGGGAAAAAGAGTAAATGGAAGAGGATAGATGGCCTAAAGTTGTCTTTAATGGCATATTGTGCAAAAGAAAGAAGACTTGGATGCCTAAAAATATCAAATGGTTTAGTAAATGGGGTATTTGCTTGAACATGTGTCCCACAAACAATAAAGAGATAAAAACTTTTGTTATGGATAAGTTCCACCAGCATAGGTGGGATAAGGAGCTAGGGAAAAAGAGAAAGTATTATATTGAAGAGTTTAATCCCACTCATAATCATCAACAAAAAGAGTACATAGGGACCAATATCTCTTGGAGAGCCAAAATTCTTATTGCTCAGTTAAGGACTAATTCTCATCAACTCAACCGTGAAACAGGGCGCTAGAAAAGGCCAAAAGAAATGTGAGAAGAAAGAGTATGTATTTTTTGCTCTTCCTAAAAACTGGAAACAGAAAAGCATTTCATTTTAGAACATGAGGCCTTCAAAGGAAAAGTTATGCAGATATGCTGGTAGCTAGCTCTTGGGATAATTTATTCAGCAAAGGGTTTGTCCACAAGCTGAGAGCGTTTATTGGGTGACTACAAGACTCAGATGGAAAAGCAATCCGTCCCATAGGCTATTTTTAGTCTTCGAGCGTTTATTGGGTGTCCCATAGGCTATTTTTAGCCTCGAAAATGTTAAAATAATTTATTTCTTGTTTTTTAATTAATTAAAATATTACAATCATTACCTAGTAAAAAAATATTGATATTAATACAGGCCTAAAATAAATGTGGGCAATGTTTTTAGTCTTTGAGCGTTTATTGCATGACTACAAGACTCAGATGGAAAAGCAATCAGAGGCTATTTTTAGCCTTGAAGATGTTAAAATAATGTATTTCTTGTTTTTTAATTAATTAAAATATTACAATCATTACCTAGTAAAAAAAAATTGATATTAATACAGGCCTAAAATAAATGTGGGCAGTGTTTATATTTAAATTATTGGGGTGGTATTTATTTTAATATTTAAATTATTGTTGTCCACAGGGTCTTGGATAGATGGTGATCATGCGCTTTGTTAAGGCACTCCATGATGTGAAGTCATTGGTTCTCATGCGCTTTGTTAAGGCACTCCATGATGTGAAGTCATTGGTTCAATTCCTTCATCGAAGAGGGTGATATATTGGACATGATGAAGATGTAGTCCAGCCAAACTTACAAAAAAATATATTTAAATTATTGTTTTGTTTATAATTTTATATCATTAAAAATTTACTTTTTCGATGTATCATTAAAATTTGAAAATGAAAAGTTAAAATACTATACTTTTTAAGGCAATTTTTATTTATATTAATTAACTAGAAAATAATATTTTGATTAATTAATTTTCAAATACAAATGATTGTTTACTTTTATATCAAATTTACATATCAATTAGAATTTTGTTCTCTTTTGAAAAATTTAATAAAAATAGAAAGCAATAAAAACATTGCATTATATAATAAATAAGTGGAATAAACTTATCTATTAATCTTCTAGTTTGTGAATCACATCCATCTATTTGACACATCTACTTTTTTCATAGTCAAACTAGCATGTAGAAGAAGATCAAATGAGGGCATCCCTATTAGAGTCTCTTCCTTCCTCTTCCTCCTCCCCTTCCCCCTGCACATTTCCCCCCTCCTTATCCTTGAATGTTCATGCCAAAGTTATTAATCTTTCTTCCGCTAGCCATTCTTCCCCTGCCTTGAAGCTTTTGGAAAAAGGTTTCAATTTCACCTTGGCTCCTAAGCATATTCCCTTTGAATACATCCTGTGTGTTATCGAATGCATCACTCATTACCTTCCCTCTCAAGAAGCAGAGGAAATTTGTCAAGAGTGTGATAGGATTCTGAGGCATACTAAACCCTCGAACCTTAACCTTTCCATTGAAGAACTTCGAGCCATTCAGGATCTTAACAATAGCATGGACATCCTTGTCCTTAAAGCAGATAAAGGCAACACCACCGTTGTCATGAATTCAATCGATTATGAATCTAAGCTCCTTGAAATTTTATCCTCATCCTCTCTATCAAATCTATTACTTCTGCAATCACCAAAGTTATCAAAGTTGCTTCTCCCACCCCCGCACCGCCCCCCACAAAAAAAAAAAAAAAAATTGAAGCTTCTCATCCCATCCCTCCCTATCACTCCTAAGATCTATGGATAACCAAAAATTCATCAAAATGGAATCCCCATTCGATCCAATAGTCAGTGCCACTAGAGCACCTACTCATGCTCTCTCTAGATTTCTTCTTGATAAAATTCAACCCTTTGTCACCTAATCCCCTTCATTTTATTAAAGAATCAACCCATTTCATTCAAGAGACTAATCATCTTTGCCTTGATTCCAATAGCGTCATGGTCATCTTTGACGTGGTCCCCTGTTCACAAAAATCCATGTTCCAAAAACTCGTGATCTAGTCGACAACCTTGTTGATCCTGAAACCCTTAACCTCATAAAAATTTGCCACAACTCCGCGTTCTTTTCCTTCTATGGAACATGTTACGAACAAAGTGAAGGCACCGCAATGGAGTCCTCTTTGTCTCTTGTTGTTGCTAATATCTTCATGGAACATTTCAAAGTTAAAGCTATCAATTCATGGCACCATAAGCCAAAGTGTGAATGTTTCGTAGACAATACCTTTATTATCTGGTCTCATCGGATTCTTTCCCTCCATGATTTTTTGAATGACCTCAACAACTTATCCCCCAATATCCAATTTACCATGGAATTAGAAGAAAACTCATCTTTACTATTCTGGATGTCTTGGTCTCTCGTGGTCATGATGGTTCAATTTCTCATCAAGTGTACCACAAAAAGACCCATACAAAATAGTACCTCCATGCCCACTACCATCACCATCTAACCCATAAATTTGTTGTCTTAAAAACCCTCTTTTTAATATCTATTCACATCTCTAATCCTCGATTCCCCTCCCAAAAGAAATATCATCTTAAAAAAGCCCTTAAAAACAACGGTTATTCCTCCAACCAAATCAATAAAGCTTTCCATGTAGCTTGGCATCGTTCCTCCAAAAAACCTCCAAACCCCCCCTAGAGCCATGATCTCACTTCCATATATAAAAGGAACCACTGATCACATCTCTAAATTTTTTGCCAAGAAAAACAATAAAACTTTATTCAAGTCTTTCAAGACCCTAAAACATTTATTTAAATCTCCTAAAGATCAATTGGATCCAGAGCCTGGAGTTTATAAAATATCATGCTCTTTGGTCATTGTGATATAAACCAAATTAGCAGATCCCTTAAAACTTGTCTAGAAGAACACATGGCAAATACATTCCTTCAAATCACCAAATTAGTAGATCCCTTAAAACTTGTCTAAAAGAACACATGGCAAATACATTCCTTCAAATCTAAACATCTCATATGCTTTGACCAAGCGAAAATCTTCAACCCTCCTCTCTTCTATTCCATTAGGAGAGTATCAGCGAAGCCCTTGAAATCGAAAAACCTAAAAATAACTTTAATCGTGAAGATGACTACAAAAATTAAACCAATCTTGGAAACTTCTATTTTATAAATTTGAACACTAATTTTTGAGGTTTCATTCCTTACCTCTTATTTATTCCTCACTATTGTTAATAGTTCTAATAATAATCTTAATTACTTCCTTTGATCATCTTCTTTATTTAATTTTCCTCCCCCTACCTCTTAATATTTCCTATTCCCCTTCATTTTCCCCCAGTCTTTTTTTCTCTTTGCTTTAATTAATTTGTTTAAAGATTTTTATTTTTAAATCATTGGTTTATTTAATTCTTATTTAAATCAATATTAATTATAATATTAATTTTTTCTCTAAAGTAATCATCCTTAATTTTCTTATTTCTTTCCCCTAATTATATTTCTAATCAATAAATTACTTAATATTTATATATTTCATTTTTGGCCGATATATATTTTTCCTTTATTATATAAGTTTAATTTATTTTCATATCATTAACTATAATTAATAATTATTGAATTAAAATCCATTATAGTATTTAATTTTGAATTGTTTATTTATTAATTACATTATTATAATTATTTCTTAACTAATTTGTTATATTCTAATATTTTTTTGCCATGGCATTCCTAAAATCTCTCAATCTTTGCACCTTTATAACCTTATATGCTCACTCTTTTTTAATCACTTAGCTTCATTGGTCCCTCAGGATGGGTGAAACAATATCCCCAATCCACTCACATAGTAACAAAATCTAAAAATAACACCATATAAATATTAAATTATTAGTCTAGATGTCATTTTAATTCCGAATCTATGAGGTGCTAAGACGGATCAAATCTCTTTTTACTCTAAAATATGTTTGCATTTTAAAAGATTTGATCCCTCTAAACCCTTGAGAGATATCTAGATTTAATTATTAATTATAATTTTATTTTGACCAAATCAAAAAGATATTACAACATCTACCATAATAAGCATAAAAAACTATATGTTTTTTTATTATTTTATTTTATTTTTATTTTAACCGAATCTAAATATTTAACAAAATTTTACAACATTTGACCATACTAACTACAAAAAAAAAGTTTAAAATTTTTTCAAAACCCATTTCAAATAAGTCAAATATATCAAAAAACTCACAAATCTAAATGTTTTCTATTCCATCTTTTCAAATCTCATTCCTCACCCCAATGTCTTCATCCACTTCCAATATATTTCAATCCTCCTTTTTCTACCATTACTAAAAAAACATTACAACATTTTTACCATACTAACTACAAAAAAAAATTGAAAATTTTTCAAAACCCATTTCAAATAAATGAAATATATCAAAAACCCTAACTAAAAATTCAGATAAAACAAATCTAATTTTTTTCCTATTCCATCTTTTCAAATCCCATTCCCATTCCCCACCGCATGTCTTCATCCACTTCCAATATATTTCAATCCTCCTCATTCTAGCATAAAAACATAAGGAAAAAAAAAAACCTCCTAACAAAACAAAACAAAAAAGATAAGAAAAGAAGTTGATGAATCTAATACATCAAAGAATCGACGTCCAATATATTTCAATCCTCCTCTTCCCACTACAAACAAAAAGAAGAAGAAAAAGGAACCCAGCAAAACAGAACCAAACATAAGAAAAGAAGTTCATGAATCTAATACATTAAAGAAACATTTACATATCACTGTAAATGAATTGAATTTCAGTGAATAAATCTGAATTTCTTCACCTCCAAAATATGAATGAATAAATCTGAAATTCTCGTGCAGCGACTGCGTGCACATGGGTCGCTTAACACCGAAGGAATTTGAAATCCTCGATGTTTACAGAGATTTATTGCGACGGCCAGCATTCGTAAAGAATACTCGCTCCTCTTGGCTCCGAACAGCGCCTACCGGTGTCGACGCTGGAAACCGTACAGAAACAGAGATATTTGAGGGAAAAGCGCGGAGAAATTCAACGAGACAAAATGCAACGTGAACTGAAACAGGGCGAAAAAATGGAACGAAGGAAAGCCGCAAAGTTAATATTTTCTGGACGTCGTTGGGTATTTATGATATATTGTGTGTGTATCTCACATCGTATTTTGGGTTGGCATGCAAAGTTTTAAAAGTCTTAATTGGTTAGGAATAGATTTGAGTTCCTAATTTTGGTCCAAAATTTCCCTCAAATTACACACCATGCACATCACAGTTGATTACTTTAAACCCCAGGTTAATTTTTATGCACATCACAGTTGACTACTTTAAACCCCAGGTTAATTTTGTTAAAAATGACGGTAAATATTAAATTTTATCTTAGTTATTTATCATGTATTTATCACAAGTGAGATGGATCAAATTTTTTTTTTACTTTAAAATATGTCTGTGTTTTAAAAGATTTGATCCCTCTAGACCTGTAAATTTAGAATTAAGATGTCTGAAGATTTAATTATTAATTAAATTTATAGTTATAAATATAATTTTATTTTGACCAAGTCAAAATGCTAAAGCAGAGATTACAATATGTACTATAATAAGCTAGAGAAAATAATATGTTTTTTTTTAACCTAATATAAATATTTAACAAAATATTACAACATCTCTACGATACTACCCTATTAAACTAAAAAACACCATAACCCTATTGATTATCTTTAACCTCAAAATAATTTTTTTTAAACCCAACTTAACATTAAAAAAATTTCAAAACCCATTTCAAATTAGTAAAACATATAAAAACCCTTACAAAAATTCTAATAAAAAATTCTAGAAAAATTTCTATACCTTTTTAAAATCCCATTCTTCAACCCCACGGCTCCAAATATATTTAAATCCTCTTTTCCGAGGGAAAAAAAAAACACAAATACGCAGAATATAATATATTAAAGAACCATTTACATACCACTGTAAATGAACTGAAGTTGAGCGAAGGAATCTTGACCTCCAAAATATGAATGAAGAAATCTGAAAATCTCATCCAACGAGTGCGTGCACACGGGTCGCAGAACACCAAAGCAATTTGATATCCTCAATGTTTACAGAGATTTATTGCGACCGCCAGCACTCGTAATTGGTTATGAATAGATTTGTGGGCGACTCACAGTCGATTCGTTTGTAATTGGCGGGGAAGTCCACAATTTCCATCCAACGTGCCACGGCCAGAAATCTGAAATTCTTTCTTGACCTCCAAAATATGAATGAAGAAATCTGAAATTCTCGTCCAGCGAGTGCGTGCACACGGGTTGTAGAACACCAAAGGAATTTGATATCCTCGATGTTTACAGAGATTTATTGCGACCGCCAGCACTCGTAATTGGTTATGAATAGATTTGTGGGCGACACACAGTCGATTCGTTTATAATTGGCGCGGAAGTCCACAATTTCCTCCGAAACTGTCCATCCCTGCCAACTCAGCATTTTTCACTCAATTTCTTTATTTATCGCTGTCCGTACACTTTTCCATGGGTCAAGTTCAACGGTCAACCAAAGTATATTCATTCCCTCTTACAAATTAAATTTTAAAACGATAAATTAAGTTCAGTTTCAACTAGTTTAACTGCCAGTGATTTCTTTAATCTCCCTTTTTGGAATTATAAATTATCTTCTTGTTGAAACCATAGTTTAGTGAAATATATTGGTTTTAGTTCAAGTTAATTTATTGTTCTGTGGCTTTTATTAACATAATTTTTTCAAGAAACATGAAGAGATATTGATGGTCCTTTCAAGACGAGCATTACCATCGTTAGAAATTACATTTGAAATTTTAAAGTGAATAATGTGTTGATTGGAACTATGCACCAATTACTTCTTCAAAACTGTGTTGGTTAACTTCTTTTTGGTTGAGAAGTGGCTATTATGTATTAGGAATTATTATGAATAAAATAATATCTATTTATTATGTATTAGGAATTATTATGAATAAAATAATATCTATGTATTGTTTTAACTATGTATAAAAAAAATCATTAAAAAGGAAGACATGAAGATTTAATATAGGTTTATTTTTTGTTTTTTTAATTAAATAAATTAAAAAAATAAAAATCATGAAAAATAATCGATATATTTTTTTAATAGAATAGTATGTTTTTTTAATTAGAAAATGAAAATGTTAAGTAAATAAAATGATATATACATTAGATGAGAGAAACATGAGTGTTATCTATGATTTAACTTAAGGTTGTATATTGAAAAGAAGATATTGTTATTGTTTTATGGTTAGAAGAAAAATTCTAATTTATATTTAATTTTTACATTTTCGAATTTGAAAATTTTAATTAAAAGAAATTTCTTATGACAAATAATTAGTATGTTTTATTAATTGGGAAAGGAAATGTAAACTTTGAGATGAGGCAAAAAAAATGTGGTGTTATCTTTGATTTAAATTTGTCACTTGGGTATTCACATTAAATGAGTTAGGTCTATTTTTTAAAGCAAAAATGTTATCCTTAGTAGTTTTTAACTAAGTTAGACTTAAATTAATTATATAAATTGTAAATGTAACTTAATTATTACCAATATTTTAATACATGATTTTCAATATACCATGCCTTTATAGTTCTTGCAGTGTTTTAATACATGATTTTCAATATACCATGCCTTTGTAGTTCTTGAATTTTGTTGGCGTCATTAATCATTCAAGAATCTAACCATGCACTAATTTGTTAAACTTTAGAGTGGTAATGTGTTCATTGGAATCCCCTGTGTTCGTTAATTTTTTTTAGAAGTGACAACTACGCACAAATGTGAGATTATGAATAAAATGATAACTTTGCATTGCTTCAACTTTGCACAAAAAACGATGCACCAAAAAGAAGGCATTGTTGGCTTGGTAAATGGAAATTTAATACATGTTTTTTTTAATACTTTTTAAGTAATCAAAATCAAAAAAAAATTAAAAGAATATTTTTAATATAATTATTAATTAATGGTTAGAATAATGATTTATTTGTAATTATTATTAAACTTATTATTTGTAATTATTATTAAACTTGTTATTTTGCGTACGAGAAATGTGGAAAAATTTGATGAGAGATTTGTGGACATAACTTTCTTCGTGTATAAATAAATGTTTTTGTTAATAAAATTTGTTAGAGTTGGATGTCCTTATTGTTGAATGTTTTACTCTTATTATGTTGATGTTTCTCTTCATTAATTAGTATGTTTTTTTTTAATGGGAAATGAGAATGTTAAGTGAATAGGATAGACACATTAAGATGAGGAAAAAAACATGTGATGCTATCTTTAATTTCATTTAAGGTTATGCACTTACAAAAAAAACATTGTTGTTGCTCTATGGTTTCAAGAAAAATTTTAATCCATGTTTAATTTTCCCTTTTTCATATTATTGAATTTGAAAATTTTAATTAAAACAAATTTTTTATGATAATATGTTTTTTTTTTTATTTGGGAAATGAGAATGTTAGAGTGAATAAGAAGGTAGAGACATTGAAATGAGACCCTAGCCAAAAAAAAAAGAGAGTAAAAATGTAAAAAACAAATGTGGTGTTACTTTCAATTTAATGGACTCAAATTGGATATTCAAAGTGTAAATCTAACATAATTATTGCCAGTGTTTAATACATCATTTTCAACATACAATGCATTTCTAGTTCTTGAATTCTTTGGACTTTAAAAGTGCTCTCAACCTTTCAGGAATACATTTCACTAATCATTCAAGAATTTACGCAAATAATAAAACAATAGAGGAAGAAGAAAGAACTAGTCGTTTAAGTTATGTTAACGACTAAAGCAACAATATAAATTAAATGCCCCCAATGGGGGGTGATTGTACCTTGGATGAGGGGGTCTCGGGATCCCCACTCTCAGCCATATGTTCGCCATGCAATTGGTAAAGCGGGAAGGTGGTAGGCACTCTACCCGATGTAAGATGGTTCTGGAGAATGTTTTGATATCTATTATGCTCTGGCCCAGGAATGATTGTGTTTGATTGTGGAGGGAATGAGAAGGGGTGTTGTGCACTCTGGTGACGATTGCAGTAGCAGTTCAAGCCTACGACGAAAGCCGAATGAACAGGGAGGTGTGGAGGTAACTTTTGAAGTTTACCCCTATGAATTGTATTGTGCGTAAGATTTCCTTTTGGAACCCGAGAGAGGAGGTTTCTGGTGTTTATGCTTCGATGGTTGGCAGGCTTCCTTTCACATGTCTGCCCCTCCTTCAGTCGTTATCCTTCTTGCAGAGTTGGTGGCATCACCCGGGTCTGCGACTGTTTCCTCCTAAGCTTGTTCTTTTTGTTAGTGTCTCACTCTCTTCCTAGTAGTTGTGGTGTAGTTGTCACCCTAGAGATAAGGTAGCATGGTTGGTTCATCTTTGGCTTAAGGGTGCAAAATTGTTTCACTGCGTCAGAGGGGTCCTGGGGTAGCAAGGTTGCTACCATCCTTAGCTAGGTGCCTAGGGCCCCTGTGAAGAGTAACATATGTTTTCATTTCCAGAGTTGGGGTCAATTACATCCTATCCTTGTGTCTGAGGCCCATGTTCATCTTGGGGTCATGGTTGGACGATTTTTAGGTTGCAACTGGGTGTCTATCCCCACAGTTCATAAAGCTCAATCCATTAGTTGGGTTGGTTTCCAGTGGACTGGGAGGATCTTGGTGTTGTTCTGCGACATTTGTAGTGTTATTTTCGAGGGTCTGCATCCACTCTTAGAGTTAGTTTACCCTTGTTGTGTTGCGGAGTCCAAGGGTGTCTGCTTCTGGGATGGTGGATCCAATATTTTGCCTCCCTATCGTCGTCGTGTGTCGCAGTGTGGAATTGGGACTTTTTCGTCTAATGGTGATTGGGTGGGTCAATTGGTCTAGAGTCCTGCTCTAACAGAGGAATTCCCATTGTATGCAGGTATGCCACGACAAAGAGGATGACCATGCAAAGGAGGAGGACATCGTGGGCACCCCATCATTGGTGCGGGCAGAGCCTCTTCCTCCAGCGAAGAATTCTCAACCAATCTGGATAGATAAGAGGAGATACCACAAAACCCTATTCCTTCTCCTAGTCGTGTGGTGTATGCTCCCTCCATGGAATCGATTACTGCTCAATTGTAAGGAATCTCAGACAATCTACATTTTATCCTTCGTGATCATAGGCACAAGGATCGCAATGAAATGGTGGCATACTGGAATGACATTTAGTTCTCTCAATATGAAATTCTGGAACAACTGAAGAATGTTCGCAGAAGCCAACGGCAAACAAATGAATGCCTACAAGAATTGGAGGCCCGATTGGAACACATAAAATTCCATATGCACGAGCAGCAAGGTCAGCTAACTGCGATAAACATGCATCATTCACGTCCACTACCTTGAAATGCCTTTGATTGGTTGTTTGCTTATTTTGTCATTTTTTTGGTTAAGATGGCTTCGTAGCCCTCCAGAAATAAGATGTTAACTGCTAAATTTGTTGCTCTATATTCCAGCTCTCCTCACCAACAAATCCAGTCGGAATGAAGCATGACGAGCTGATGAAACTATATATGTACTTGTTTTCATATGGTAATATAACTTGAATGGTTTAAAACAAATAAATAATAATAATAATAATAATAATAAATAAATAAATAAAATAAAAAAATGAAAGGTAATTGTTGATAAGTATCAAACCACTTACCTCATACATATCACATTTTTCCAATATTTTAAAAATTAAAAAATAACTAAATTATATATATATATATATATATAACAAGATTCTTAACCATTAAGATTCACCTCCACTTTGCCATGGAGATTATTTGTTACATTACCATGGCCTAAAACCATGAATTATTAATACGACATACCCAAAAAAAACACAACTCGTGTTCATTGACATTTTTTTATATAACAAGATTCTTAACCATTAAGATTCACCTCCACTTTGCCATGGAGATTATTAGCATGCAAATAGATTTTGTTACGTTACCATGGCCTAAAACCATGAATTATTAATAGGACATACCCAAAAAAACAAACTCATGTTCATATGACATTCTTTTTTAATTAAAAGAACAATGAAGGCATAAGTGCATGATAGATAAAGCTCAGTCTTTGATTTGTGACTGCTACTAAGAATGTTTTAAAAAGTTTCATGGAGGTTAAATCCTTATTATCCAACTAAAAATTGTTGATAATTAAATTAAAATTATGGAAGGTGTATTCCCAAATAAACATATCTATCAACATAATTAAAAAAAAAAAGTACTAAAAATAATCAATTAAGGACAATTTTTTATTTTATTTTTTTTATTATGTCAATAAGCATGTCTACTTTGGAATTGGATTTTTAGAATTTTAATTTAATTATCAATAATTATTAGGTAAATGGTATAGAATTAACCTCTATAAAATATTCTAAATATCCTTAATAAGAGTCACAACTTAAATACTAAGATTTAACTCAAAAATAGTTAGGTCATTTCCATCCTTTTTAACTAAATTGATTAACTAAACAAATGTCAGATGAAATGTGTTATATTTTTTTGGGCATGTAGTATTGATAGGTCATGGTATTGTAACAAAACTTATTTACAAGTTAATAATCTCTACACTTAATAGTCTTTATATATATATATATATATATATATATATATATCAATATATATATATAGATATAGATATAGGTATAGGTATATTCAGCTCCAAGGGTTAGCCGAACTGGTCAAGTCAGTGCCTCGCCGTTTGGGAGGTCACAGGGTCAATTCTCCCCCAAAGCCCTTGGGGTCAGGTCTGTGATGGCCAAGGGGTAGGATCTTAGAGATCAGCTCTAGTCTTTATGTGGATGTAGCCGAATCCTAGAGATTAGCTCTAGTCTTTACGTGGATGTAGCCGGATCCTAGAGATCAGCTCTAGTCTAGTCTTTACGTGGATGTAGTTGGAGCTCTAGTCTTTAGTCTTTACGTGGATGTAGTTGGATCCTAGAGATCAACTCTAGCCTTTACGTGGATGTAGCCGGCATCCATTGACCACAGGTGCCCGCAACTCCAGTCTTTAGTCTTTACGTGGATGTAGCCAGATCCTAGAGATCAGCTCTAGTCTTTACGTGGATGTAGCTGGAGCTCTAGTCTTTAGTCTTTACGTGGATGTAGCTAGATCCTAGAGATCAGCTCTAGTCTTTACGTGGATGTAGCCGACATCCACTGACCACAGTCTTTAGTTGGAGCTCTAGTCTTTAGTCTTTACGTGGATGTAGTCGGATCCTAGAGATCAGCTCTAGTCTTTACGTGGATGTAGCCGACATCCATTGACCACAGGTGGCCGCAGCTCCAGTCTTTAGTCTTTACCTGGATGTAGCCAAATCCTAGAGATCAGCTCTAGTCTTTACGTGGATGTAGCTGGAGCTCTAGTCTTTAGTCTTTACGTGGATGTAGCTGGAGCTCTAGTCTTTAGTCTTTACGTGGATGTAGCTAGATCCTAGAGATCAGCTCTAGTCTTTACGTGGATGTAGCCGACATCCACTGACCACGGTCTTTATGTGGATGTAGCCGACATCCACTAACCACAGGTGTCCGCAGCTTTAGTCTTTAGTCTTTACGTGGATGTAGCCACACCCTAGAGATCAGCTCTAGTCTTTACGTAAATGTAGCCGGTATGTCCCCGAACTACACAAAGAAAAAAAAACAAACAAACAAACAAAAACAAAAAACTCATATATTAATTTTTTTTATAACTAACCCAAATCTATATTAATTCTAGACTTATCAAATTTCTTGAAATTTAACCCTCATACCCCTTATTACATCCAAAATTAAAATAAATTTAAAATTTCCAAACATAAAGTAATAGTAACAGCCTTTTCAAAACGAACATCACTATTAAAAACAACTTTATTTCAAATGTGAGTAACATGTTGATTGAAACCATGCACCAATTACATTATTAGTAGTGACAACTATGCAACTGGTAAAATCACCAATAAAATGACAACTTGATAACCATGTTGGGCAACTTTGTAAATAGTATGCACCAAAAAGAAGGCGTTCATTTTTTCGCTCCTTATTTCTATTACGCTCTTTCATTTCCATTTTAAGTTAGTGAAATTTAAAATTTTAATTATAAAAGGAAAAAAACCCCAACATTTAAAGAATTTAGTATGAATTTTTAATTGAAAAATGGAAATGTTAAAGTAAATATGAATGGGAATATTGAAAATAGGGAAAACAATTGTCATTATTTTTTATAGGTATGTTTTTTTTAAGAATGGTGTTTTAGAATTTTAATTAATAGATTTAACATGTATGAGAATATCAAAATATTCATAGTAATATTCACATATCAAGGGGTAATATTTATCTTCAAGTTAGTTATGCTATTTTAATGAATTTATTTCAAATAATTAATTAAAAAAATGTCATATCAACATGTGTCATATTGGCATGTGGTATTGATAAGCCGTGGTGTTGACCCATGGTATTGTAACAAATGCTATTTACAAGTGAAAATTTCCATGGTAAAGTGGGAGTGAATATCCATGGTGAAGAATATTGTTTAATTCATATATTAATTCTTTTTATAACCAACTTAAATCCATCAAATATTATTTATTATTATTACTATTATTATTAATAATTTAAAATAAAGTTAATTTAAAATAATTTAGTTAATTTTTATGATTTTTTTAATCCAGACAATGTGAAATGTACAATGGGGTAAGTATTTTGATACTTATAATGGATTGATGCCTATCTAGCCATTTAATTTATATGGACGTGCAAATTTAATATTGTGCATCAAAATAAAGTATTGTTATCACTTCATAGTTTCCAGATAATTTCTAATTCATATTTAATTTTTACTTTCTCATGTTATTGAATTTGAATTTTTCAATTAAAATAATTTTTTCATGATAAATAATTAGTATAACTTTTTTAATTGGGATATGGAAATGATAGAGTGAACAAGTGTTGTATGGCAGTTTAATTCCTTTCATAATAGTTAGAAAACATATAAGGTGTTGTCTAAACATGCTATCATTTGGAGTTTTTGGCTAGAATTGACGATTGTTTTTTGCCAAATCTTATTTTTTGTTGTTTAAACTGAGTTTTTGACTGTATATATGGATTTAGCACCCTGAAAAACCCATGGGGCAATAACCAGACCTAGGCAAATTAGACGTGTATTTTCATGAAAACACAAGTCTAGCTAGTATCAAAGGTTGTACTGCAAAGGTTAAACAACGCCAAGGTCGTCGTCAATATAAGGTTGAGGGGACACAAGCAAAGCAAGGCCTAGCGAAAGTATAGTACAATCCACCACTAGCTTGTAAGTCGACTCAAATATATGCAGGGGAGATGAAATTGAAAAGAAAATCCACCACAACACAGGGGTAGATCCCATTGTTGAAACTACAAAACAAATCCACTCTTAACACCACACCACTAAACCATTCACAGTTACTACTATACCAACACCATCAACCAAACGAAGCGCAAAAATATAATTTATGAAAATAACTAAATGGATTCAGAGTTACCCAAGTTGTGGTAGTCGTTGAATTCCAAGGGTAAAGAGTTGGAGAATACCCCTAGTGATTGTTGATGGAAGCACATACAAAAAATTGTGAATTTCTAAAGGAGAGAGTCTAATTCTCTCTGCAATTTTCCTAATCCCCGTGCTCCACAGTAGTAACACTAAAATTTTCCCCGAACAACCTTCTTACAAAGTCTATTTGTTGTCAATTCTCCCCAAAAATGCTCCTAGGGGTGACAAGTAACTCTTTCCCTACAAACATTAGTAAATAATTAACTATTTATAGTTAAAGCATAACTAATACAAAGTGAATATTGATGAATTGATTGCTATAGTTCTTGCATTCAACATAGACTAAAAAGTTGATGGACACGTTGAGATGAGGCAAAAAAAAATTGATGTCATCTTTGATTTAAGGTTGTGATTGAACTCGCACCCACGTTAAGTGTGCTAAGCCTTTTTTAAGCCAACATCTTATCCTTAGTAATCTTTGGCTAAGTTAGATTTAAATTGGATATAAAAAAATGTAAATGTAACTTATTTATTACATGTGTTTCCCTTATACAAATAATTTTCAATAGATCATGCATTTCTATCTCTTATTATGGAGAATTCTTAGATTTTTGTACACTTTAACAGTATTCTCAACTTTACCCTCACAAAATAAAAGATAAAATGATAGAAGAAGAAGATGGAACTCGTAACACCCTCCTCCCACATCTACCCAACCAATCGGTTAGTCAGAGTAAACATGCGATGAGAGACCACTATGATATGATTTGACCTCCTAACTCATGTTAAGGAAATGAAACCGACGAAAACACACCATACAGACATTCAACATCAGCATTAGGACCCTCATGAACCAATCCAACCTTTCTGCCAACCAGCCCCTGGGTCCCACTGAGATTTTTGACCACTTGACCTCTGGACGCCCTCATTTTATGGGCATGCCAGCGTCCAGGGACCTTTGGACACTCTCACAGGCCTGCAAGCCAGTGTACAAGGACTATTTTTCATAGTGTTCTGCTAGTGTCCCTGGGATTTGGCCACTTTTTTCAGACCTATAGCCCAGGTCACTGCCCAGAATTGAATAACATCTTCAGAATAGTAAAATAACAGAGACATGACAATAGCAATGAAATTACTTGAATAAGACCTTGACTGGACCCCTGCTAGCCATGACAGGGATTTTGTCAAATATATCACGAATATGTAATCTACATGTGTAAATAACATATATGAGTATAGGGGTCTCATACTTAGCTGAGAATCGCTGAGAAGCATTGATGCCTCAACACAACAATTGCCATTTCATCCATTAGGTCATAGATACATTGTTCATTCATTTACCAGTAAAAACATGATGAGATCCATACATAGCTACTGTCATAAAACATATATATAACTAGCATAATAGCAACAAAAATACCAATGAAATCAAAACCATATAAACCGCATATCACTAGTATAATACTCATAGAATTACAAGGAGAAATAACCTCATATTGATGATGCAAAATCCAAACCCGGGATGGGACTTCCACGTTCCACCCAAACATAGAATGGTTGAGCCAAATCTCTCTTCATCCATTCACCCGCGTGCCATATTCCAAGCATGAATGTGGGATCTCATAGAACACATAAATCAAAAACCATCTAGGGCTTCTAGAGGCCATCCACCTCAACCCATCAAACAATGACTCCACCTCATTATCGGACATCAAAAAACCATCATTAGATTGGTCTCTATCCGAACCTTCTAGGGCTTTCAGAGTGTTTGTCCAACCAAGGCTTCTAGGACTAGTAACTCAATCCACAACTTTTACTAGGCTTCTAGAGCGTTTTTCCAACCAGGGCTTCCAAGACTAGTAACTTAACCCACCAAGGGCTTCCAGAGTGTTGTTGGCATTATGATACATGTGTTGTCCTTGATGGAAACTCACTCACAGGTCAGTTTATATTTGATAAAGGGAAACTCACATTGTAACAGGTCGATTCAGAGGTAACAGGGCATTGGTATATAAGAACAGGAAGTTGGAACAAAGGTCTACTTATCAGAATCAAGAAGTTGAAGGAAAAGGATGTTTTAAGATATTTTAAGCTATATACGCAAGTAACCTTGTCAAAGCAGCATATACACACGAGTTCACAGAATAAAAGGAGTGTATACGTATGCACACACTTTCACAAGAGGAAAAGCACGTATGGGTTGGAAAAACAAGGAAATTCAAGATTAAAGAATACCAAGGGTCAATACCATGGTATTAGACCATAATATTGAGCAGAGTAATGGTTATTTGATCCTGTCCAAGAATACCACAGGTTCTAAGTGTTGTTTTGGTCTGAGGTATTGAGAAAGGCCAAAAACTATATAAGGAGGAGAAGATCAAAGGGCCAGGTGTGCAAGTGAAAGGGTTTCTCAGGAATACTTCTATCTGAATTATATTTTATGTTGCAGGGGCTATGATTATGATATGATCTGAAATATTTTGTGCACCTTGAATTCAATGCTAGATCAAGATCATGAGACTTGAAATGACTTATAATTGAATGATCTGATATTGGTTGGCCTAGATCTGATTGCTTACACTGTATGTTTTATTCTTTAAATGTCATGATCTGGGTATGTCTGAATTCTGGAATAGCAGCGAAGTTGTAAAGTTTGTATTCACATATCTATACGTTGGTTCACCTTGGTGAAGGCGCGTATACACGCTGGTACGAAGCTTCCAAGTAGCGTATGCAAAAGAAAAGCATGTTATTCAGAAATCACTGATCTATTTGATCAGTGTTGCTGGTTTACTGTTGTATGTCAATGATGTCTTCTTAAATTCGAAAGTAGAATTGAATTCATAAGGAGATTTAGTCTGATTGATTGATTGATTAAGTGAGAAGGGTGATCTTTGTTGCTAACTGTCTAGATATTTGTAATTTGACAGTAGATGTTCAGAATATTACTGGTTGATACAGATTTGATTCAAAAGTTTTTATAATTCAGTAGTTTTGGAGGTATACACAGTTTTGGTTAAAGGAAGTAGCGTATACACACATGTTGGGTTCATTAAAGTGGCTTATGCATTCTGATGTATGATTTTTGAGGTTATAGCTGGTTTTGAATGATGATGCAGGTTTCTGGGTTCAGCACAGTGTTTTGGTGACAGTGATCTGACTATTCAGATTGACTGATTGTTGGTTGATGCAGTTATTATGATAGAGTTTGAGCTTCAAAGTTTCTGATGGGTCCAATATGAAAATTTGATGAAATGTGGCCCTCATATTGTGTTGTTGTGTACCCAGAGCATCCAGTTTGAAAATTTATGAAACGTGGTCCTTGGACGAAGAGAGAAGGTCGTAGCCTTCTGTAGGTCAGCGCCTACGTACTAGTAAACATATCGGCTAGCACAAGAGCTAGGGAGTTGTAGCTCCCTTCCAGTAGAAGCTGGAGAACGAGAGAAGGTTGTAGCCTTCTGCAGGTGGGTTTCTGCATACTGGTATGAGTCTACACTAGTACAAGATTGTAAATATATTTTCTATATATTAAAAATAAGGTAGAGACGACAGCATCAGGTGGTTTTTCTCCCGCATTGGGTTTCCACCTTAAATCTTGGTGTTCATGTGCGTTGCTTATGTGTGATGGTTTCTTATGTTATTATTGCACATGGTTACTGTATAATGAAGTACTGATGCATTTTGTAATGATCAACACATGATGAATTAACTAAATCATAAGTTCTCTGGGTATATGTTGGTTTCTTTAATCACAGTTGTGTGCACATGCAAGTGCACGTCTCTGAAGTAGCATATATAAATATGATTGAGAAATGAAAAATGTTGAATTGTAAATATTGATTCACCCCCCCTATCAATATTATTTCCAACAAGTGTTTGTCCAACCAAGGATTCAAAGAATAGTAACTCAACCCAAGTTGTTACAGGGCTTCCAGAGCGTTTGTCCAACCAAGGCTTCCAGGACTAATAACTCAACCTAAGCTAAGGAAACATGAGAACCAACCAAAACAAAACAAGGAAAACAAATCCATAAGCACCATGTATATCTAGGAAATGGAAAGGTTAAGCAATCCACTGTCAATCCTAACCATCCTCCATGCCAATGATAGAATGTAACCAACAAACCACATGCATATGTCATGCATGCCAAAACTAGCGAGTAAAACATAGCCTTCATTTGATCCACCATTTCCCATGTAGTTTCATAGGGCCCAAAGTTCTTCCATTTCACTTTAATTTTCTTAATTTCTCGGTTCTAGAGCATGAGCACCTTTTTCTGCAATATACATTGAGGCTCGGGCTGGAATTATCCATCTAGTTCCACCTGCAATATAAACTAGTCAATCACATGATTAACATCTCTAACATACTTCTTAAGCAATGACACATGGAAAACATCATAGACTTTCACTGTTGGAGGCATTGTAAGTCAATAGGCTACTGGCCTAATCCTCTTAATAATATTGAAGGGTTCACAAAATGGCAGTGTCAACTTGGCACATGATCCAATCCATAAGGATATATTCTTTGGTTTGATGCACAAGTACATCTGTTCCCCAACCTGGAACTCCTTGAACAATCTATTCTGATCTACATAGCTCTTCTGCCTATCCTGTGCCGCCTTTAGATTCTTCTTGATCACCTGCATTTCATGTTCCATGTTTGTCAACACGTCTGGTCCAATCAACACCCTGCTAACTAGATCACTCCAACTGACAAGAGTATCACAAATCCACCCATACAATGCCTCAAACATACTCATCCTCAAAGATTCTCGATGCCCATTGTTGTAAGAGAACTCTACCAGTGAAGGTACTCTTCCCACTTTCATTGTTGATGCATCACATACATCCTCAACATGTCCTCCAATATCTTGTATAACCTCTATGTTTGTCCATCTGCCTGCGGATGATAAGTTGTACTAAAGGCCAACTTTGTGCCCAAACCTCCAAATAACATCTTCCAAAACTTGGAAGTGAACTTTGCATCCCTGTTTGACACAATCTTTTTCGAAACACATTGCAATCTAACCACATCTTTGATGAATACTTGTGCTACATCGCTAGCTGAGAATGTAGACTTCGCTATAATGAAGTGTGCGAATTTCCTTAACCTGACCACAATAACTATGATGGAATCATGTTGTCTCACTGTCCTCGAAAAATCTGTGATGAATTCCATGGAAATGACTTCCCATTTCCACTCTGGAATCACAATTGGTTGTAGCAGTCCACCTGGATGTTTACACTTTTCCTTCACACGCTGACAATCAAAACACCTAGACACAAACTCTGTTACATCCCTCTTCAGGTTCGGCCAATAATAAAATCTCTTCACTGTAGTCAATTTCTTCTGATAACCTGGGTGACCTGAATATGGTTTCACATGAAACTCCCTCAAGATAAGCCTCTTGAGCTCACTACTATCTGGAACATATATCATGTCTCTGAATCTAAGCAATCCATCTGTTGTAAGACAATAATCCACATCATGTGCACTTGCACATGTTGTTGGAAATAACACTAGGGGGGGGGTGAATCAGTATTAGCAATTTAACAATTTTTTATTTCCATAAACAAATTGTTATATGCTACTTCTGTTAATTAAACCTACGTATATATGCAACTGTGTTTAGAGAAAACCACGTATATCTTGTAGACTTCTAATTTAGTTAGCTGATCTTAATTTGTGTATTAGGACCATAAAACAGTAATCAAGTGCAGTAAACAGTACAGGAAATCACACACATGAACACAAGATATAAGGAGGAAACCCAATGTGGGTGAAAACCACCTGCTGCAATTCGTCTCTATCTTCTTTAATAAGAAACTTCTTTTTACAATATTTTTTTACTAGTGCCGTCTTATACCAGTACGCAGGCTTCTACCTACAGAATGCTACAACCTTCTCTCGTTCTCCAGCTTCTCCTGGAAGGGATCTATAACCCCCTTAGCTCTTGTACTAGCTGATGTACTAGTACATAGGTGCTGACCTACAGAAGGCTTCTCTTTTCTTCTAGGGACCACGTTTATAAATTTTCATACTGGATCCATCAATAACATTAATCAAACATCAAATGTATCTGCATCAACCAATCTCCTTTTCACCAAACAAAACTGAATCAAACAATCACTTCTCTGAATGTTGTAACCAGAATATAGTAACAGTAACCAGAAACCAATCCTGTACCTAGAACACTGTAGCAATAAAAAGAAGTAGGTAAAACATATTTTATGAGACATACGCTACTTCAATATGTGGAACCTATGTGCATATGATGTTGTATTAAGGCCAACCTGTGTATACGCTATTTTTAATTACCGAACCAACGTGTATACGCGCCTTTTCTATGTTGAACCTGCGTACATATTTGTAAAAGATAATTTATCCTTTTGAACTATTCAGACATCATTTATACCCAGATCATCAAATTTACAGATCGAGACATGCACCAAATATAACAGATCAAAATCACACAAAGATACTTCTCTTCAAGCCTTGAGATCTTGACCCATCAATAGAACTTATCCTTCTTCTAGCGCTCAATTTCCTCCTTGATTCAGATCCATCTATGCACCATTACCCAAAGATCAGTATTCTAGATCTTTCTCTTCATGAGATATTCAATCCTTGAGTGCCTTTGCCTAATGATCTCCTTCCCCTTTTATAGTCTTAGGCCTTACTCAATACCATGGTCCAAAACCATTTAGAAGTAATACTTGGTACCCAATACCTGAGTTCAACACTTCAGATGAGATACCATGGTCCAAAACCATAGGTCCAAATACCAAGGACTAAATACCATGGACTAAAAACAAGTTTTCCCACATGTACACACTTTTACTTGCATGAAAGTGTGTGCATATGCATACGCTTCTTTTGATCGGCGATCCCGCGTGTATACGCAGCTTGGTTAAGAGGAACTTGCGTATATCTCTTTTTCCTTCATTCAGAGAGCCTGAACTGTGATTTGTCATCTGAGTGAGTTGCCATCAAGGACAACACCTGTGTCATAGTGCAAAACCTGTGTCATAATGCCAACAATCTCCCCCTTTGGACTTGATGGTAACCCCAAGTCACTCAAAGTCATTCTCCCCCTTTGTCATCAAGGGCAAAGGGTTATGCTCCCCCTGAGTACATGCTGAAATCTCTGCTGTGCTGTGCTATCCATGCTCCCCCTGACTGTACGCAAGGTTTGCAAAAAGATGTTCTACAAGAAAGAACATGACTCTATACATCATAAGTGACCTTCCTATCACCAAAGACTCATACATACATCCATCTCCAACCAAGTGGGAATGTACCAAGATTGACTCATCCACCCAACCAAGTGGGGATACACCAAAAGTTTATACATGATAAAACAAGAAAATTACATTGTCCATCCCAGGCACAGTGGGGAAATAATATAGGTCGTTACATGACCTTGATAATAAAAGAAATACATGACATAGAGACTAAATATCTAAGACAAGAATATGATAGTCATCAACAACTATCATCAGCAGCATCTATTAATCATCATCCAGACCAGCAACCATGATCTCCCTCTACACCTGTTCCACTTGAATAAAAAACAGATGTGAAGTAGTACCAAGATCTTCTAAGATAATGCCAACAACGAATTATTAGAAGTAAATGCTCCGCCTGAACCTGTGCCAGATGGTCTCTGTCAGACCCATATCAAACTCTTTTCATCCCGAGTCTGGGCCACTGATATTCTTCAAACCACATATACGCGAATGTATCCACAGAAACCTGCGTATGTATGCAGATGCTCTTCATGAAACTCACGTACAACCACTTTTCTATGAAACAGATAAGTGTCAACAACAAGATGATGCATCAACTACTCCCAGCTTTTGTCTGAGGTATTCAAATGTCTCCCTGGGCAGTGGTTTGGTGAATATATCAACAACCTGTTCCTTGGAGGGAACATACTCCAATTTGAATTTTTGTTCAAGCACTTGTTCCCGGAGAAAATGATATTTGATAGGTATGTGCTTGGTCTTTGAATGCATGACTGGATTCTTTGAAATACTGATTGCACTTGTATTATCACATAAAATGGAGATAGGTGGAGTACAAGTGATTTGAATGTCTTGCAATGTTTGCATCATCCAAAGGAGTTGTGTGCAGCAAGATGCAGCAGCCACATATTCTGCTTTAGTTGTAGATAATGCAATTGAACTTTGTTTCTTACTGAACCAAGATACTAATCTAGAACCCATAAAGAATGCACCACCACTAGTGCTTTTTCTGTCATCCACACTTCCTGCCCAATCTGCATCTGTATATGCATGAAGTGTGAGATCTGTATCTCTAGGATACCATAAGCCATAGTTTTGTGTTCCTTGAAGATATTTGAAAATCCTTTTAACTGCTTGAAGGTGTGCTTCTTTTGGATTTGCCTGGAATCTTCCAACTATTCCCACTGCATGCATGATGTCTGGTCAGGTACCTGTCAGATAGAGTAGACTACCAATCATGGATCTATAGGTTGGTTGATGTACTGCTGCTGATTCATCATTTACGCTGAGGTTGCATCCTGTTACCATAGGGATACATACTGGTTTTGAATCTTCCATGCCATATTTCTTCAAGATCTGCTTGAGGTACTTGGTTTGTGATAGAAAGATATCGTCTTTGTTTTGTTGGACTTGTAAACCAAGAAAATATGTGAGCTCACCAAGGAGGGACATTTCAAATTCTTTCTGCATCACCAAGGCAAAGTTTGACTCATGGCTTCTTCATTGCTACCAAAGATGATATCATCAACATACACAACAAGTATTAGCTATTTATCATTGTCAATTTTTATATATAGATTGCTATCTGCTGATCCTTTCGAAAAACCTTGTTGATGGAGGTATTTGTCCAGGGGATAATACCAAGCCCTTGGAGCCTGTTTAAGACCATAGAGAGCCTTTTTGAGTTTGCATACAAGTTTTGGATCATTTCCGAGGATGAATCCATTTGGTTGCTCAATATACACTTCTTCTTCTAAGTCTCCATTTAGAAAGGCAGATTTCACATCCATTTGATATACTTTAAACTTCTGAAAGCTAGAAAGAGCAAGGAACATTCTTATGGCTTCAATTCTAGCCACCGGTGCAAAAGTTTCTTCAAAGTCTATACCTTCTTGTTGAGCATACCCTTTACAAACAAGTCTGGCCTTGTTTCTAATAACATCTCCATTTTCATTCAGCTTGTTTTTGAATATCCATTTGGTCCCTATGACATTCTTATCATGAGGTCTAGGAACCAATTCCCAAGTGTTATTCTTTTCAATCTGCTCAAGTTCTTCATTCATGGCCTTGACCCAGCTTTCATCTTTGCATGCTTCACTTACATTTCGTGGTTCGATGGAGGAGAGCAATGCTAGATAGCTTGAAGCTTCTGTAATAGTTCTTCTTGTTTGAACACCTTCCCCTTTCTGCCCCAAAATTTGAGTCTCTAGATGATTCTTCTATACATACCTGGATGGAGTCTTTTCTTCTACCCTTATCTGTTCTTCTAGTGCCTCATAGGTTTCTTCTTCATCATTCGTCTGATTTGAAGTTGAAGGATAGTCCTCTTCATCTTCAAAATCTTCGGTTTTTATCTGTTTTGAATTGTCGTCTGCTTCATCAACCACCACATCAATACTTTCAACAATTTTTCCAAGTCTTTTATTGTAACACTTATAACCTTTACTTCGGAAGAGTAACCAAGGAGAATGCCTTCATCTGCTCTAGGTTCAAACTTGCCAAGGTTTTCATCAGTCCTTTTGATGTAACATTTGCTTCCAAAAAATTTGAAGTATTTTACCGTAGGAGTCTTACCATACCAAAGTTCATGAGGAGTTTGAGTGCTGTTTACCCGGACGTTTGTTTTGTTGAGAACAGTAATGGCAGCAAATGTAGCTTCACCCCAGAAGGTTGCAGGAGTTCCAGGCTCATAAAGCATAGCATGAGCCATTTGTTGAACCGTTCTGTTCATCCTTTCCACTACTCCATTTTGCTGAGGAGTCCTTGTAGTAGATAATTCCCTTCTTATTCCATGTTCTTCATAAAAGTCAAAAAATTCATCCGAGGTAAATTCCCCTCCTCAATCAGACCTGAGGCATTTGATTCTGCGATCTGATTCATTTTCAACCAGGGCTTTGAAGGCTTTGAACTTTTCGAAAGCTTCGTCTTTATGTTTCAGAAGTCCTATCCAACACATCCTGGAAAATTCGTCAATGAAGAATATAAAGTATTCTTCTCCACGAGGTGAATTTTTCCTTGATGGACCACATAAATCAGTATGGACAAGTTCAAGTGGCTTACTAGCTAATCATCCCTTCTCAGGGAAATATGTTATGGTTTGCTTACCAAACTGACATGATTTGCATATTGTATTGTCTGGAATTTTGATGTCAGGAAGATCGCGAACAACCTGATATTTGCATGTTTTCCTTATCTGAGGGAAGCTTAGATGCCCCAATCTTCTGTGCCATAGCCAATGTTCATCATTCTTGCTCAGATAGAATTGTTGTTGTCCTCCCTTGAGTATGTATAAATTATTTGGAGTTCTTATGCCTTTGATCACTGTTTCTCCTATATCAAGTTCACAAACAATACATCCATTTGATCGAAATATTACCTCATTTCCTTGATCACACATTTGGCTAACACTCAATAGATTATGCTTTAAGCCATCAAAATACATAACATTTCCAGCTTTGACCTTTTCTTTCAAAAGAACAAAACCTTTACCTTTTATGAGTGCAGGGATGTCAATTCCAAATGAGACCTTCCTTTCCTTTTCTAAGGCACTATATGACTGAATTTTTTCTTTATCACCTGTCATATGTTTCGAGCATCCACTGTCGATGTACCACTGATTTTCCTGTCCTTCCGCATATAAGGCTATACCACATCTTTCTGGTTGTGGTTCTTTCTTTCTCCATGTTTTGGGATCCAATGGAGCTTGCTCCTTCTGAGATGTTTGCCAAAACTTACTCATGCATTCAGAATCTTCATGACCGAAGTTGTTACAAATAGAGCACTCTATTTCATTTTCAAGAGCAGAAAAGTTATTGTAGGTCCTCTTCATGATCCCAGTCACACTCCTTTGATTTCGTGCTTCTCGAGTCATGATGGTATTGTAGGCAACAAATTGGGCAACTTTGTGTCCAAAGTTATGACATGCAAAACATTGGCCATTAAATAAATTCCTGCGATTATCAAATCTACCGACCAGGTGATTGTGGTTTCCATTGACATTCATTCTAGAGGCTGAGAATGATTTACCTGCGGTTGGTTGTAGCTCCTGTTCATCCTTGAAGTAGATTGACCCCCATTTACTTGGTGATTTCTGTTCATCCTTGAAGTAGATTGACCCTGATTTACCTGGTGATCTGCTTTATGCCTTTGCTGATGATTGTCAACCTGTTCACCTCTCCTTGCTGCATCAAGATAACTTTTGGAGGTGGATGGCTTTTGCGCTTGAGATGCTTCATCTGTATATCCAAGACATGTCTTGATTAGAGGAGAACGTTGCACTTTGATAATCTCATCTAAAGTTTCAGATCCTTTAGCAAATCTAAGATTAAGAGCTTTTGTTTTATCAATATCTTTTCTAAGTCCCACAATTTCACATTCTAACTTTTCATTGTGTTTTTCCCTTTCAGCAAGTTGGAATGTTAGAGTATCTATGATCATACTCTTTTCTTCTAAACAAATTTTAAGTTCAGAAATTTCTTCATAGAGATAATCTTCATCTATAGCATCCAAGAAATCATCATCTTCAAAAGCCATCAAAAGTCTATAATCATTACCATGTTCATCTTCATCACTATTTGAAAGTCCATCGTTGTCTTCATGTGTATAATAACTCTTCTTACTTACGTTCTGTTTTCTGTTCCATTTAGCTGGTTCCTTACCTTTATCAAGCTTATCTTTATGAGGACATTTGGCTGCACAGTGACCAACTCTTACACAAGCAAAGCATTGGAAAGGTAGCTTACCTCTGAATCTTCTAGAACCCCATTGAAGGTTCTTGACAAAGTTCGATTCTTCCTCTCCTTCTGACGTATGCCCTGACTCATTGTATTCTCCGTTTCTTGAAGCTTTGAATGTGGCTTCTCTCCTATCTGATGGTCCCCCTTTTCTCATTTTGAAAGCAGTTAGGATTCCGTGTAGCTGTGACTTAGTAATACTCTAAAGATTCTGCTTTTCTTCTATGGCATAAACTTTTGACTCAAACTTAGAAGACAAAGATCTTAGAACCTTTTCAGCTAATGTAACTTCTTTTATTTATTCACCCAAGTTTTTCATGCGATTAACAATCTCATCTATATGTAAGAAATAATTAGCCACACTTTCATCATTTTGCATTCTGAGAGTTTCATATTGAATTATGAGAGATTGTAATTTTGCACGTTTTACCTGATTGTCTCCTTCATAACTTAGAATGATCTTGTCCCATATTTCTTTGGCCATTTTGAGCTGAATAACCTCGATGAATTCTGATTGAGATAGGGTCCCCAATAGCGTATTGACAACCTTTGCATTTGTTTCATATTGTTTTTTACCAGCCGTATCTATAGGAGTTGCTGATGGAAATGTGTATCCTCCTTCCACAATATCCCAAACTTTTGTACCAAGAGATTGAAGATAGGTTGTGGTTCTTACCTTCCAATAGACGAAGTTGCTCCCATCAAAGATTGGTGGCCTGATGGATGCCTCTTTTTCGTAGTTTCTCATGATGATAGATCTTCCTTCAAGCGATCAAGCTTCTTTTGAAGGACCTGCTCTAATTCCAATTGTTGGAAATAATACTGAGAGGGGGGGTGAATCAGTGTTAGCAATTTAACAATTTTTTATTTCCATAAACAAATTGTTATACGCTACTTCTGTTAATTAAACCTGCGTATATACACAACTGTGTTTAGAGAAAACCGCATATATCTTGTAGACTTCTAATTTAGTTAGTTGATCTTAACCTGTGTATCAGGACCATAAAATAGTAATCAAGTGCAGTAAACAGTATAGGCAATCACACACATGAACACAATATATAAGGTGGAAACCCAATGTGGGTGAAAACCACCTGCTGCAATTCGTCCCTATCTTCTTTTAATAAGAAACTTCTTTTACAATATTTTTGTACTGGTGTAATCTTATACCAGTATGCAGGCTTCTACCTGCAGAAGTCTACAACCTTCTCTCATTCTTCAGCTTCTCCTGGAAGGGAGCTATAACCCCCTTAGCTCTTGTACTAGCTCATGTACTAGTACATAGGTGCTAACCTACGGAAGGCTTCTCTTTTCTTCCAGGGACCACGTTTCATAAATTTTCATACTGGATCCATCAATAACATTAATCAAACATCAAATGTATCTGCATCAACCAATCTCCTTTTCACCAAACAAAACTGAATCAAACAATCACTTCTCTGAATGCTGTAACCAGAATATAGTAACAGTAACCAGAAACCAATCCTATACCCAAAACACTGCAGCAATAAAAAGAAGTAGGTAAAACATATTTTATGAGATGTACGCTACTTTAATATGTGGAACCTGCGTGCATATGTTGTTGTATTAAGGCCAACCTGCGTATACGCTATTTTGAATTACCGAACCAGCGTGTATATGTGCCTTTGCTATGCTGAACCTGCGTACAGATCTGTAAAAGATGATTTATCCTTTTCAACTATTCAGACATCATTTATACCCAGATCATCATATTTATAAATCAAGACATGTGCCAAATATAACATATCAAAATCACACAATGATACTTCTCTTCAAGCCTTGAGATCTTGAGCCATCAATAGAACTTATCCTTCTTCTAGCGCTCAGGTTCCTCCTTGATTCAGATCCAGCTATGCACCATTACCCAAAGACCAGTATTCTAGATCTTGCTCTTCATGAGATATTCAATCCTTGAGTGCCTTTGCCTAATGATCTCCTTCCCCTTTTATAATCTTAGGCCTTACTCAATACCATGGTCCAAAACCATTTAGAACTAATGCTTGGTACCTAATACCTGGGTTCAACACTTCGGACGAGATACAATGGTCCAAAACCATAGGTCCAAATACCAAGGACTAAATACCATGGAATAAAAACAAGTTTTCCCACATGTACGCGCTTTTCCTTGCATGAAAGTGCGTGCATACACATGCGCGTCTTTTGATCGGCAATCCCGCGTGTATACGTGTCTTGGTTAAGAGGAACCTGCGTTATCTCTTTTTCCTTCATTCTGAGATCCCTGAGTGAGTTGCCATCAAGGACAACACCTGTGTCATAGTGCCAAACCTATGTCATAATGCCAACACCTGTACCTGTACCAGTACCACTACCTATACTTGTACCTATACTACCACTTGCTAAGAGCATCTGCCACTTTGTTATCTTTTCCTTTGATATACCTAATCTCAAAATCGAACTCCTTGATCGTAGCCAACCACAGAGCCTGCCTATCATTCAGATTTAGTTGGTCAAATAGATACCGAAAACCACTGTGATCACTCATCAATGTAAACCTCCCGCCCAGAAGATAGTGTCTCCACATCTTCAATGCATGTATAATCATTTCCAACTCGAGAGCATGTGTGGGGTATTTTTGCTCGTGCTCATTCAATGTTCACGACTCATAGCGTACCACCTATCCATCCCGCATAAGGACTCGACCAAGTCCTTTCTTGCAATCATATGTGCATACTACAAACTCTTTGTCCAGATCTACAATCTTTAACATGGGTACATGTGTCAACAACTGCTTAAGATGATCAAAAATAGCCTCACACTCCTCTAGCCATTCGAACTTCTTACCTTTCCTCTGCAATGATGTAATAGGATAAGCAATCTGTGAGAAGTTCCTGATGAACCTCCTATAATATTTTGCCAACCCCGTGAAAGTTCTCACCTCATCTACATTCCTAGGAGCTACCCATTCCATGATGGCCCTTATCTTTTTTGGATCTACTGCAATGCCCTCCTTGGAGACAACATGCCCCAAGTAGTGTACCTTAGTCTAAAAGAAACTACACTTGTTGAGCTTAGCATACAACTAATGGTCTCTCAACAACCTCAACGCTACTGCTAAATGCTCGACATGCTCTTCATTTTTATAATATACCAATATGTCATCAATGAACATAATAACAAACTTACCCAAATACGGATGCAACACACTATTCATCAAGCACATAAATGTAGCTGGATGTAGTATACCTAGGGGGGATAATATGGGGTACAAAGGGAGGTACCCAAGGGAATAATGTAATAATGGGATGGAATCGGTGGGTACTATAAATATTAATGTGCAGAAGAAATTCCTAAAGCTCTGGTATAAAAAGAAGAAAAATACATTACAAGAATTTGCGTCAATAAATAGGGAGAGTCCAAGGAGGTTGAAGCAGAATATGTTCCAGGGACTGACATATCAGATGATGAGCCATTGATGGTTGACAACCAAAGACAACATCAAACTAGGTACCAAAAAAACAGGTAGAGTCCAAGGAGGCTGAAGCAGAAAATGTTACATTGGATGAGGACTCAGTGGTTGAAGTAATATTGGAAGATAAGAAACAACAGCAGGCACCACAAAATGTACCAGATACCAATCAGGCTCCATTAGGTGGTGAATTAAAGAAAGATACACCATTGGTTAACACTTCAGCATATCACCACCCACATCACCCCACAAGAAAACAACCAACAAGATGGCAAATAATTAACCATAGGGACAACAACCCTGCATGACAGATAGAGAGGGGCGACGATCCACCTACTACGCATCAACATAGAAGAGCCGCCAGGGTCAACCTCCATCTTAAGCAAGCGAGGCACCAGCTAGATCGAGAGCTCACCTTTCTCTGGGATGGCTAGATGCATGTGCATGGTACCAGTGGACTACTCTTTTGAGTAGATCTTATTATTTGTGTTCTTCCCATGTTTCGGGGACGAAACATGTTAAGTGGGGTGGAATGTAGTATACCTAGGGGGGATAATATGGGGTACAAAGGGAGGTACCCAGGGGAATAATGTAATAGTGGGATGGGCCATAGTAATAAATAAGGTGGTTAACCCGTATCATGTAAGGGACCACAAGTAGTTAGCAATAATGTAATAAGCCCATGGTATTAGATAGATGGTATTGAGGGAACCATGGTAATGACCCATGGTATTGTATGTATGAGGCCTATATAGAGGCTAGAGACTCCCCATTGAGAGATGTCAAGGATTATTGTATGAACAGGCATATGGCTTGTGGAGTGTTCTCCTTCCTTAAGGAGTGAATGTATGGTGTTGCCCTATCTTAAGGGTTTGATTAATAAAGTGAAGCATTTCTATCTATATTCAGATCTTGTTATTCTTGGGTATATTTCTATTATCTTATATATTTCTGGGTTAGATCTATAACACTGGAGCATTAGTTAAGCCAAATGGAACTATAACAAACTCATAATGCCCATACTTGGTCCAGAAGGATGTCTTGTAAATGTCCTCTTCTTTGATGTGTACTTGATGATATCTAGATCTTAGATCAATCTTCGAGAACACTGTTGCTCCCTTCAACTGATTGAACAAATCATCAATCCTTGGTAACGGATACATGTTATTGATGGCCACTTTGTTCAAATGCCTGTAGCAATACACAATCTGAGAGTCCCATATTTCTTCTTCAAAAACAATATCAGTGCGCCCCATGGTGATACACTTGGCCTAATGTATCTCTTGTAACATTTCCTTCAACTGTAGCTTCAACTCTACCAACTTAGGTGTGCTCATCTTGTAAGGTGTTTTTGATGTTGGAGCTGCCCCTGGCACCAACTCAACAGAAAAATCTACCTCCCTGTGAGGTGGAAACTCTTAACTATCCTCAGGAAATACATCCTTGAACTGTTGTATAACTAGTTACCTGCTCAAAACATCTGTATCCTCAACTTCCTTACCCTTGTCACTAGAAATGTGTACTGCAAATAACATACACCCTTTCTTGTGACTGTGCTTTGCTTGCATAGTTGTTACCATTCTAACTAATGTGGCTTTCTTCTTACCTTGTAAGACTCTTGGTTCTCCATTGTCATCCAAGCACTCAATGGCCTTGTCATAGCAATCCACCTTGGTTTTATGAAGGTACAACCAATCCATGCCCAACAACATATTGTATGATCCCAATAGTATTACATTCAAATGTGTTGCGGTAGGCATACTATTCAAACCAAATGCACAAGCTCTTACCCAATGATGAACTCACTTATTAGTACCTGTAGCCAACTGCACTAACCAAGATTATGCATGCAATTTCTTACTCAAACCACACTTATCCACCAAGTCAAGACTACATAACTGTCATTAGATCTAAGTTCAATCAAAATAGAAATAACTTGATCACAAAGGTTACTGTTCATCTCAATAATAGATGCCTGACGGTCTCCCTATTTTTTACCCAATGTTTCATAAATATGAGGAATGCTCTAACCAACATCCCCAACAGTTTGTATGTCATGTGCACTATATTTCTGAGGCCTACCACCCTGATTTTGCGGACAGTCTCTCCTATGATGATCTTTGCCACAAGTCCAACACTCTATAGGCTTTGAGGCTGCATCTTTGCTTTGCTCCTCAAATCGATGTCCCTATTGTTGGAAAATTAGAAAGGCAGTAAAGAGTTTCTCGATCTTGATAATTACTTGTGATGTTACTTGTTATCAATATTCTTTATATCTTCTTTCTTTAGTTCATCAAGCAATTACATAAAGAAGCAACACATAAAACAATGAACACAAGATGTAGGCACATGTTAGGGAAAAACCCCCTCTGAGGGGAAAACCAAGTCAAAGTAATTCTTCCTTTCAATAGAATTCTTCAAGACTCTTCACCCTAGACCTTGACCAGACCTTCCCTCCATGCCAAGTCAGCCTCCAGAAGATTGATCTCTTTCCAGCAACTTCGACTATGCAACAACTTGTGGCAGCTTGCGGCTTCTAGAAGCAATCCAACTTGGGACACTTCATTCTCCCAATCCAGATGAGGAAATAGAGAGATACCACCACCAAACTTTCGATTTTTCTTGACTCCTTAAACTCCCCCAAACTCACATTCACTTTGGCTTCCCGACAACAGACTTTCCCAACCTCCTACTTTGCACTTCTACTCGACAAACAATTTTTCACACTTCTGCCCAAAAGAGAGAGAATGAGAGGTGATGCTCCAAATGAATTTGTAGTCCTTCCTTTTATAGGATTCTTGTGGGGTAGAATGGGTCCTTAGGCTGAATTGATCTTCTTTTAGGCCAACATGCTGTGGAGGTTCCATAATTTGAACTCAATAATAAACCGATTTACATGATTCAAAAGCCAAAGAAGGGTCTCTTTAAATGTACAATAATTCTATAGACTCTGAATAAATCCTAGAAGGCCTCAATGGGAAATTTTACCTAAAACATGGTGACCCAAGCATGAAATCCATGCTTTGATAAGTCACAATAACAATAATAATAATTTTCTTTATTCTTTTGACAAGTACATTATTGAAGACAAAACATAGTTACTTTTTTCAACACTCCCTCTTAATTAGGGAGGTATTCATAATGTACATATACAATGGAAGATCTCAAAATATATGAACCATGAAGAACTTTTAGGCACCGCAATTCCATACTAGATTCCTGACCAAGGCAATCTATCCAACCAATCGTTCAACAATTTAGGCACCGCAATTCCATGGAATAGATTCTTGACCAGGGAAATCTATCCAACCAGTCACTCAACGATTTAGGCACCACAATGCCATGGACTAGATTCTTGACCAGGGCAATCTATATAAACATTCACTCAACAATTTAGGCACCACAATTCCATGGACTAGATTCCTGACCAGGGCAATCTATCCAGGTGGTACTAAGATGGACTCAAGCTTTCAGCCCCTCTAGGTACCATCAGGCTTACTTGCTAACCACCAACCCAAAATCTAGGTGTGTGTCAGAGCTCAATTACCAACACCACCTTTCCAACTTGGGGACTCAAATATCAACACAAAGTGTCAACCAAATGTCTCCCCAGGCAATGCTTCACTCACAAATCCTCATACCCCTTGATCTAGTAGATCAAGAATAACCAATCTCTCCAAATCAACTGATTGGTAACCAACATGATTTCCTTCGAGAGATTCATTTGTACAAACATAACCACAATCAATAACATACTTAAACATGTACATAATCAAATACAAACCTCCGGGGTCTTATAGACAACAAATGTTGCTTCTCATATTTTCATAATAGTACTATCAACCGAATCTTTGACATAAGATTCCTTGATCATATTTTTTTCTTCCTACTTCAGATGCAACAACATATTCCTCAATGGGATCCTACTTTCCTTCTTTCAGCGGCACTACAAAATGCATTCTCAAATTTCTTACTTATGGCCTTCACTAAGACTTACGGTTGTTAGTCTTGGTCTAGTGCATGACACATGAAGCGGATAACCATATATGTCACTCCCTCCCAACTAGGAAGCACCTCTTTATCTGGACTCCCTCTTAATCTTAGGGAGATCTCTTCTACTCATACTTCCTCCGGGAGATCAGCTTCTTCTTTTCGACATCAGAGAATATTTTGTGGTTTCCAACTATTATCATACTCATCATGCTTGCCACATCGAACATCTTCACCAAGTTGAAGATTTTGTACCTACACAACTTAGATAACAATTACAACCAAATCTATAGAATCATGATGTTAGCCATATCATAATCACGGAATCATTTCAACTTTATTCATATCAGATACACATACTTAATTGTAAACAAGAGACATATACTCTTCAACATCTTGCTAGGGACTTTGTTATACACCCTAGACTATTTCCATAACAACATTCATTCCATCTAAGGTTTCAATATGTCTTCCAAAGGTATGACATACCTTACAACAACATATAGAAAACCCTAGAAACCATTCTCACAAGTATGGATATACAAATCATCTAACAACCTTTCAAAACACATGTGTTAGACTTCTCACTAGGAATTCATACAAATCCTAGATTTCATACAAAAGAATCAATCAAAGTCAATCACAGCTTAATCATTAACCCGAATAGCTTCCACTAGGGTTAGTTCAAAACCCCTAGATTTTCAATCAACCATATTAACATGACCAACTACTACTAATGTTACTTTTAAACCATAGATTTCCATTTTCACAAATTCAACAATCTTATACACATCTCAAATCATCATATTCTAGAGATTTTAATTTGACTAAGGTTTAATTCCAAAACCTTAGATTTCCAATCTCAACAATCATTATAAATCTCAGATTGTTGTATTTCCCACTAGACAATGTCACTACTAGGGCTTAACTATAACACCCTAGATTTCCAAACGTCAACATCCTAGAATTTCAGAGAAGGACTTCATTAAATCCTAAGACTCCTGACCATCAATGACTAGGTCATTACACATATCTAAAAATTCATAACCATACATAAGCATATCATATGTTCAATAACATTAATACATCTGACCTAGACCAAGCTAGGGATTCAACCAAAAGTAGATATCTCTATATGCCTAGATTTCATCATCATGAAACATATATTTCATATCATGTGTTAGTCAAACCCAACTTCACAACAATATCAAATAAGAGATAAACACATAATCATTTTGATTACACTAGGGTTTGATAAAACAACACACACATACTAAATAAATCAATTCTAAGACAATATAAGGGAATTTTTCACACATTCCACCAAACCCTAATGAGCTAGGGTTCAAATGTAGAACACACATTCCACCAAACCCCAATGAGCTAGGGTTCCAATGTAGAACACACATTCCACCAAACCCTAATGAGCTAGGGTTCCAATGTGAAAACATAGAAAACCCTATACCAAAACTTCAAAGGTTCCGGGATTTTAGATCTTATAAGTCCATCCTAACAAGTTAGGATTTCCCGATGATACCAAAATACCAAATATTAAATCATCAATAAAGAATCCAACTAGAAATTCACAATATCCCTAATTAGTTTAGGGTTTCAGACATTCACAACAGAATACCCTTCGGTTAGGGTTTTCCAGAACCTGTCTAGGGTTCTATAAAATCATATAAGTGTGGGGTGGGTAGATTTATCAAGAGATGAATCACCCAAACAAGAATCACTATGATTGAATACTTCTAGTCATAAGAAGGTTAGTAATAGATCATCAAATGAATAATCTTTTCAATCAATGAATTCAAAGCATACCTTTGTTTCTTGACTAGTATTGTCTTGAGAGATCCTCCTTCTTGTGGATTTTTCCCTAATAAAGCCAACAAAGGGATAAAGGTGATTAGTATTTAATATATCAAAACTAAATGAGTAAACGAAAGACATGAGATACTTATCTTTGAGAGTTTTTGGGAGCTCCCTCCAAGGCTTGAGGGAAAACTACAAACTTAAATACAAAAATATCTTTTCCAAAGATATGTTAAAAACTTATAAATTCTAAAACATATACAACAAATTATGTAAAGAAAATGAATTAATAGTGTAAGTCCCTAATGTCAAATTCTTCAGGCTTGACTTTCTTTGAGTCTCCTTCTTCAGCAAAGTTGGCTTGATCTTTTCCTCTCTTCTTATTCCTAGGATTCTTGAGACAGTCACTCTTATAGTGACCCTTTTTCTTCCTTGGTCCCTTCGATCTCTTTCCTTTATGATGAGAAACATAATCATTTGATAATTCTTCGGGATTGGCAGCCATAGAGACCCTTAAGTCTTCTTGACTACATGTAACCCATAATTCTTCAAAGGTGGGAGCTACTTGACCGATTTTCATAATAGTGAATAGATTTGACAAGGCTTCATACATCTCATGAGCATGATTTATGTTAGGTATGAATGGGGCAATACGGTCTTTTATCTCTTCTACCATCAAATTCATAGCCACCAATTCTAGATCCATGAATTTCGCTTTGTCGGCATCACTGGCTTCTTTACATTTTCTTTAACCAGATCTAATACCTTGTTCTTCTTGAGGATTAGGTCAATCCTTTCTTCCAGGATCTGAAGTTAGATTCTCCTTCAAACTTGTTCTCACCCTTGATAGATTTAGACATCATCCTTTAATATAATAGATTCCTTCCTTGAGATAGTGCCTTTGAATGGATCTACCTTTTTCTTCTTTCTTCACCAAATCTCTGATACCATGTTGGAAAATTAGAAAGGGAGAAATGATTTTCTCAATCTTGATAATTACTTGTGATGTTAGTTGTTATTACGATTCTTTATATATTATTTATTAAATTCATCAAGCAATTACACAAAGCAACAACGCATAAAACAATGAACACAAGATGTAGGCACATGCCAAGGAAAAACCCCCTCCGAGGGGAAAACCTAGTAAAATTAATTCTTCCTTTCAATAGTATTCTTTGAGACTCTT
Source organism: Pinus tabuliformis (assembly GCA_031772625.1). NCBI lineage: Eukaryota > Viridiplantae > Streptophyta > Pinopsida > Pinales > Pinaceae > Pinus > Pinus tabuliformis. Next base: position 44,780,742 of record CM062804.1, on the reverse strand, counting down.
CATGCTAGACCTTGACCAGACCTTCCCTCCACAACAAGTCAGCCTCCAGAAGATTGATCTCTTACCAACAACTTCGACTATGCAACAAATTGCAACAACCCACGGCTTTCAACAGTAGTCCAACTTGGGACACTTCATTATCCCATTCCATAACAGGAAACAGAGAGAGACCACCACCAAAATTTCAATTTTCCTTGACTCCTTAGACTCCCCCAAACTCGCATTCACTTCGGCTTCCTGGTAGCAAACTTTCCTAGCCTCCTACTTTGAACTTCTACCTGACAAACAAATTTTCGCACTTATTCCCAGAAGAGAAAGAATAAGAAGTGATGGTCCAAATGAATTTGTAGTCCTTCCTTTCATAGGATTTTTATGAGGTAGAATGGGTCCTTAGGCCGACATGGTGTGTAGGTTCCATAATTCATATTTGGCTCAATACTAAACCGATTTACATGATTCAAAAGCCCAAGAAGGGTCTCTTTAAATGTACAATAATTCTATAGACTCTAAATAAATCCTAGAAGTCCTCAATGGGGAATTTGACCTAAAACATGGTGACCCATCCCTTGTCAAATGCATTGAACCTCTTAGGTGCTGCAACATTCTCCTTATTACCTGAATCCTATGGTCTTACTCGCTTCTTGTCCCATTTCCCTTTTTTCTTTGCATTGCCTTTCCAATCTGACTTAGTCTCAGAACCACGCTCCGATTGTTCATAGAAATGCCTTAGCTTTCAGATGGCCTCCTCCAATGATCTAGGTTCATTGAACTTAATCCTATCTTTGAATTCCATTGTTAACCCACTAGTGAATCTCTAAATCTTGGCCTTCTCCTCCTTGAGGTAAGACACAGACCTCAGTAGCTCCAAGAAATTGCTAGTGTACTCATCATCTGTTATAGATCCCATCTTTAATTCATAGAATTCCTTTTCCCTGTCATCAAATTATCTCTCTGATAGGTACTTCCTTTTGAATAGTCGCTCAAACCCATTCCAAGTCAAGTCCTCCTCCTATATACCTTTGTAATTATTCACATCTTCCCACCAAATGTTTGCTTTACCTTGAGACTGAATGTAGCTACTCTGGCTTTCATGTTCTCTGAATTGTTAGGATATTCTGACACATAGGAAATAGTTAAGTATAACTTGGTCTAGTGTAGAGTTAGGTAAAGTGTGTTTCTTTACTATGTACTTTTGTAACTTACAATTTGACGGTCACGATATGTTCTAGACATGAAGTGATCTGACAGTTCATTCTCTCCTCGGTATTACTGATATTTGATCCGTGGCTTAACACCCGATTGGTCCATGATCTCTATTTAAAGAGCATGGAGGGTCATTTGTAGGGTAACCGTTCATGAGAGAAGCTTATGTAAATTTCATTCTTTTATTAATAAATTGCCTGAAGTGGCCGTGTTGGCTCAGGCCGTGGACTGTTTCCCTCTTTCAGGGTTTTAACCACGTCAAGAATACTGGTGTATTGATCTGTGATCTGTTTGTGAGCGGTGTCCTTTGTTGTTCTATCTGAGGAACCTACCCTGTAAATTCCTACATGGTATCGGAGCCACAAGGCCTCCTTACCAGCTTCTACAACACCACGATACTCTGCTTCTGCTGAAGAAAGAGAAATGGCACTTTGTTTCTTGCAAGCCCATGTAATAGGTCCTGAACCAAGACTGAACACATAACCTGCAGTAGAATTCCGATCATCGGGGTCACCAGCCCAATCGGAATTAGTGAAACCAACCAATAGAGGAGATGCTTCTGCACTGTAATGAATCCCAAACTAAACTATACCTCAAACATAACAAAGTATTCTTTTAGCTACTTTCCAATGACTTTCATGTGGGTTTTGCATAACTAAGCAATAAGGCCAACAACAAAGGAAAGGTTAGGACGAGTATGGGTCAGATACAAAAGTTTTCCTACAAGTTGACGGTATAAGGTAACATCAACTTCAGGGGATTTAGTACAAGTGACTGAAAGTTTGGTTCCAGAATGAAAGGGAGAAGGGGCCGGCTTACTGTCTTCCATGTGAAAATGGCGTAGAAGATCACAGGCATACTTGGACTGGAAAAGGGAAATACCTTCCTTGGATTGCAAGAATTGAAGACCAAGAAAATAATGCAAGTGTCCTAAGTCTGTCATTTCAAAATTCTTTTTAAGGCCGGACTTCACATGGTTTATAAGGTTGGGATCACTACTAGTAAGGATAAGATCATCAACATAAAGAACAAGAATGATAAGAGACTTGCCCACTTTCTTGGTGTAGACAATATTGTCAGAATGACACCTAGAAAAGCAAGTTTCTAAAAGAAAGTTATCCATTTTGGCATACCAATCCTGAGGGGATTTCTTGAGACCATAAAGGGATTTCTTAAGCTGACATACAAGGTTGGATTCTGTTTGTATAAAGCCAGTAGGTTGTTCCATATAGATTTCTTCTTGCAATTCCCCATGCAAGAAGGTAGATTTAACATCCAACTGATGGAATTCCCATTTGAAAGAGGCAACAAGGGAAAGAACAAGGCAGATAGAGTCATTTTGGCAACAGGGGAGAAGGTTTCAGTATAGTCAATGCCTTGAAATAGTGAAAAACCCTTAGCAACAAGATGAGCTTTATGTTTATCAACTTTTCCATATGGTCCATACTTGGTTCTGTAAACCCATTTGCATCTAACAAGTTTTCGTCCCTTTGGAAGAGGAACAAGATCCCATGTATCATTTGCCAATAATGAACAATATTCTTCATTCATAGCTGCGTCCCAATCTGGATGGCCTGAAGCTTCTGCAAAGGTGTCAGGATCATAATTTGATGAAGCTTGAGCTAGTAAAGAAGAGGTTATATCGAACTGAGAACGTGTACGTCGCTGATCTATAGGATCACCAGCAAGAGCACCTGCTGCATCCCAAGTAGCACGGACCCATTTTGGAAGCTGAGGAGTTGAAGGAGGATCCTGAGAAGGTGGGGAAGGATTGTCATCCTCGCTGTCATCATCTGAAGAAGAAATATTTTCAGAAGTAGAAGGGATAGAGAGAGGTTGCACATCCGCCGAACTAGGGTCGTAGGCCGATATATTTTCAGCAAAATTTACATCTCTTCTAATGATAACATTTTTGGACTTAAGTGGAATAAGTCTATGTCCATTGACATCTTCAGAATACCCAACAAAAATACATTTTTCACTCTTAGGTTCTAAAGCTTTATGTTTCTCATTTGGAATATGGGCCCATGCTTCACTTCCAAAAACATAAAGTGACTTACATCTGGTTTAATTGAGCTCCATGCTTCTTCTAGAGTGATATTCTTTAAAACCTTAGTAGGAGTGTGATTTACTATGTAATTTTCACAGTTAATTGCTTCTGCCCAAAAATTAAGAGTACGTCCTTTAGATTGAAGCATACAATTAGCCATTTCCTTTAAGGTGCGATTCTTCCTTTCAACTACACCATTTTGTTGTGGAGTATATGGAGCAATATGTTGCATTTGAATTCCATTCTCAGTGCAAAAGTTGATGAATTTGTTGTTAACATATTCTCCGCCATTATCGGATCTTAGCTTAAGAATTTGATGTCTAGATTGTTTTTCAACAAAGGCCTTAAAGGCCAAGAACATGTTAAATACCTCACTCTTGAGTTTTAAGAAGTATACCCAAGTGCATCTGGGGAAATCATCAATAAAAGTTAAGAAATACTTGTAGCTAGAAAATGAAACAACTGGAAGTGGACCACATAAGTCACTATGCACAAGTTGTAAAGGGGTTGAGGCGTGCCAAGAGGCATGTTTTTCAAAACTATACCGATGATGTTTTCCAGTTACACATCCAGAACAAACACCATCTCTGCAAGATACCATTGGAAGACCTGTCACCATATTTTCTTTACATAGATTCCGAAGGGAGCAATAGTTTACGTGACCAAATCGCTCATGCTAAAGTTTGCTCACTTCATCATTATGAGCAACAAATACCAAGGGAAGATTTGATGAGCCAAAGTTGTTAAACTTATACAACCTTGTATAATCATTAGCAATGCCAGTAGCATAAATCTCTCTAGGATCTCTTAGGTCCTTAACTAGCATTTGCACCACATGTTGCAAAGGAAACGCCGTAAGGCGGACATAAAAGAAGAAATTTTCGTACAAAGTTCTCTGAGTATGTTTCTAATTGCAAACCATTAATCATTAACCCCAGACGCATACTCTCTAGATGACAAAGAGAGTTTAAAAAGTGGAATGTTATCATTCATGTTTATATTTTGAGCCCATTAAAAAATCACCGATTACGAGATTTCACAATTAAGAGACTTCACAATAAGGGAGTCCCCTTTTAGAGGATTTGTAATGTTTGTGTCATGTAAAGCACCCAGACATGTATGTAATATTTACAACATAAAAATGCTACATGAGTGGCATAAGAAGGAAAGTGTGTTGATACGAAGCTACTCTTTGTTTTACACTTTCACCCATGAAGAAATGTCAAAACAAAGCAGATAGGAAGGTACCTTATAAAGAGTCTAGGTGTTTTAAGCCTTGATGAAGGCCACATTCCTTAGAGTCACAAGTCAAAGATTTGGAATTTATTAATGAGAGTGAATTCAAGGCTTTGAACTCTGCAATATGAATACAGAGAAACACTCCTTTCGTCCACTTTGTGACTTATTATCAAGATAAAACATAGGTGTATAATGTATTCATGAAGACAGATTAATGTCAAAGACAAATAAACCTAATGTTCTTTGTAAATTGTCTCTGTTCTTCTAAACACATGCACACTTGCAATACCCAACTTTTTGTTGGTATTGTTGCATAACTGCTAGATTTTTCCCACGCCTACCTTGCATGAGGAATTGATCACAAACCAAATATAAATGTCATTTTCTGCTAAATTTATCATGCAACCCAAACTATCCATCTTGCCAGCAGAAGACAAATAATCAGTATAAACTATGAGCAGGAACAAGGCACTTGTCACAACATGCATATTGTTCCATTTCTGCGAGTACAACAGTCCACCTGAATACAAAGAAACACTCCTACGCTCCTTTAGTCCACTTTGTAACTTGTTATCAAAATAGAGGATAGTTGTATTTAACGTATTCATGAAGACAGAACAATGTCAAGACAAACAACACTGGTGTTCTTTGTATGTTGTCTCCATTCTTCTTAACACATGCACACATGTAATACCCGTCTTTTTGTTGATATTGTTGCAAAATTGCTAGGTTTTTTCCCACCCCTACCATTGCATGAGGAACTGATCACAAACCACATTGCCTGCGAAATTTATAATGCATCCCAAACTATCCATTTAACTCTCGTAAACTTCCATTCATTTTAATACCAAAAGTATCCTTAAAAACCTTCTTGATAGCATTAATCTCTCCGAGATCTCCTGCTTGGGTTGAGGTTGCATATGCATTGATATAGTTGAATTGCAGTGTTATTGAGGATACGATAATTGGTCATTAAGAATTTATAAGTTTCAATAAAATATTAAAATTGTACTAATTCTACAACACTGATGATCCTTTATTGAAAAACCAAAAGCACTGACCTCCTTTGATAAAATTCTTGCATCTTCCAGAGCTTTCCGAATGCAAATTAAAACTCCAAGTCCATCAAAGTGTGGATCGTTCATCTGGAAAACATCACAAGGGATAGTGCAGCTTACGTTGGGCTTTTGATTGAATTCTCAAGAATTTCAGGGATCATGGCTTTGAATGTTGACCTAATTTTTGAAATCTTAAAGCGAGTGGATGGCACAACAATTGCCAATGTACAGTGTGTGTCCTCTCTATTTTCTGCTCTGCAACAAGAGAAGATCATAGCTGGGAGGAACTACGCTTCTCACTATGAATTTGCAATATTTACATAACATTTCCATTAACATTGGAAATATAGAATGCATAAATTATTGCAATCCTCTACTATGGCATGATTTTTTCCTCCACTTGTTCCACAAATTTGACCATTTCGGTTTGGAAGAAAACTTCGGTGGGTCAATGAATTCTATGCCAATATGCTTGTATAATCGCAGAACCATGCGTTGATGCATTGACTACGAATGGTCCGCATTTTGCTATCGATTAGGAAACTTCTGAGTCCATTACCAAAGAGCATGTGTTGTGCCACTTCACTCTCCATATGCCATGGAATTTTGGGAATCTTGCTTTTTTCCAGTGGTAATATTATATAGCTAATCCAAGACAACCGCATAAATTATTATTAGATGTCATCCTATAGATCAAAATGACAAAAGGATGGCAGGTGGTGCCTTTCTGGATAACAGGGTGTCTAAAAGGGTAGCCTGGTTCCTTATGTACTGTCTTGCTTCACTATATTATTTCATGTTTCAACATGTTAAAAGACGGATTAGAATTTCCATAAGGAGCTTCATCATTCAAAGAGACAGGCATGATCCAGCTAGAAGTAGGGGATATTTTGGAATTTGTTTCCAATGAATTTCCAGACAAGCCAAGGGAAATTTGTGCCCTCTTAGTGCAATGCACGCCAAGAAGTTCAGAATATTTAGCTTTTTACTTGGAGACACTTTTGAGCCAATACCAAGCAAGCACTAGAAGCAATGCTTTGCGAGATATCACAAAATGCCCAGCTTGATTTCTGCAGGTATTAAATTTGCAGAAGCCAGGTTTTAATCTTGTATACTCTGTATTAGAGTTAGTTAACATTAACTCTCATGGCAACGAGGCAGAATTATATACTGCAAGGTTGAAGCAATTCTATAGACTTTTCAGTAGTACTACTCTCTTGCACTGATCTCTGAAAGAGTATATTGTAGATATATTTAGCTCAGCTTCAGCAGAAAAGCTGCTCAACAGGTTCATGATATGCCTGGCAGAATACTGTCTTGAAACAGTTTCTGATGTTTTTCCGTTGTTGAACGACATGGTGTTTCAAATAAAGAGTGGAGAAAGCATTGATTGCTACTGTTAGTTCCTTGTGGGTTTGCTCACCGCTCAGGCGGGAAATGCAATTTCCTAACAAACGCTAATCTTCCAGGGAATAAAATGTCGTTGTTAGTTGAAATTACAAGTTTACAAACAAATGACGAGGCTTTGGGAAATTGTTTGAAGGGGTTTCCTTGTGTTAAGAATCAGGGAAGATATGGCTATATTGATGTGTACATGGACACTTATTTTCGATTGCTCCAGGAGGATTTCTTATGGGGTTTGAAGAAGGGTATCTCTGCTCTAAGGAAGAATTCGTTACAGGATGCGCCAAGGCACTTGAAGATTTGGAAAAATGGTTATGTTCTGGGAATCCATTTCGGTGGAAGCTATTCACAACTGTGGCAATACATGTAAAGAAGCTGAAGAATTATAAGCGTCCACTGTCCGGAAGCCTTCTTTGTCTCTCCGATGATGGAGGGAACTTTGAGTCCCCAATTTGGGGTGTTGTGGCTCACTGTGAATATTCTGTGAATGGAATGATCATGCTTGCAAGGATTGTGGATGGAAGAAGCGGAACAGGAGAAGTGGAGATCCAGGCAATTGGTTGACTCTTGTGTGCCAGCTCAAATATTGTGATAGCTGAAAGCCCTACATTTTACAAGGCCTATTGACCTGTATTGAAAGCATTCCAGGAGAAAGATATGGTAAGGGTCATTTCACTAGCAACCGAACCAAATAGAATATCCTCCTTTGCAACTAAGAAAGGTTGAATCCTCTTTGTTTGATACAATGGAGGAAGCCCTGTGGTGGACCTGACGAGGATATTTTGGTCAAAATCCCACCATGTAACTTGTGGCCCTTGGATTGTCACCCAATATGTAATCAATCAACCATTAGAACACCACCAACAACATCATCACTAGAACAAACTAAAACCAAATTGATTGCATCCTATAAGAGAAGGCTACTTGGAAGACTGTGGTCATTTCCAGCAATTCCCTATAAAGTCTGGCCAAAAATCCCAAAAATCCCACCATAGGCCATTTCCAGCATTTCCCTCCCTAAAGTCTGGCCAAAAATCCCACCATAGGCCTACTGTTGTAGTTTGTAGGTTTTGTCCGCTTATAGTTGTCTCTTGCATCTACGAAGTTATCATTGTTATCAGGTCCTGCAACAACAATACCAAATAAAACATTAGGGTCATTCCACTAGCAATCAAACCATATCGAATATCCTCCTTTGCAACTAAGAAAGGTTGAATCCTCTTTGTGATGCAATGGAGGAAGCCCTGTGGTGGAACTGACGAGGATACTTTGGTCCATATTCCACCATGTAACTTGTGGCCCTTGGATTGTCACCCAGTATGCAATCAACTTGCAAGAGAAAGATTTTAGCCAATAGACTGGAGAAAATTTCAGTATTTCTAGCTCGTAGGCTAACTGAATTATCATAACGAATAATCATAACTCACCAAGAAGACATTCCACGCACCAAAAGCAATGTTCTGCGAGACATTAGAAAATGCCCAGCTGGATTTCTGCAGGTATTAAATTTACAGAAGTCGTGTTTTAAACTTGTATACTCTGTATTAGAGTTAGTTAACATTATCTCGCATGGCAACGAGGCAGAATTATATACTGCAAGGTTGAAGAAATTCTATAGGATTTTCAGTGGTACTTCTCTCTTGCATTGGTCTCTGGAAGAGTATATTGTAGATATATTCAACTCAGCTTTAGCAGAAAAGATGCTCAAGAAATTCATAATACGCCTTGCAGAATACTGTCCTGAAACAGTTTATGATGTTTTGTCGTTGTTGAATGACATCGTGTTTCAAAGAAAGAGTGGAGAAAACATTGATTGCCACTGCCAGTTCCTTCTGGGTTTGCTCACCGCTTAGTGGGAAATGCAATTTCCTTAACGAACGTTAATCTTCCATGGAATAAAATGTCGTTGTTACCTGAAATTACAGGTTTACAAACATATGATGAGGCTTCGGAAAATTGTTTGAAGGGATTCCCTTGTGTTAAGAGGGGAAGCTATGGCTCTATTGATGTGTACAGGGACACTTATTTTTTATTGCTCCAGGAGGATTGCATCTGGGGTTTGAAGAAGGGTATCTCTGCTCTAAGGAAGAAGTCATTACAGGATGCGCCCAGGCACTTGAAGATTTGAAAAATTGGTTATGTTCTGGGAATCCATTTCGGTGGAAGCTGTTCTGGCAAGTATAAATATTTTAAATGTAAAAATTATGACATGAATAATGCAGAAGAAGTCATTACAGGATGCGCCCAGGCACTTGAAGATTTGGAAAATTGAAGATTTGGAAAATTGGTTATGTTCTGGGAATCCATTTCGGTGGAAGCTGTTCTGGCAAGTATAAATATTTTAAATGTAAAAATTATGACATGAATAATGCAATTGTATTCACATATTACTGTAAAAAAAAAATTAGTGATAAATTTATCCACCCGGCATTGTACTAAATATTTAATAAAAGTTAATATGCATGAACAAAAAAATATATTTTACCAATTTTGTATTACAAACTTAATAAAAATTAATATGCGTGAATACAAAAACATATATTTTACCAATTTTAGAATTACTCCAGTTTTTCTGTAAATCCAACTTACATTTGAGTTGTGTGCAGTGACTTCATTTTTTATCTGTGATATTCCTTATGGCAAGAACTATACTAATTATTTCGATGAATAGTTTAAGTTGATTGTGTATAATAAAAAATAAAATCAGTTAAGACATGCAATCTTTTCTTGGTTATCTGTGATATTCCTTATGGCAAGAACTATACTAATTATTTCGATGAATAGTTTAAGTTGATTGTGTATAATAAAAAATAAAATCAGTTAAGACATGCAATCTTTTCTTGGTCCACCCTGCAACGATAGTGAGTTCTCGATGAAAAATAACTCGATCAGCTATCCATGGCTCAAATACATATTTATTTAATCACTGCAAATAGAAAATTAAGAGCAAAGAGAAAATTATGCAAAATTTTTATTGCAAATAGAAAATTAAGAGCAAAGAGAAAATTATGCAAAAATTAAAGATAAAAGAAGAGTGCCTACTGTCAGAACCCTCTATGCCCCAGTTTTCCTGTTGTAAGTCGCAGGGTGGGAATTGCAGGGTGGGAAGGGTCAACTTGCAGGCTGAAGGGAACGCGCAAATGAGCGTTGAGCATGGGTAGGAACCCAGCCGGAGACAACCAGAAGGGTTGGTGGTCAGAAGGTCTCAAGATCGATCCTACATTCACCTCTTAAGCAAGAATTGCACTACATGGATTATTATGGTGACATATATTGTCACATAGAAAAAATAATATGGCACTGGGAATTTCATGGTTAGAAGTGGGCAACACAACCAACAAAAACCGAAGTCTGTTTAAATACAAATAAAAAGACATCATACACGTAATTATGAAAGTTTATCCAACCGCACTTTCTGCAGCAAAGCTAGAACAACATACATACAAAAAGTTGGAACACTTACGGAACAAAACACACATTTGCTTGAAAATCTAGGAATCATTTTAAAGGGCAAATCTGAAATGGGTATAAAAATAACACCGCTGCAAGATGTTAGGGGATCCCTCTGCGAATCCGTGAGCTCCTTCAGAATCTTTTTTGACACCCATAAAAAAGAAAGAAGCACAATAGAGCCTATAAATTGAAATCCCCACAAATAAAACTTAATCCTACCAAAAAAAGCGAGCAATGAAATTAAGAAACACACACCATGGAAAAAAACCAAAACCATTCCATGCATATTGAGTAAACTAAAATAGGGAAAAGGCAAACTATAATAGTTGCAATTCAGACATTACCCAGACAAATCACCCATTGGAATGCCCTTTCTCGATATTGTGGAGCGATTCCAATTGAAACTCTGGTTAAATAGGGAGGAAGCATCCAACATACATATGCAGGTAACTTTCCGAACCCTTAAAAAAACGCAACCCACATACAAAAAGCTAGAACATCATACATACAAAAAGATGGAACAGTTACATATTCTTTGCGCCAGAAAGCTGCATAAAACAAAACAAACATTCGCTTGAAAACCCAAGAATCAATTTAAGGGGAAAATCTGAAATGGATGTAAAAAAAAATAACTGCGTTGCAAGATGTTTGGGGATACCACTACAAATCCTGGAGCTCCTCCAGAATCCTTTTTGAAACTATGGCTGCAACTTTGAATGTTGTGCAAACCCTTCACTTATTAAAACATACGAACCGAAGAATACAGATATGTCACAAGGCGATTGATATAATAATCCAATCTGATGGTCTAACAAAACGATTGGATGATGCACAACCGCACACAGTGACACGGCGCGGAGTAGCAAGACCTAGCTGTCAGAAAAACCAAGCGAGACCTAACTGCCACATAAACCTACCAGTGGCATGGAGCCTCGTAGCGGTAATGTTTTGAACAATAAATACTCATGTTTGGTTAGTTACAAACCTAACAGGATCGAACGGTAGAGTTTGTTTTAATCGTCTAACATGTAAGATCGACGATGCACAATGAGACAAGTGGTATGGAGAGGGAGTCTATTTCAAAGGGAAACGCCTTACGGCGTCGTAAAAACGCCTTACGGCGTAATTAAAGCAAAAATGGTCGTTGAGGTAACGTGGCTGTTGTAAAATAATTAATAAATATGGTGATCGGTTGAGGCACTGTTGTCCATGATCTATCCTTCTTGGCCTTCCATCCTTTTTCGTTTCATGGATATGTACTCTATAAAATCCCACGCCACGCCAGGCTTCTGCAGACAATATAGCTTAATCTGATATGTCGCCACCATATCCATCAATTTATACATCGCTTTTATTTGTTCTCGAAAAGGGCGTGTCCCATATAATACCCAGAATGAATCACTACATTGATGAATACCTGCAGTATATTTTCTCTCTTTTAAGTATAATGATAAGGATTTAAATGGGAAACTAAGCTCCGTCAATTAGTATTACAAATAAAATTGAATTTTATAAGAACCGTAAAGACTAAGATTACGCACCGGGATAATCAAATCCACGGAAAAAGCATTATGTTTTAAATAGTGGGAAGAACTTGACCTTTCACTCCACTGAGAACTTTATTAGCCTCCGTGGAATAAGAATTCCATTCCTCTCAAGTCCCGACGGACAGGGCTTCCCCTAACGCCGCCACATCAAGACGGTTAACCACTACGAAAAGTCTGAGCTTAAGGTAAATCTCCATAAATACTAGTAAACAAGAACAAAAAATTAAAGTGTCAAGCCGAATGTCATGAAAAAACAAAAAGAAAATACTATACGGGTCTTTACCTCATTCGGAGTTAGCGTCCATCCGAATCTCCATATACTACTACGCTGGAGGAAAATAAATCACCGTGAGCATAATGACGCTGGTTAAGAATTCGAAATAATGTGTGTTGTTGCACAGAGGCCTTCCAGCCAAGCCAGCAAAACAAATTAACAAAAATCAAAATCTAAATTGGGTAGCAGGGTTTTGACTTACCCTAATGAACTCCTACCATCTGATTGAACATTGAAATCTCAATCGTTCACAAGAAATGTGCTTACAAGCCACGTGAAGTCACATGTAAAAAAACGCAACCCACATACAAAAAGCTAGAACATCATACATACAAAAAGATGGAACAGTTACATATTCTTTGCGTCAGACAGCTGCATAAAACAATACATACAAAAAGATGGAACAGTTACATATTCTTTGCGCCAGACAGCTGCATAAAACAAAACAAACATTCACTTGAAAACCCAAGAATCAATTTAAGGGGAAAATCTGAAATGGGTGTAAAAATAATTGCGTTGCAAGATGTTTGGGGATACCACTACAAGATGTTTGGGGATACCACTACAAATCCTGGAGCTCCTCCAGAATCCTTTTTGAAACTATGGCTGCAACTTTGAATGTTGTGCAAACCCTTCACTTATTAAAACATACGAACGGAAGAATACAGATATGTCACAAGGCGATTGATATAATAATCCAATCGGATGGTCTAACAAAACGATTCGATGATGCACAACCGCACACAATGACACGGCGCGGAGTAGCAAGACCTAGCTGTCAGAAAAACCAAGCGAGACCTAACTGCCACATAAACCTACCAGTGGCATGGAGCCTCGTAGCGGTAATGTTTTGAACAATAAATACTCATGTTTGGGTAGTTACAAACCTAACAGGATCGAACGGTAGAATTTGTTTTAATCGTCTAACATGTAAGATCGACGATGCACAATGAGACAAGTGGTATGGAGGGGGAGTCTATTTCAAAGGGAAACGCCTTACGGCATAATTACAACATTGTGAGGTGAAAATTCAACGATTTTACCTTCACTTGAATGAGTTATCTGATATACAGATAGAAGGTTGTAGGATAAGGTTGGAACACATAATACATCATTAAATTGATCATTGTTTAGATGAATAGTTCCAGTCCCTACAACACTAAGAGATCTATCATCACCAACATATATATTTTTGGTGTTAAAATCATTTAAAGAAGAAAACATGGCTTTGCTTTTGGCCATGTGATAAGAAGCTCCAGAATCAATGAGCCACTCATGAGAATGAGAAGAAGAAGATACATTTAGTGCATAACCAGACCGATATGTTTGAAAACCACATGCAGAAAGTGCTATTCCTGAACATGAAGTTGAAGTTGAAGAGTGCTCCAAATGGGTGTTATGCTTCTTCATTTCTACTTCCAAGGATTCCATCTTCTTAAAGCATTTGGATTCTAAGTGTCCATTTCAATTACAAAAGTGGCAATGTCTATCAGTCTTCTTCCCTTTGTTTGTATTTTCCTTATCATTTTGTTGAAATGATTTTTCATTTTGAGACTGAAATTGCTTAGGACCCTTGTTTGGTTTAGGACCATTCTTTTTAGGATACTTCTTCTTAGGAATCTTTGAATTTGGTTACTGCTGGGCGGCTAAGGCTTTCTTAGACGAGTTTCCAAGATTAAGAAGACCAATATATAAGACCTTTTCTTGTTCTCTTATTAAAGAATCACAAAAGGCATCAAAAGAGGGGGACTTGTAGTCTTGTCCTTGATAAATAAAGGCTTCTCTAGTAGAATGGAAGGTAGAAACAAACACGGAGTAGGCTGGTCCCAACTTAGTAAGAATGGAATGGATAAGGCTACCATCTTCTTTCTTAACGTTAACACCTTCCAAGAGAAGTCTAAGGGTCTTGAACTTGGACAAAAAATCTTCAATGGAAGAAAATTTATTGGGGTCCAATGTAAGAAACTCATTTTCGAGTTGATGGGCTATAATTTCATTTTTAATTCCAAAAACTTTAGTGAGCTATTTCATTTCTTCATTAGGAGTATCAAGTTCTGCGATATGGAATCTAAGGTCTGGAGAAATAGACATCCCTATCAACCCACATGCTTGATCTTGCCTATTTTCCCATTTGGCTACCTTATCTTCATCTTGAGGTTTGGTTTCTTGGCCTGAGGCTATTCTGTAAAGACCTTTACTTCTAAGTAAATCCACAATGTAGGACCACCATTGGAAGTAGTTGGTGCTGTAAAGAATAACTTGTCATGGACTTTCCATTTTAATAGAAATTGAGGTTGTAGATGCTAAAACTAAGTGTTCCAATGGAAATATCTCGAAAAATTGGGCTGATTAAAAAAAACAACTTTGAAAATGGCTTCCAGATGAAGAAGTTATGGCTTTTTGAAGAAAAGTGCCATTTCTCTTTCTTCAACAGAAGCAGAGTATCGTGATGTTGTAGAAGCTAGTAAGGAAGCCCTGTGGCTTTGTCAGATCCTGTCAGAGTTTGGCTTTCAGCAACAACATCCGACTACACTTTGGTGTGATAATCAAAGTGCCATTCAACTATGCAAAGATCTAGTCCAACATCAGTGAAACAAACACATTGAACTGCACATGCACTTCATCAGAAAGCTCATTCATGACCATGTTCTTGAAGTGCAGTATTGTTCAACAGATTATCAAGTTGCAGACATCTTTACAAAGGCTCTCATAGAGGCGAAGTTTACTAAAATTTGATTTATGGTTGGAGTTCAGGAAGTTGTCACTAACGGGGGATAGGATCTAATGCCTCCTTCCTTCTCCTATTGTGTCATATTTGTACATCCTGCAATCCTATCCCAAGTTGTTCTTAAGGGTGGATGTTAGGATATTCCGACACATAGGAAATAGTTAAGTATAACTTGGTCTAGTGTAGAGTTAGGTAAAGTGTGTATCTTTACTATGTACTTTTGTAACTTACAACCTGACGGTCATGATATGTTCTAGACATGAAGTGATCCAATAGTTCATTCTCTCCTTGGTATTACCGACACTTTATCTGTGGCTTAACACCCTATTGGTCCATGATATCTATTTAAAGAGCATGAAGGGTCATTTTTAGGGTAATCGTTCATGAGAGAAGCTTATGTAAATTTTCATTCTTTTATTAATAAATTGCCTAAAGTGGCCACATTGGATTAGGTCGTCGACTGTTTCCCTCTTTGAGGGTTTTAACTACGTCAAGAATACTAGTGTATTGATATGTGATCTGTTTTTGAGTGGTTTCCTTTGGTGTTCTATCTGAGGAAATTACCCTGTAAATTTCTAGATGAATAATCATGCAACGTGAAAAACTTCTTCATACCAAGCAACCATGCCTCTGCATGCTGTGATTTCTTTATCTCTCCATCAAATGTTGGTGGCTTTTCTTTCTTAAACTCTTCTGGTAATTATCCCCTATCACTCCTCTTGTACGGATGATAATGATATCAATCATCATGCCTGTTAGAAGCAGAACTAGAATGGTACATGTGTCTATCCCTTCTCCTACCCGAAGTGTCCAACAATTTTCCATCTCTGATCGTGTCATCGCTATCTGACCTATGTCCACCATGTGAACTACTACCATATGCCCCATTAGTTTTGTCCTCCTACTGATGGCTGATCTGAAGTGGTCCCTATCACTGCAAATCTAACAAACTTTGAAGTATCATTGCATTTACCTCTGCTAGTTTCTCCTGTGCCTGTATGATTCTATCATTATCTGCCTTACAACTCCTTATTTCTTCCTTTAAGCTTCTTAGTGCATCTGCGAAATCAAAAGAATTCCCAACACCATACTGCTCATCTGATTCATAGGGAGAGTCTTTCTAGTCTACCATCTTGCTAGTCATTTGTTATTTCTTCCTGCAAGGTATATCATGTTAGCTAAACCAAATCAAAATAAACCAACGTACCTTAGTATAGTTGAGGGAGTATACCTTGTCTACAAGATCAACAAATCAGCGTGATACATGTATAACATAATCATGACAACACATATAAACATACACATAAGCATATAACCATGTGACCATCATTCTAGCTAGGGTCCAACCATCAATGCATGACCTTAACAACAACACATACCATGACCTCATGCATGACAACAACCATTACATCACTGTACACTTGACCACATGCAAACATCAACATACATAAGCAATGTGTAACCAACCACACACATACATAAACACATATAATCAAGCATAAATGAACAATACTTGAAACCAAACCTACAATATTGATGCATGCAACCAAGCATACAAGAATGAAACCAAACATACAAGAATGTAACCAAGCCTACAAAAATAATACATGTAAGAGACATATAACAACATGTAACCAGTCATACACTCATGACGATGCATCCCACAGTAACAACATCAAATTCCACATGACAACATCCCTACAACCATGATAAACATCATGCAAATGCAACAAGTACACAAAATGTAAGTGTAAGTGACACACATGCAACCAACATGCATGCATGAGCAACACACAATCGATCCAGTCCGAGGGGTGAACCATGCTCTGAGACCACTCTACGACACCCTCCTCCCACATCTACCCAAGCAACCGGCCAGACGGGGTAAACACGCGATGAGAGGCCACTATGATATGATTCGACATCCTAAGTCATGTTAAGGAAGTGGAACCAATAGAAACAAACCATACATCATTCAACATCGGCATTAGGACCCTTAGGAACCAATCCAACCTTTCTACCAACCAGCCCTTGGGCCCCACTAAGATTTTGGACCACTTAACCTCTGGACACTCTCACAGGCCTGCAAGCCAGCGCCTAGGGACTATTTTGCACAGTGTTGTGCCAGCTTCCCTAGGATTTGAGCTACTTTTTCAAGCCCAAAACCCAAGTCACCACCCAGAATTGAATAAAATCTTCAGAATAGTAAAATAACAGAGAAATGACAATACAAATGCAATTACTTGAATAAGACCTTGAATGGACCCCTACTAGCCATGACAGGCATTTCGTCAAACATATCACGAATATGTAATCTATAGGTGTAAATAACAGATATGAGCATAGGGATCTCATACTTAGCTGAGAATTGCTAAGAAGCATTGATGCCTCAACACATCAACTACCATTTCAACCATTAGGTCATAGATACATTGTTCATTCATTTACCATTAAAAACATGATGAGATCCATACATATCTATTGTTATACAACATATATATAACCAACATAACAGCGACAGAAATACCAAGGAAATCACAACCATATAAACCACATATAACCAATACAATACTCATAGAATTACAAGGAGAAATAACCTCATATTGATGATGCAAAATCCAAACCCAGGATGGGACTTCCACATTCCACCCGACCATAGAATTTCTAAGCCAAATATCTCTTCAGCCATTCACCCCCATGCCATATTCCAAGCATGAATGTGGGATCTCATAGAACACATAAATCAAAAACCATTCATGGCGTCTAGAGGCCATCCACCTCAACCCATCAAACAATGATTCCACCTCATAGTCAGACATCACAAAACCATCATCAGATTGGTCTCTATCCAAGCCTTCCAAGGCTTCCAGAGCGTTTGTCCAACCAAGGATTTTAGGAATAATAATTAAAATCACAAATTTTACCAGGCTTCCAGAGCATTTTTCCAACCAAGGCTTCCAGGACTAGTAACTCAATTCACCAAGGGCTTCCAGAGAATTTGTCCAACAAAGGCTTCCAAGACTAGTAACTCAACCCAAGTTGCTACAGGGCTTCTAGATCGTTTGTCCAACTAGAGCTTCCAAGACTAATAACTCAACCCAAGTTAAGGAAACATGAGAACCAACCAAAAAAAAACAAGGAAAACAAATCCACAATCACCATGGTTATCGAGGAAATGGTAAGGCTAGGAAATCCACTGTCAATCCCGACCATCCTCCATGCAAATGACAGATCATAACCAACAAACCACATGCATATGCCATGCATTCAAAAAATAGTGAGGAAAACATACATTGAACTCGGTACTTGCAAGAAAACCCGTTGTATCTATTAATCCTAATGCCCTCTTGCGCTTCCCTGCTCTTCCTTTGCCTTTTTTCTCCAAAAATCTAAGTATGTGACACACTCCAAGAGTGATCCAAGAAAACTCTAAGTATCCAAGAGTGTGAGAGAGAGAATAATGAGAGAGCTCCAAAAATGAACTGATAAAAGGTTACCACCTAATCCTCAGAAGCGTTTTTATGAACAAGGCCTCTATTTTCTTTATTTCGATTATTTTACTCCTCACATGCAACCTGTGACCTTTCACCTCCCTTTTCTCCTAATTTCCATTATTTTCATAAATAAATGTGCCAAAAATGTCATTTGGCCTTTCCATAGCCTTAGCCATTGCCTTTGCCAATATCCTTAGTCATTAATAACCAAATGAACACCCATACTAGGATGTCTTGCCCAACATTCAGCGTGGAATAAGTGTCCAATCAACTGTGGTTATTATTTTTGCATTTATTAACTTTTATTACATGGAATTTTGACTAGGAATTTTACAGAACTAGACATGTAAGTTATGTTAAAGATAAATAAATAATTATAAAGTATTTACAATAAATTAATAACGTAGAATAGTGTAATAACTATCATAGATCCATTTAATTCTAGATCTTCCAAGCATATAGAGGGATCAAATTTATCAAGATGTAAATCTCTCTTTGAGTGCAAAACTTGAGGAAAGTTTTGCACTTGAGATATTTGATTCCTCGCAGTTGTTGGTAGATATGGAGTTATATGGATCTATGCTAATGCTAATGAGAATGTTTTTTAATTGGGAAATGAGAATGCTCAGTGAATAAAGGATGGACACATTAAGATGAGGAAAAAAACATGTGATGCTATCTTTGATTTCATTTAAGGTTGTGCACTTAGAGGAAAATATTGTTGTTAGTCAATGGCTTCAAGAAAAAAATCTACCGCTCAGCCCGGCCCCCCCCCCCCACCACCACAACCCTCCCCCCAAAAAAAATATGTGGTGTTATTTTTAATTGAAGGCTGTCGCTTAGGTATTCACATAAAATGAATTCTTTTTTCAGTAAAGATTTTATCCTTAATATATTTTTAGCTAAGTTTGACTCAAATTAGATATTCAAATTGTAAACCTAACTTAATTATTGTGATTGTTTAAATACATAATTTTCAATATACAATGCATTTCTAGTTCTTGAATTCTTCAGACTTTAAAAATGTTCTCGACCTTTCATGTATAAATTTCACTAATCATTCCCTGATGGGGGTGATTTCTGGCCAAAAATGTTCTAACCATAAGACACTCTAATAACAAGCCTCGACGGTGATATTTTCCAAGCAATCTAGTCATAATGACCATGCAAAAAATTTGGGTGGTCAGCAAGGTGTTGGTTCTCAATGGTAGTGATGAGCCTTACACATGGTGGACCAGGACGCAAGCATGGCAGGAATTCGCATCGATTGAAGGTTTACAAATGTGTAATTTGTAGTGCCTTAAATGTCTGCAGTACCGAGTCTCAATCCCTGTGTGTGGTATAATGTCTGGTTATTCATTCACTTCTGTCGGTCTGGGGATGGGTTGCCCCTCTCATAGTGGATTGGACGTCTCTTCTCTTCCGTTTGACAACCAAGGTAAGATCATTAATGAGAAAATTATGTCTCCCACTCTCACTAGGCAGCCCTATGGTTGCATAATATACATCTAGCTGGGAATGGAAAACATGTTCTCTAAGTTAGAAACATTTCCATAGTGCTTAAAATTATAGGAGTATTTGTTTCTAGGACCTCTCTGGTATGGTTAAAGACCATTTCGGCAGAGTTATTTGTTATTGGTTCCTTACCTTAACATTCAAAGACTAGTTCTCTGAGTGCTCCATCACCGTTGGGAGCTCATTGGGTTTTAGGGTAAGTTATCCACCTATCCTCTTCCTAGTGTCCTCGAAAATTTTTGTCACTGTCTTCTTGAGGTCGACCCATCCACTCAATTTCAGTCTTAGTTCTTTAGTGATAGGGTTTAATTTTATACCTCTGTCAGTTTGATTAATGATGGTTGATATACTAGTTGTTGGTTTCCATTTGCATTTTCTCTAATCTGACACTAAGGTCTTTAATTCTCCCGTTGGACAATGTTTTTGTTCTTTTTCTCCATAATTTTGGGTCTGGACCTTCCTTTGAACTCATTGCAGTCCTTCCCTCGGCGACACCAGATAACTTGGACCCTACATGGATCTCCTTTCCTTGTCTAATTTGGTTGCAGAGTTTGGTACCCAAGTACCTTCTCCATATGGTTTTAATGGGGTCATTCATAGTCGTTGCAACTTAATCTTTAAAATCATTACACTACCATCATGTTTCCTATACCACCTTCTTCCCCTGCATCTCCATCTCGACTGTAGGTCCTTTTGAGTGAGTCTTTTAACCACAAGTCATAGTTATTTGTATTGCAGGTTTACTATTCTCATGGTGCCAAGGTTACGTGCTCCCAGTTGCAGAGGAGGAGTTTTAGGGTCCTCTTAGATGTGGCATTGAAGGTTGTTTAGCTAGGAATCAGTTTCCAACTACTTCGACGTGGCACCCCTGGAGGTACGAAAATAAATTCTTCAACTATAGGCTAAGGAATTTGGAGATCGTGTTGACTTTTCAGACTTAGATATCGAAGGAAGTAGCCTCAAGTGGATACTCAATCCAAGGAAGTTTCACAGGCAAAGGATCCACTTCCTTCATTCCATCACTCAACATCATCAAATGGAAACTTTTCTCAGCATATTCATCAGAGACAAGCAAGTAGAAAACCATAAACTCTTTACAGGTCACGAGGACATCAAGTGCATCCTCAGGTACATCAAATACAACTTGGATGATATAGTTGTTTGATTGTCTCACATAGAACGCTACGTAGTTTCAGGCTTAGAAATTGTGTTGAATGAGCACCATAAAGGACCTATGTTTCCATCTCAAGCCTCCCCTCAAGCCAACTCTATTGCCACATCAACAGTCATAATTTTGGACTAAAGAGTCCAATCCAAAATTCGCTGTTGGCCTATTAACAGAAAATTGAGCTACTCTTGGGGTTGGTCAACTTTTTGTTTCTTTTGATATATATCTATATATCTATATAGCAAGACTGGCTAGGTACAAATGCCAGTGTTACGGTCCTCTATCCTTTTGTTTTTTCATAGTTATAAGCATGTCCACCCACAGGATTGTTCTGGAAAGTACTAAGGAAACGGTCGAAATGTAATATTTATGTTTCAAATGTACAATTTATTTTTGCTATTAATAGAAATATACTGAATAATTTACAAAAAAAAAATACATTTCACTAATCATTCAAGAATCTAGACAAAAGATAAAACAATAGAAGAAGAAGAAAGAACTAGTTATGTTAAAGACTAAAATAATAAAATAAATTAAATGGAAGGTAAATGTTGATAGAAATCAAACCACTTACTTCATAATACATCTCACATTTTCCCCAAAAAAAAGAAAGAATCATAAAATTTAACAAAATTATAAATTTATTTTAAATTATATATATATATATATAATTTAGTTTTTTTTAATAAAAAAATTTAATGTTGGCAAAATGTGAGATGTATCATGAGGTAATTGTTTTGATACCTATCAACGTTTACCATTTATTTAGTTTATATTGTTGCTATATATAAAGTAAAACCACAAAGGAAGAAGAAAGAACTAGTCATTTAAGATATGTTAAAGACTAAAGCAACAATATAAACTAAATAGATGGTAAATATTGATAGGTACCAAAACAATTACCTCTTGATACATCTCACATTTTTCCAACATAAAAAAAATCATAAAAAATTAACTAAATTATAGATTTATTTTAAACTATTATTAATAACTATTAATTATTAAAAGAATATATATATATATATATATATATATATATATATATATATATATATATATATATATAATCATTGAGATTCACCTCCACTTTACCATGAACATTCTTAACGTGTTAATAGGATTGGTTACAATACCATGGCCTAAAACAATGAATTACTAATACCACATGCCCAAAAAAATCACAATTCATATAGATACACTAGGTATCTACATATAAAGTATGCTACATAGCAATCATAAACCCTAATTTAAGGTAGCCTTGGAATTTATAACTTTTCTTATGGTTAAATTGCTATATATTAATTGTATACTATATGTTACATGATCATCATAAACCCTAGTTTAAGGTAGACTTGGAATTTATAACTTTCCTAATTAATGTTGAATAAAATAAGAATATGAAGTTTTTGATTCATTGACAAAGACTTGGATTAATTTAAATCGTTATTGAGTTAAAGACCTCCAAAACCATGTAAAGGTGGAAGCCTATTCACATTACCCTTGAAAAGTTTAGGTTGAATAATGTGAGGTTTGGACTAGCTAAAGTACCATAAGGGTGAGTCAATTATGCACTTTGCAAGGATTTCATTGGTACAACTTCCAAGCTAAAGTTAGACTTATAAGGTTGAGACAAGTATGTACCTTGTAAAGGTTTCATTAGTATAATTTCTAATTAAGTATGAAAATAATGTGGTATATATATATAATTGATTATTTATTCAATATGAATTTGAATTGTTAAAGATTTTTAAACTATTTGATAAGAGAAAATTTACTCAAATTTCATTAACAAAAAAAATTATTATTTAATACTAAATAATAAATAGATTTTAAGTAATTGAAATAGATTTACAAATAAATATATGTGATTTAAATATCCAAATTAACATTTATCTAATAATCTATTAGTTAACAAATGTCTCTCCCTCTTAAGTAAGTAATTTTGATAGAATCCACAAATATGAGGATCTTGATAATATAATTTTGTTATTTTGCAAACTCTAATACTTTAAATGGATTCCCACATTTTCCTTATAAACAAACCCTTTAGAGTAATTTCGATAATCGAAGTTTATAAAAATCCATAAAAAATATTACTAAATTTATAAATAGAGTTGAAAGAAAATTATTATTCTTTTAAAGGCATCCTCCACTTGCTCTTCAAATGATTAAGTGGTGACCGGACAAGGCTTAAAATAGATTCTCAAACCATGTCTCTTGAGAGTCTCAGAGAAAAATATATGATAAAAAGTTCATTCATTACTATTTATAAGATAAAACCTTGGAAAATCAATTTTATATATATATATATATATATATAATATAATATAAATTAATTATACTTTTTATGTTGACCAATCCTAAATAAAATTCTAAAGATTATAAAAATCGAATTATCATAATTCAATAATGATGTGAACTATTAGTAAATTCATATAACTGTTTCTAATTCTATGTGCTCATTTATTCCAAATCTATGTACTCGTGGCCAAAATAATATTCGCAATGAATAAAACTAGCATTTGCACTAAGATGCGCAAAGCAACACCGATAAGACATGCAGACCATGAGTTCATCAATGTTTGAGCCAAAAAGACAACTTATTAGGTATCAGAGGTTTTGATATCATAGGTTTTAACATGACAGGTGTCTCAAATATGGGATATTCGGCAAAGTGAAATCATCGGGAATGGGCCGCTAGTGTTAATGTGTTGGGATGGGCGATAAGAAATTAACAAAGGATTTGTGTGCTAAATGAAAGAAGCTAGGGCATTTTCTTTCTGGTCCTAAATGGACGCATGGTAGCAAAAGACTAGATCCAATAAGAGACACGTGGCAATGGCATGCCAACACGATTGATACGTGGCAGATGGATTTAGTAGTTTCAAGGCTCATAGTAGGCCAAAAAGGGGTAACACGTGGCATTACTCATAAGGCGACAAGTGGCAGATACGTGGCAGTGATGACGTCACATATGGGAGATCAAAGATCAGAGGTTGATGTGTATTGTGCATCGATGCAAAACCTCTGATTGATAACCTCTGATTGAAGGGTACTAATACAGGGGATAGAATGTGGTCACGTGAAGACTAACAGGACCAAGGGCTAAACACAGAAGATGATTGGCAATCGGAAAATTGACATGTCATCCACGAAAGTTACACCTTGAAATGGAAATTCCCGATAGAGAGGGCTCCGATTTGGGGGCTAGAATGACGATCACAAAGAGTTGAAAGGAGGCAAGGGCTATTGGCATATCGCACTTGGAGATCGACGGATGCAAGCGAAGGTTTCATTCCAAAATCAATGATGAAGGGCATATACGATATTATATTAAAGATGTTTTCATAAAATAAACCCGGTTCGGAGATAAACGAGATCGCAAGTTTTTCCATTATAACCATCTTATTTTTCTGATTAAAATCTCCGTTAAAGCTAATGCATACAATAAGATATATCGCAATTGGAGATCGGCGGATCTAAGCGAAGGTTTCATTTGAAAAGTTGCGATAAAGGGTGGAGCGATTTTATATTAAATATGTTCTCATAAAAGTAATCGAATTCGGTTACAAAGGAGATCACAAGTTTCGGTAGCACAATGATGCGATTTCTCCGATTAAAATGGTCATTAAAGTTGACATGTGTCGAAGGCCACATGGATGCACATTCTATCAATTAATGGTGAAATGCAGTGAATTTATGGTTTTCGATATTGTAAATGCTTTCATTAATACTAAGGATCCCCAAAGATTTCGCTCATAAAAGTATTGGATTCATGCATAATTTGTCATTTTCTCTAAGTGTAGGCGTTGGTCATTCTTGTTTTTTTTCCTCGTAGGCTAGTTTCAATAAGAATAATTCACGGGAAATGTCTTGACTGGCTAAACCTAGAAGGAAAATTCACAGTCAACAACAGCCAGTTGGTCCTGCTCCTAAGGTCACAAAATTCCCTGGGCTATTTTCCGACACGACATGCACCCTTGATGCTAGGGTCTCCAGCTGGGAGGCCATGTATAAGCTTTTTGAAGATGAAGGGCGGAAAGTCATAGAAAGAATAGTTACAACATAGGATAGGGTTCATGTTTTAGAAATTACATACAATGATGTGGCCAATTCGTTTCTCCATAGAATTGGTGCTCACCCAAGAATCTTTCCTTATATGGATATGATTAGGTGGGTCATTGATCGTATGAACATCATAGATAGGAACTTAATGACCTAGAGACAGCCGGACATTGACTCTTTCACTCCAAAATACTTGTCTGCGATGTACCACCTCCTAGCAGCTCAAAAGAAATATGATAAATAGTTCGTTGAGAAGTTCATGCAAAAAAATGAACACCAATCTGAGGTAATTCGAGGATGGATAAGAGACGCTAGCAAGCATAAGTGGGAGGACAAGGGTATGTATGCTATAGCTTCTATTAATGCACCCTATTTTTTTGTTGTTGCAATAATGTGTAGATTGTTTGGCTATGAGAATACCCAAAAAATTTCAGACCAATGGACATCCCTCATTGAAGCTACCTCCAATGGTTATGCAATGGACTGCGGAACTATTATTTCCAACAACCTAAGCAACGTAATCCTGGAATATAGGAAAAAGCGTAAGTTCACTGAAATTGTTGCTATCCAATTATACATGAGTGCCTACATTATGGATTGTATTTGTTTCACTTCAAATTTTCCATCCGTGGGATGGAAATGGACTATTGAAGACCCTTTTCCTATTCACATTTACCATGATATTCTATGGGAGTCAAAATACCGACCCCATATTTACAAGATTATCCATGGCATCATCCTTCCTATTTACCAGTTTGTTTTCAATGAGAAGTGCCCTAGAATCTCTGTTGAAGCCAATATTGACCTGTTATCAGTGAGAATATGGTTTGGGGAGAATCATTTACCTATGTTTTAGTTTTTGGCAGTCTTACACAACCTCATGTGTTGCCCTTGTATGTCCCCGATAAGCTCTTAACCTAGGAAATAACCTACCATACTATGGGAGATGACATGTCTAAGGTCACGAAAGAAAGCAAAAAGACATTGTGGCATGTTTTTCTGTATCAATGTGGATTCTATTCTTTACATAATTTCAAACATGCTACTAAGGAGATGGAGGAAACCCGACTGGTGAACTTTCCAACCATTCCAAATCGGCAGTATGATCAAGTAGATACTTCGAAAATGTTACAACACATGCAAAGATCAAGCAGTTTACAAACGAGCCTGATAAATTTTATTATTTCTTTTAATCGACGTTAAATTATTTAGAAGTGGAAAGAGAAGCAACAGGACGACTCAACCCCGAGGAATTAGTGCAATTTCATCAATACAAGGTTAAAAGGATTTCCCATTTGACGAGTGAAATTTTGAATCTAAATCACAAGAAAACGGAACAAGACATAGGAGTGAGCACATCTGAGAGTCATGAAGCAGTTCATATTACTGAAACATTAGCAGTTAGCGAATCAAAGGCAGAGAAGGTTGCGACAGAAGAAAGTCTGGATGGGATTTGGGAACAATTTATTAAAGAGAGTGACCCTAAAAAACAACAAATTTCATCGCAGACACAGATTTCTCAGACTTCTATCATCACTGAGAAGAGCTCGTTCATTGTTATGCCTTCTAAGGAAACTATGGACAGTGATGATCTGGAAATCATCCTAGTTTTTCCGACCTTTGAGGTTGTTCTAAATATTGAGGAGATTCCTCCTCTTGACATATTTTACAGTCTAAAACATAGAGCAGTAATTGGAAGGCAGAGAAAGAGGAGAAGGACTGAACAATGGGAGATTTTGGTCCTTGCAAATACCTCTTTTGAAGCACTGTGGAAAGATGCCCAAGTGACCCCTGCTGAAGACCTTAGGAGACTATCACAATATGCATGAGCCTATGCTTGTGCAACAATTGACAAAGCCACATAAGTGAGACACCTCTTAAGGGAGAAAGATGATAGAATAAGGCACCTTGCACAAAATTTAGAAAACGAAAAGCAAGGAATCGTCCAACACTGGTAAGCTCAATTTTCACAATTGCAAACCAATTTCGATGGGCTGAAGATTCAATATGAATCTGACATGAAGAGTTGGGATGTCCACATATAGGAGCTAGAGTGCAGGATTGAGCAACTGAAGGCTAATCCTGAGATGACAAAATTCATGAAAGAAGCAGGGGAGTTAAATAACCTGCTTGCTCATCAGCAGGTTCTATTTTGCCAAAACCTGGGCATTATTGAAGAGATGTGCCAATCAGCTGATGCACTTGTGAATCAACTATCCGATCTAAGGACATATGGCAAGGAAGTTGAAGAGAAAATCTCTGATTTCATTGACTAGCAGAACAACTCTAAGGGCCGATTAGAAAATCTTCCCAAGATAGAAGAATCTCATAAAGAGATTGTCTTCCAAGAATGGGAGATAAGGCTTAAAAATGTAGAGATGGCAATCTATAGTGCCAGGGACATATCTAGAAACATGATTCAATCAATCAACGACAACCTCTGAGGCAAATTTATCATAGAGTGCCTAGAAGATACGTTGCCCGATGTTAAAATATTGACAAAATCTTAGCAAGAATCATCAAAGAAGAATGTTGAGTAGATAAAATCTCTATCAAAGATTGACTTGGAATGCCATTGGCATTTCCTAGTCAAACCACATGGGAAATGGTTTATTATGAGGTGTCTTCTAAATAAAATCAGTCAGGTGTTGCCAGCTCTCATTGATGTGTTATTCACTGCACGGATGCAGATTAAACCTGAACATCCACCTGAATTGAAGTCGATGATAGATATATTATAACTTCAACATGGTATGTCCTTATACTACTAGTGTAACCCCTTATTGTTATTATTGCAACCCTCTTATTGTATTTTTGTGCCCATGTAGTCCCCATATTGTTATTATTGTACCCCATAGAAGCCCACTAGTGTTACTATTGCGCCCTTACATTATTGTTGTTATGTCGGCTCTGATTATTTTGTGACCCTTAGACTCCTATATATAGAAAGGAGGTATTATCATTTGAATCATCCAAGAATTGTTCATTTTTGTAATGTAGAGGAGTTTGCCCCCTCGAAGAGGCTAATTTTTAAGTCATTGATCTATCTTTCCTATATTTTTGTGAGCTTGTTTCATAACATTTGGAATCAGAGCTTTGGATTCTAGGGTTTTGCTGCTCCAAACAGGTCATTGTGGAATTTTTGCTATAACGTTTTCTCTATGACATTTCAAACGCTAAAAAAAAAAACCCATTTGATCCGAACTCATTCTAAACCTCGGGTTTGAATTTCAAATATTGTCTCACTATATTTTTGGAGATAGGATCTAAGGAAGTTAGGGTTTTTGCAAGCTCCAAAATTCCATCTCAAATAGGCCATCATGGAATTTTCACTATAATTTGTTTTGTAAGAAGGTTTAGACTCTGAAATTAAAACCCATTTGCGTTGAAATATTGATAAAGCTCGGGCTCGAATTTCAGATCTTGTTTCTCTATATTTTTGGAGATATGGTCCAAGAAATTTAGGGTTTTTGCAGGCTCCCAAATTACATCCCAAACAGGTGACCTTGGGAAAGTCATCATAACTTTCTCTCTGAGCATTAGATTGAAATTTCATAAGAAGTTACAGAAATAGAATAGATTTTTCTTTTTGGTGTATCATTTTCAGATTCAAAGGTCGAAATAGTGACACATGGGACTTCGTACAAGTTCGCTCTATTGAAAAAGTATATAATCTGTCCACAGTGGGATATTTGGAATAACGCTTCCTTGGAGAATCCAATCTTGATCAAACTTCCGGGGTTGGAAAGAGGGATTAGAGGGCTACCACAAGATGCAATTTCAGAACTTGAAGATATGAAATTACATAGTTACAGTGATTTAAATATCGAGCTCCAAAAAGAAAGAAAAATAATGACTCGAATCAAGAAAATAGAAACACCTAGTAAGCAAAATGGGATGGATGATTTGAAGAATATGATCGAAGCTAAGATAAATAGTTTAATATTTTCCATGGAAGCTAATATCGATGGTATGAAATCAGATTTTAAGAAAGACATGGAAGGTTTGAAGGAAGGTGGGACAAAGCTGCTATAAGAAAGACCTCCTACTGATAAAAAAAGGTAGTAGAGGAAATTCATGGTGAGAAAAAAATAAATGTTAATCATGATTTCATAGAATCTAATGTTGGATTGAATACCCACCATATTCCAAAGATCAATATGAGGAAGTTTGATGGCAAGGATCCTGTAACATGGATACTATAGATGGCGAAATATTTTGATCTACATGATGTGCAACTGTTACAAAAGGTACGTGTTGCATCTTTATATTTAGAACCGAATCAATTTTTATGGTATAAAGGCATTTGTTCTCGTAAACCACTTGTCACCTGGTCAATTTTCACGGAGGAAATGATAACACATTATGAGGATATAAAGAGCAACACCTTCTTTAGTCAATTGATAAATCTCAAACAAAAGGGTTCAATGGAAGAGCAAATTGAGGACTTCAAAAAATTGAATATAAGGGTAAATGATATTCTAGAGAAGCAGAGGATTGATGTCTTCATAGGGACTTTAAAGGATAACATTCAACACGCGGTTCATCTTTGGGAAACCAATTCATTGGAGAAAGCATTCAGGTTGGCAAGAAAAATCATGGCAACAAGAAATCCTACCACTCGCAATTATAAAGATGGAAGTGTTGTTGCTCCTAGCCTTCCACAACCTACAAGGTTGACACCACAATAATTGGAAGAAAAAAGAGAAAACGGGATTTTTTACAGTTGTGATAGCAAATATACTGAGAATAAATTATTTTACATTGATTGTGAAGAGGAGGAAGAAAAGGATTAAAAAAACGTCAAAAGAAGAGGATATACACCAGGAACAAACCCCAGAGAAAAAAGAAATAAATTCGACCGTATCTTGTAATACATTGGCAGTAATTTCCACTCCTCAAACTCTCAAGATAGAAGGACATATCAAGAAGAAAAAAGATAACCTCACTTTCACACAGAATCGAATGAAACAACACACATATCAACATCGTAGCAAAAGAAGTTTTGCTATAGGTGACTAGGTATTTTTATGGCTACAACCATACCCTCAAGCAAGCTAAGAAGGATAATAAATTATCACAAAAGTACTATGGTCCTTACAAGGTGCTGCAAAAGATTGGTACTACGATATACAAATTGGAGCTTCCTGCATCTTCCCGAGTACCCCCAGTTTTCCATGTTTCATGCTTAAAGAAGGTTATAGGTGACAAGATCCGAGTTCAAACAATATTGTCAGAACTTGATGATGAAGGAAAAATCATATTGGAACCTGAAGCAATCATGGAAACAAGAACTTGACAACTACGAAATCAATCAATTTTAGAGTATCTCATCAATTGGAAGAACTTACCCACTGAAGATTCCACATGGGAGGACGAGAATTTTATACAGAAGCATCCATAACTACTCAAGCGTTGAGGACAACACTTTTTGAAAGAGAGGGCATGTTAGGTCCCTATACTACTAGTTTAACCCCTTATTGTTATTAGTGAAACCCCCTTATTGTATTGTTGTGCCCATGTAGTCCTAATATTGTTATTATTGTGCCCCATAAAAGCCCACTATTATTATTGTTGTGCCCTTACATTATTATTGTTATGTCGGCTCTGATTATATTGTGACCCCTTAGACTCCTATATATAGAAAGGAGTTCTTGTCATTTGAATCATCCAAGAATTGTTCATTTGTATAATGTAAAGGAGGTTTCCCCCTCGAAGAGGCTTATTTTTAAGTCGTTGATCTATATTTCCTATCTTTTTATGAGCTGGTTTCATAACACAACATTGATTGCCAGAGCAATCTTCGTCTAAGTCTTGATTAGCTTGTTGTAACATAAGTGTACTATTAGTTTGCATTTTTTTTTTAAGTGTGGTTTGTTTAGACCATCACAACACTTTATAGACTTTTCTATATTTGAGTTTCTACTTTAAACTTTAAATCCCCTTCATTGTTATGAAGAAAGGGGCTTCTAAAATTTTGCGGGAAGTATTTTGTTTTTTACTACTATAGTTGTACACAAGTCTTAATAGAAAGAAGAACCACATCGATTTTACTTATGAGCAGAGTGAATGTGTATCAGGTACTATTATTTTTATGTTGATGCTATGTTTTTGGGCTGAAGTATTGCTTTAATTCAAGTTTGTCATATATGTTATTCTATGCGATTAGATCAATATCACCATTGATGTGTTTAAATTGAAATGTGTTAAGTATGCAGACGAACAATGATATCATATATCCGCAGTTGATGATTCAGTATTTTTGTTATATAATAGCACTTGAAACCCCCCGATGTCTAACTTGCAATAGATCACTTCCTCCAAGATCCATATCTCATTGATATTCTTGAAGGCGCGTGTTGCAATATGTGATTATCTCTGACCTTGGATTTGCTCCAATCTCTGATATGCAGACCCAATATGGTGTATTAATTCACTTGCAGACCTGGTATAATTACAAAATTAGTTTTAATCTAAGATCGCATCTGTTTATCAAAACTTTCATTATGTCCCATCATCTAAAATGACCGACAAGATGGATGCAATATTGATATTAAAATGAATTTAATTGTAATTGACGTCCACCATATCGAAGCTTTATTATAGCGCAAGTTTGAAAATTGTGGAATGTTGTGATTATCTCGGATATCAAAATATCTGATATTATGGACCTGATACAATATTAAAATGAGTTAATTATGTTATCGCATCTGTTCCATATCGGAGGTACCCATATCGAAAATGTTTTATGTTGTGTCATTTTGAATGTTTTGATGAGTAAACCTCTGATTCCACTACCAGTTTTGGATTGAAGGATTGCATTATGTTGATTATGTTTGCATATGTTGTACATCCCTACTTATATATATATGCATGCATGTGTGTAAAAGCTAAAGGCAAAGATGTGTGTAATGATTTCCAAAGGTAAACATAGAATGTTTGATGCTTAAGATGCATAAAAAATTGCATGCTATAACAAAACACATGATAAAAAATATTAGGCAGCATAAGAAACCACATGCTATAACAAAGCGCATGATAGAAAAGAGTAATAACTTATTAGGGAAGAGACAGAACTCATTACCTGTCATGGTCTTCCCAAGAGAGGTTCAATCAAACTTGAAAGATAATGGGTGTTAGGATATTCTGACACATAGGAAATAGTTAAGTATAACTTGGTCTAGTGTAGAGTTAGGTAAATTGTGTTTCTTTACTATGTACTTTTGTAACTTACAATCCAACGGTCACGATATGTTCTAGACATGAAGTGATCCGACGGTTCATTCTCTCCTCGGTATTACCAACACTTGATCCGTAGCTTAACACCCGATTGGTCCATAATCTCTATTTAAAGAGAATGGAGGGTCATTTGTAGGGTGACCATTCATGAGAGAAGCTTATATAAATTTTCTTTCTTTTACATTAATAAATTTGTTGAAGTGGCCGCGTTGGTTCAAGCCGTGGATTGTTTCCCTCTTTGAGGGTTTTAACCACGTCAAGAATACTACTGTATTGATCTGTGATCTGTTTGTGAGCGATGTCCTTTGGTGTTCTATCTGAAGAACTTACCCTGTAAATTCCTACATGATATCAGAGCTATTTGAGGGCCACATCTGTTGGTGATCCAAATCCGAATTCGGTACAACTTCATCTGACTGTCACTTCCTAGATCTATTGTTTCTGACAGATTTTGAGCC
This sequence comes from Pinus tabuliformis, assembly GCA_031772625.1. NCBI lineage: Eukaryota > Viridiplantae > Streptophyta > Pinopsida > Pinales > Pinaceae > Pinus > Pinus tabuliformis. Next base: position 44,747,847 of record CM062804.1, on the reverse strand, counting down.
GAAAGGACTGCTCTATTGTGTTAGGAGCATCTGTTCCAGTGAGGAACCCATTTCATTTCACCCGAAAAGGTTTCCAGTAGCCCTGGCTATGTCATTTTTAAGATCTAGAGGGATACAATCTTTATTTGTAGTTATAGTTATTTTCTCTCTGTTTATTTCAGTTTATTAATATCTCTATTTTTTTATTACCAGATTTATACATTTCATTTCTGTGTATGCTCTTTGCCCAGCGACTCTATGCGATCTGTGAAAATCAGAAACAGAAAGAAATGATTTTTCTCATGCGTATGCTCTTTTCTGCCGCGCCTTAGTGTGATCACGGAAAATCAGAAACATTGAGGAAAATATTTAGTTTCCGGAAAAAAACTAACTTTAAGCCATAAGGTTTGGTTTTTCTTTTTTGCATGTCTGTATTGGGTTGTTTGGTTTTTTGTTTTGTATGCAAAAAGAGCTTTTTCAAGTAAGCACGCACCCAAAGCTTCAGTGAATAAAAAAAAAAACCCCTTCCTCTTTTCCAAAAATTACTATTATTTTAAACTAGCTCACTTGGTCCAAAGTTAATTTATTAGAATAGAGGTATTGAGTTCAAGTCTCTTTTTTTGTTGAGTTATTTTTTCAAAAAACACATATAACTTATGTTTTAAAGTTACTTTATGTAAAAGTATTCTCACCCATTATAAAAAGTGAGTCACTTATAATTCTAAAGTCTTTTTATCTCTTATTGAAGTTACAATTTAGTGGGTAGCTCATTAAGTACCATTGTAAAAGTGACTTTCACTTATTTATAAAAGTGGGTCACACATTTTTTTTAAAGTGAGCTAATTAGACTAAGTTTGGAAAGGCGGGGATTTTTTTTTAAATATAACATTATCATTGATTTCCGTACATTCACGCACTTCGTCGGCATCTTCAACAACATTTCTTAAAAAAGCCATAACTTCTTCAATCGGAAATGGTTTTTAGAGCCTTTTTTTTAATCGGCCTAATTTTTCGAGATCTTTCCATTGCAACACTTAGTTTCAGCGTATTCAGCTCCAGTTTTTGTTAAAATTGAAAATAAATGCCAAGTTATTCTTGACAGTACCAACTACTTGCAATGGGTGTCATACATGGAGGATTTATTTAGAAGTAAATGTCTTTATAGAATAGCCTCAGGCCAAGAGTCTAAACTTAAAGATGAATATAAACAAGCCAAATGGGAAAATAGGCAAGATCAAGCACGTGGGTTGATAGGGATGTCTATTTCTCTAGACCTTAGATTCCATATCGTAGAACTTGATACCCCTGATGAAGCAATGAAACAACTCAATAAAGTTTTTGGAATTAAAAATGAAATTAGAGCCCATCAACTCAAAAATGAGTTTCTTACATTGGACCCCAATAATTTTTCTTCCATTGAAGATTTTTTGTCCAAGTTCAAGGCTCTTAGACTTCTCTTCGAAGGTGTTCGGGTTAATAAAGAAGATGGTAGCCTTATTTATTCCATTCTTACTAAGTTGGGACTAGCCTACTCTGTGTTTGTTTACACCTTTCATTCTACTAGAGAAGCCTTTATTTCTCAAGGACAAGACTACAAGTCCCCCTATTTTGATGCCTTTTGTGATTCTTTAATAAGAGAACAAGAAAAAAACTTACATCTTGGTCTTCTTAATCTTGGAAACTATTCTAAGAAAGCCTTAGCCGCCCAACAACAACCAAGTTCAAAGAATCCTAAGAAGCAACATCCTAAAAAGAATGGTCCTAAACCAACCAAGGGTCCTAAGAACTTTCAGTCTCAAAATGAAAAATCAATTCAACAAAATGATAAGGCAAATAAAACAAAGGGAAGAAGATTGATAGACATTGCGACTTTTGTAATTGAGATGGCCACTTAGAATCCAAATGCGTTAAGAAGATGGAAACCTTGGAAGCAGTAATGAAGAAGCATAACATCCATTTGGAGCACTCTTCAACTTCAACTTCATCTTCAGGAATAACACTTTCTACATGTGGTTGTCAAGCATCTCGGTCTGGTTATGCACTAAATGTATCTTCTTCTTCTCATTCTCATGAGTGGCTCATTGATTTTGGATCTTCTTATCACATGGCCAAAAACAAAACCATGTTTTCTTCTTTAAATGATTGTAACACCAAAAATATATGTGTTGGTGATGATAGATCTCTTAGTATTGTAGGGACTGGAACTATTCATCTAGACAATGATCAATTTAATGATGTATTATGTGTTCCAACCTTATCCTGCAACCTTCTATCTATATATCAGATAAGTTACTCATTCAGGTGAAGGTAAAACCATTTAATTTTCACCTCACGATGTTGTAATTAAGGACCTAAGAGATCCTAGACAGACTTTAGCTATTGGAATTACTGATGATTCTACAAGGTTGTATAAGTTTAACAACTTTGGGTCATCAACTCTTCCATCGGTATTTGTTGCTCATAATGATGAAGTGAACAAACTTTGGCATGAGCGATTTGGTCACTTAAACTATCTCTCCCTTCAAAATCTATGTAGAGAAAATATGGTGACAAGTCTTCCTATGGTGTCCTGCAGAGATGGTGTTTGTTCGAGATGTGTACTTGGAAAACATCATTGTGATAGTTTTGAAAAACATGCCTCTTGGCACACCTCAGCCCCTTTACAGCTTGTGCATAGTGATTTATGTGGTCCACTTCCAGTTGTTTCATTCTCTGGCTACAAGTATTTCTTAACTTTCATTGATGATTTCTCCATACGCACTTGGGTATACTTCTTAAAACTCAAGAGTGAAGTCTTTAACATGTGCTTGGCCTTTAAGGACTTTGTTGAGAAACAATCTGGAAATCAAATTATTAAGCTAAGATTTGATAATGGCGAAGAATATGTTAACAACAAATTCATCAACTTTTACACTGAGCATGGAATTCAAATGCAACATACTGTTCCATATACTCCACAACAAAATGGTGTAGTTGAAAGGAAGAATTGCACCTTAAAGGAAATGGATAATTGTATGCTTCAATCTAAAGGACTTGGTCTTAATTTTTGGGCGGAAGCAATTAACTGTGCAAATTACATAGTAAACCGCACTCCTACTAAGGTTTTAAAGAATATCACTCTAGAAGAAGCATGGAGCTCAATTAAACCAGATGTAAGTCACTTTCGCGTTTTTGGAAGTGAAGCATGGGCCCATATTCCAGATGAGAAACATAAAGCCTTATAACCTATGAGTGAAAAATGTTATTTTGTTGGATATTCTGAGGATGTCAAAGGATATAGACTTCTTTCACCTAAGTCCAAAAATGTAATCATTAGAAGAGATGTAAAGTTTGCTGAAAATATATCGGCATACGAGCCTAGTTTGGCAGATGTGCCACCTCTCTCTATCCCTTCTACGTCTGAAAATATTTCTTCTTCAAATGATGACAACGAGGATGAGAATCCTACCCCACCTTCTTAGGATCCTCCTTCACTCCTCAGATTCCAAAATGGGTCCGTGCTACTCGGGATGCAGTAGGTGCTCTTGCAGGCGATGCTACAAATCAACAACGTACACATTCTCAGTTCGATAGAGCCTCTTATTTACTGGCTCAAGCTTTAGCGAATTATGATCTTGACACCTTTGCAAAAGCTTCAGGCCATCCAGATTGGGACGTAGCTATGAATGAAGAATATCGTTCATTATTGGAAAATGATACATGGGATATTATTCCTCTTCCAAAGGGACGAAAACTTGTTAGATGCAAATGGGTTTACAGAACCAGGTTTGGACGAGATGGAAAAGTTGATAAACATAAAGCTTGTCTTATTGGTAAGGGTTTTTCACAAGTTGAAGGCATTGACTATACTAAAACCTTCTCCCCTGTTTCTAAAATGAACTCTATCCACCTTGTTATTTCCCTTGTCGCCTCTTTCAGATGGGAAGTCCATCAGATGGATATTACATCTACCTTCTTGCATGGGGACTTGCATGAAGAAATATATATGGAACAACCTCCTGGCTTTATACAAAAAGAATCTAGCCTTGTATGTCGGCTTAATAAATCCCTTTATGATCTCAAGCAAGCTCCTTAGGCTTGGTATGCTAAAATGGATAGCTTTCTTTTAGATATTGGCTTTTCTAAGTGTCATTCTGACAATATTGTCTACACCAAGAAAGTGGGTAAGTATCTTATCATTATTGTTCTTTATGTTGATGATCTTATCCTTACTGTTAGTGATCCCAACCTTATAAACCATGTTAAGTCCATCCTTAAAAAGTAGTTTGAAATGACAAACTTAGGACACTTGCATTATTTTCTTGGTCTTCAAGTCTTGCAATCCAAGGAAGGTATTTCCCTTTCCTAGTCCAAGTATGCCTGTGATCTTCTACGCCACTTTCACATGGAAGACTGTAAGCTAGCCCCTTCTCCCTTTTAGTCTGGAGCTAAACTTTCAGTCACTTGTACTTCCCCTAAAGTTGATGCTACCTTATACCGCCAGCTTGTAGGAAAACTTTTGTATCTGACCCATACCCATCCTGACCTTTCCTTTGCTGTTGGCCTTATTGCTCGGTTTATGAAAAACCCACATGAAAGTCATTAGAAAGTAGCTAAAAAAATACTTATTTATGTTAGAGGTATAGTTCAGTTTTGGATTCATTACAGTGCAGAAGCATCTCCTCTATTGGTTGGTTTCACTGATTCCGATTGGGCCGGTGACCCTGATGATTGGAAGTCTACTACAGGTTATGTCTTCACTCTTGGTTCTGAACCTATTACATGGTCTTGAAAGAAACAAAGTGCCATTTCTCATTCTTCAGCAGAAGTAGAGTATCATGGCGTTGTAGAAGCTAGTAAGGAAGCCTTGTGGTTATGTTAGATCCTGTTAGAGTTTGGCTTTCAGCAACATCATCCGACTACACTTTCGTGTGATAATCAAAGTGCCATTCAAATATGCAAAGATCCAGACCAACATCACTGTAGAAAACACATTGAAATACACATGCATTTCACCAGAAAGCTCATGTTCTTGAAGTGCAATATTGTTCAACTAATGATCAAGTTGCAGACATTTTTACAAAGGCTCTCATAGAGGCGAAGTTTACTAATCTTCGATTTATGGTTGGAGTTCAGGAAGTTGTCACTAAGGGGGGATAGGCCCTAATGCCTCCTTCCTTCTCCTATTGTGTCATATTTGTACATCCTTCAATCCTATCCCAAGTTGTTCTTAAGGGGGGATGTTAGGATATTTCGACACATAGGAAATAGTTAAGTATAACTTGGTCTAGTGTAGAGTTAGGTAAAGTGTGTTTCTTTACTATGTACTTTTGTAACTTACAATCTGATGGTCATGATATGTTCTAGACATGAAGTGATCCGACAATTCATTCTCTCCTCGGTATTACCGACACTTGATCCGTGGCTTAACACCTAATTGGTCCATGATCTATATTTAAAGATCATGGAGGGTCATTTGTAGGGTGACTGTTCATGAGTGAAGCTTATGTAAATTTTCTTTCTTTTACATTAATAAATTTCCTAAAGTGGCCGCGTTGGCTCAGGCCGTGCATTGTTTCCCTCTTTGAGGGTTTTAACCACGTTAAGAATACTGGTGTATTGATTTGTGATCTGTTTGTGAGTGGTGTCTTTTGGTGTTCTATCTGAGGAACTTACCCTGTAAATTCCTACAATGGGTTATGAGACCCTTTTATTAAAATGAAGATTACATGGCATACCTGCTGGATAACAGGGTCTTTATCCGTTTTCATGCCTTTTGTTTTCCAAGTTACAAGTTATTGTGTTGCATGGGAAGCATTAGATTGATGTCAAGGGGAGTTTCCCCTTGGAATTAGATGAGGCGCAAACTTTTCCTAAATGGATTGCAACCTAGCCTTCTCAGCAAGTTGGATACCTATTATTGGCATCTTAGGATGGTTTTCGAGGCACCAGAAGGTTTCGTCAAGCACCATGGAGCTTCTTGTAGGCTTGACATAGGGTTTAGCACCATTGGCATGTAGCAGGAGAGGTAGGAAGCTCTCAGGAGTCCATACCAAAACCGTGGTAGGTAAGCGACATAGAAGCGCCTATGCTGCCTTCGGTAGGATTCCTTCCTAATGGGAAGGGAAGACTCGAAAGCCACAAATTCATTGGAGAACATACCACCCAATCTCAAGAGGGATAGCATCATATATTGTCCTAAGTAACCAAAGGTATCATCATCAAACCATGAAGCACGTCTGGGAGTGTACGCAATTATTGAGATAGAGACATAGTCGATAAGACTAGGTCGAGGAAGCCTTTGCAACAATAGAGCTTATAAGCAGGGAGGTTCTAGAGCTCTTTAGCTTAGACACCACGCGATGCAGAGGCGAGGTCCGTTGGCCAAGCCATGACAAGAATCAAAGAGAAGGCTTTGTTGCGGTGCATAGGATTGAGGCTATGAACTTAAAGGAAATTTTGGGATAACCTTATCCTTTTGATGGTAAAAACCCTAGTCAAGGGGGGCTTCTGATTGGTGGAACCAGATTTCCCCTCATGTGATTGGTTGGAATGACGTGGCATAAAAGCCATAGAGTGGTTGTAGTTTATTGGTGGGAGGAACCTTTTGATAATAGAGTTATATCAGAGGTATGACATTGGAGGAATTATTTTAGAAATCTCCGATAGTAAAACTCTAATACATATAAGATTGGTTCTTTATAATAATAAGCAAATATCTAAACTTTGAAACACATAAGTGATACACTTTTAAAAGTTTTTGACGTATTATAATAAGAATTATCAGAGGAGGCCACATGGCATATTAGACTCTGCTTTAGCAAATCGGAGATTCCCTATCAACATTTTTTGTTATGTGACACGATTCAAAATCCCCGCTCTCCGATATGCAATAAGGGGTTGGATTTTGATATTGTGCTATGCTAATCTCGCAGGTTGTCCGATATTGGAGGTCAGAGGCAATGGCATATTAGAACACACGCCTTTAAGGATGAAAAGAGATTTGTGAGTAAGTGAGAGCAATTTTTTTTTTTTCAATCGTTTTGAAAGTATTTTATTTGAATTAGAGTTGTAAAACCATGTTCATATCAATCACCGAAATGCAACCTTGTAAATTTTGTCGATTTTTTTTTTTTTTTAATTGAATCAAAAGTATGCTTATTGAAATGAAATTGAAAGGGGTTAGTTCAATATAAAAGGGCTAAAGTCACACAGAAATACAAATGTTGGACTCGGGGGTTATTTGTTTCATTTATTCTAATTAATGAATAGTAAAAAAAAGTTGTAAAAAGAATTTAAGTCAAATTGAAAAAAAAAAGAACGACAGGATAAGAAAAAGTGGAAGAACAAATGATCGAAAAGATAGTTACAAATACATAGGGGTCCCCATTACCAATATGATAACCATACATTCAAGTTTGGAGTGTATATTTTTACCACAATAGTTTGGAAAGTTTCTTCATTTTGAGTCCTTTTGTTGTTTAGAAAAAACGTTGTGAACTTCTGTGGTAAGTCACTCCTTAGAGAGATGAAAAGAGATTTGGCAGCAAGTGAGATCAAATAGTTTAGTTTCTATTTCACTCTCAAACATTTTTTAAAGTATTTGATTTGAAGCAGATTTGTAAAAGTATGCTCATAATTTATTTATTTTTTAAAGACGAATGCACACAATATGTCATTTTGTAGAAAGGGAAAAATGTAAGGAATTTTAATTGCATTTCACAGCAACTACCTATAAAAGAAAAACTATTGTGAAATTGAATGAAAAGTATGCTTACTGAAAGCAAATCAAAAGGGGCTAGACACATAAATCAGACTAGAGGTGGTTGTAAAGACTTTGATGGTAGTACCTATTCCTCTTGCTGCCTACGCTTGATGTAAGCATTTCCTTGCATGTGGGAGTAGTGGATGAAGGAAAATGGTGGAGGGATGTGAATATCAACCAACATTCGAACTCTAGAGATAACAGTGAATGCTAAGCCTTGTCAGTATATGTTTCCAATGTCCACTATCACCTTTCGTAATGTCACTCCTTGTGATTTATGTATTGTCAAACCCCATGCCATTTGAAGGGGAAATCACATGTGAGACCCTCGTGTTATTGGAGAAAGTGGAACATAAGATGGGTTGAAGGTGTCCCATGGCGGACCTTTGTATTGGAAGAAGTCAAAAACATGAAACCATCTTAATTGAGGGAGTTTTGACCCAACTGCATAAAAAATGGAAATTACTTTTCCAAGTGGTCCGTTTACAAGACCTACTTCAACCCACAAGTTACATGTGAGGAAAAAATGTTGTTCATTTCAAATAAGAACTTTTGCATCCAACTGTTCAGCTTCTTCATGTGCATCACTAGGATGGTGGTACGTTTTCTCTGCATTGCAGTGTGAAATTGACATTTTCAATTTTTTGAGCATTTGTTTGTTATGCAATTTGACAACTAGGTTGGTTGGATATAGGTGGATTGTGCTGATTTTTGGTAGTGTCGGATGTGCTCTAGCCTTGAAATTTGGAGGAGAGGCTAATGCACATGATATCTCCAAGACCCAGAAATCATTTTGAGAAATTCCATTCGGATGAGGAGTTATTAAAATAATTAATATTTTTAATGTGTTCCTAAGTTTAAACTTAGGAAAATAAAAATATTAATGGGTATTAATAAAGATAAGGATGAGAAGCTTCTAAGAGACGAGGATCAAGTCTATTTTAATATTAGCCGTTGATTAGGGACTTAATCTCGGCCGTTGATTCATCAACGGGAAAAGTATAAGAGAAGACTTGAGGGTTATTTGGAGATACAACGACAGATACTCAGTATCTCAAGGAAATTCGATTCTCAAGGAAGAGGAGATAGATTTCAGAGGGAGTTGCAGGGTGGAGGAAGAGGAGGGCTTCATCAATAGGTAGATATCGAGGAGGAGGTGATTCAGGGGCAATGGAAGACGACACAAAAAGAGAGATGCACTCCAGAGGAGAGATGCAAGGCCTACGCAGGTTGACGCAGAGGGATGCAGAGCCACTCAGAGTCATTCTAAGTCAATCAGAGTGATGCAAAAGTGGGAGCAGGGTCTCCAAAGTGTCAGATGGTATCAGAGGGAAAGTGTCATGTGTTTTCTTTTAGTTTCTCTATAAAATCATTCCTTGTAAAAGCAATTACGGTTGAAGATTAATAAAGCCCTCATCTGTTGCACCGATTTTCCCGCATTCCGTTTTTCTGTGGACAATTGTCCAAAAATAACTTTGTCAATGTGATTGCTTCTTGTGCATGTATTTTTTTTCTCTGGGTAATTGTGTGATAACTGCAGTAGAATTTAATTTAATATATGTTGAAGGAATTTTGTAAATAAGTTATTGAGAATAATAAATAGGTGAAATAAATCAGTTGCTCTAGTGATAGAATTTCAGTTTAGAAATTTTCACAGATTGCATTGTCAAATTCCTACTACTCATCCTTTGAAAAAAAGGTCTTTTTCCTTGACATGAGAAGGTTCTAGTCCTCGAATTTTGGTGTTGCATTTCTGAGATTTGTGAGCAATTGTCGGAATGCAATTTGAAGAGGGTTCGTCCCTTGTTGACAAAATATGGTAGATAGTGTGATGGCCGTGTCAAAGCTGCGCCACAGAGCATTGCCACGTGATGTGCCAACATACATGGGGATTTCCTTCACATGAGGTAGTTTCCCAAGATCACCAACAAGTATGATAGAATGATTTCCGAAAGGCACATTCTGATACGAAGGAAATACCTCCCTTAAGCGATCGTCTATCTGTGAAAGAAGTTTAGGGCCAATAAATCTCATTTCATTGATTAAAATGTATTTGACATGACGAGGTTGTTCTTGGAATTGCAGAAGTGGTTGGCCCTTAGGAGGATGCATTGACACTAAAGGAATTCGAAGGGCAGAATGGATTGTAAGCGCCTTTATGTTAATCGCTGCAACACGTGTTGGAGCAAGTAGGAGCAATGGACTTAAATTGGGAAGAGATTCAACAAGAAATGTATCTTTTAGGCAACTAATTAAATGAGACTTCCCCGTGCTAGCAGTGCCTTGGATGAGCATTCTAAGTGGAGGAATGGAGGAAGTGGTCCTAAAGTGGGTGAGGACAATGATGAAAGAAACTTTCTGGGTGGGCGATAATAAGGTGAGCGAGCGGGGAACTGGAGATGGGGTAGAATGGATTTGGGTGGATGAGAGACTAAATTATATGAAACGTATGGTTGTCTCTTGAAAAGGGAGAGGGATCGTAGTATGGGCCCAATTGTGGTTACAGACAAATTCACGATATCCAAGCATGTCAATGTCATCTATTTCCATGTTGTTTCTAGGGTGTAGCTGAGAAAGGAATTTCCATTCATCGATGTCTAAGGATTTAGGGGTGTTTGACATATCATTGGTGGAGATGTCATTAGAGCAAGGGGAAATGGGGGTTTCAAGGGCTTGATGAACATGCCATGGAACATACACATATCTTTTTTGTTCCCAATGCGAAATGATTACTTCATCAATGGATCCCATGTCTGATGGGAGTATGTGGAAAGGCAAGTATAGAAGTAGTTCACTCCAGCAAAAAGAAGTGTAGGATGCATCAACAGGATAAGGGATCAAGGAATAGGAAGGGAGGACATGAACAATCTTGCAAGGATTTATTTGTTTCCATTGGTTATGTTTTTGTCAAGCAGAAAACGAATAGGAACGTGCAACTTCAAGAAGAGTTAGTGTTTCAAGTGAAGCATGTCTATTCATGTATGCTACAATGAAGGGTGGTGTTGGGAAGGGGGAACCTAGACCATGAGAAACACGTCGAAAAACAGTTCGAGTAACATTGAGGGAAACAAATGAGTGGCTACAAAGTGAAAGGGGAAGTTTTTGTAGCATGTGGCATGTTTCCTGTGCGTCGATGTCCCTATCAGAAATTGTTTCTGTTAAATTTTTTTGGACAACACTAACAACAGGTGTTTCGGGGTGGACAACCTGGGAGACACGTGACAACATTTTCTGATAAATTTCTGATTTTGTTTCTGGTTTCGATGCATATTTCGCGATGTAGCGCATAACAACATGCCGAGACAAAACCAGCTGGCAATCGATGTTTTCTCTCCAGATGTATAGCATGTCAAAGTTGTGTACATTTAACTGTCATCATTACGAGCGGGGACATATTTATTGCATCCATTGTCATCAATGATCAAAGATGAGGTTGGATTCAAATCCCATGGAACTCCATAGTGACAAATAAGAATAGGGCCTTTCTTCAAAGACATGAAGAGGGGTGGCATTTTGTATGTCGTTGAACGCAATTAAGAAGATTCTCATAGTCCTGAAGGCGAGAGGATGAAAATATCAATGGCAATGGGAGGATGCATGGGTCATTCTCTGTAGAGATGTGTACATAAGTTGCACGTTGTTAAGGAGTGCGAGGATTCCAAGCAGAAATGTGTTCATTGAAAAAACACCTAGCTCTATCCATCGTGACTTGGTCATCCCAATCGAGGTTTTCCATATCAGGTGTGTTTTCAAGCCAAAGGAAACCATGTATGTGTGCGGAGCCCCTATGTTGCCACTCATAATTGCAAATATGAAAAAGGAAATTTTGTGAGGGCCTGCACATCTAGAAAAAGAAACAAATTTAAAGGAGAAGGATGGTCAGGGAAAAACCTGCACCATAATTCCTTTGCATGTAAACCTTTTTGCAAGACCTCTTCGAGGAAGATTGTGAATCGACAATGAATGTACTGTGCTGCAAGATGTGGATTATTGATTATATTCTTGAATTTCCATCGAGACAGCTCAAATGAATCCTGGGGGGGGGGCTGCAAGGCATGACCATGTGCATGTCATGCCATTTGGTGTCAGCTGCACTTAGGGTGAAGAAGAAAGTAGGGATACCTATTTGTATGATCATATTAGTGAGTTCACCTCTGTGTTTGTTCCAAAACAAGCATGTCCCTCTAAGGCCTGATCCAAAGCTCATAATCTAGTCATGAAGCATGGAATTAGGCATGTCATGGAGGCGTGCATGAAGGTCTACAATGGTCATTGGAAAGCCCTCTTCAAGGTTTCTCTTCACAAAAACAACAACAATTGCTTGACTACGATGCCGCAACATAAGATTGTACAAGTAATATCAGAATCTTGGGTGTTGGGAAAAATGGTTATCATAGTAGCGTATGGGATGAACGACATATTCTTGCATTTCAACTTTTCTAAGACGTGGTTGACCAATCATTACAGCTCGTGTGGGGAAGAGTCTAGGGAACACCATAGCAAGGAGGCCTTCTGTGGTATATTCATTGATAGTAGAGGGAGAAACAAAGGGCCAGGAAAGTGAAGTAGTGGAATTAGGATGGGGAGACTATAGGTAGTTGCATATTTCTTCAAGCTCGGTATCTGAATTAGGGAGTGTTGATACAAAAGAGGATAGTTGGAGGTTTGTTGGAGTGGGGTGTGCAGGAATGTTATCATCAAAAGTAGGGATGTCAAGCCGTGTTTTAGGAGAGGAGGGGGAGATGTGGCAGACGACATAAGACATATTGGTAGGGTGATTTGGCAAGGCATATATTGTAGCTTGGTCCAGTTGGACATCCTTGTAGTAGGGATCATGGGCTAGTTTGTAGCCTAAAGCCGCAAGAACACGTGTCTTGCTAAAAATGAAATCATATGTTTTCTGGTCATAACCATGCCTAGTAACAATGATGATATCCAATTCGGAAACCAAGCGTGGTTAAATGTTGGTGATGGCAGTGATGTCTTGCTGGAAACAAATAGTCTGACCAATGTATTTGTATTGTCCACCTCGTGCATGGGTGACTTGCAATATTGGGCTGACACGTGATATGAACATTTCTTCTATTTGTGTTAGAGCAACAAGGACAAACGGTTGGTCGCTAGGGTCCATGTTGTTCGCAAGGGAGAAGTAGTGGGTGGATTTTGTAGTTGCACACCAGGAGCAACAAAGGTTACCATGTAAGAATTTTGTTTTCATATTTGGGTATGATTCTTTGCATATGGAGCAGATATGTAAGGGAGAGAGGTCATATATCCTTTCACAGAATCGTTGAAGTGCATGGTTAAGGCCATGGTTTACCAAAATATGGGGATGGGAGGGTGAAGGAGGATGAGTCGATGGTGGGGTGTGTGATGTACATGGGCAAGAAGTGGCAGTGAATGGAGGAAGTTGAAGGGTAGGTACAGTCAGAGTGGGGAATGTTGAAGGAGATGGGTTTGCAAGTGAAGCTTCGGGATGTTGCGGAAGAGAAACATTAGACGAGGGTATAGCTGGAAAGGTTTGGGTGTTTAAATCAACTTTATATTTGAGGCATCTTTGTTTGTTGGACTCATCTTTATTCTATGCATAAATGAGTCTCTTAAAAATAATTTCTTGACGGGTTTGCAAAAGATGTTGGCATGTCCATCCTGATACAAACATGGGGAGACAAGTTCAAGTGATTATAGGAGACCAGAAAGAGTTGTCTTAAGCGCAAAGATAGAGTACATAGCTTGGAAAAGAAAGAACTTCATTAGTGGGTATATTTTTGAAGTAGTGCCTTCTAGCTTATAAAGTAGATGCGTCTTTTGACAAATTAGTTGAATTTAGTGGTCATAGAGGCCTTTTTTATAATAGAGTTTATGTTTCTTTGATATTATGTACTAATTTCGTGTGATACAAATTTTGTTGTTGAAACTTTGCCAAAGCTGTCTTTTTAGCGTAGAACAAGATTAGAATCAAACTTTATTTTAGCAAAGTATTTTTGTGGTGATGGATAAATATCTATCATTCATTTACCAAGTAGATTTAAGGCAACCAAATTGCAACCCTTTGTAAGAATCCAATGTTGTATTTAGGAGCACAAAGAACAATATAAAAGGATGTAAATATTCTATGTTTAGAAGGAAGAAGAAAAAAACATATATACTATATGTAAAAGTAAAAGATGGAGAAATATGCAAAGGTGGAAGCTGCAACATGTATCGTAGGTGTATATACATAAAGAAGAGAAGTAAAATGATGTAGTGAATGAAAAGAAGGGGGGTGAGAAGGGATGAAATGGCAATGAATGGAAAATCATATAGAAGTTATTTTTTACACTTCACGGTGGCATGGGGAAAATAAATCAACTTTCAAAGACACCAAAAAACTAGACCAGTAGACATTTTTTCGATTTCCTGGAGGAGAACGGAACATGCAGAACTATAGGTGATTTCCTTTGAATTTATTAGTACAAACTTCAAATGGTCCACACCATTGAAGATATATGTTTTCACACACAATGTGAAGAGGAAAAGACGACATGAAACCATTACATGAAGCTCGTAGATAGCACCAGGATCACTAGAGAGTATGAACAAGTCTTTTGCTTGGACACCCATGAGTTTAGTTGCAGCATTATCAAATGCAATGACATTTTCCAGTACGCCTGTGTGGTCATGCATTTCAAATTTCAGGACATACTGATAGTCACATTTCGGGAAGGCCCCACCACATTGTGTGCAGTGCCAAATTGCATTTGAGGTTGACAACCTTTTTCATGCATTGCATGCCATCAGATGAGAGGGAATGCAAGGAAGTAGAAATCTTGCATGTCAATAGAGGTGATGGTTCCATGAACAGAGAACCATGTTGGTTTTCCGTCTAGATACGAGTCTATGAGGTTGAAAATTGTACGTTGTGGGTAGCCCCACTTGGAAGTTCATGAGAATTTTCTACTTAATGATGGTGAAGAGGCCAAGCAGTCTCTTTGATGAAACCATGATTGGAGTTGTTCAGTCTCTATAATGGCGAGATCTAGCACGAAGTTGATGGTCGAGATAGTCCCAATAATTCTTCCATTAAATTCGCTTATGCGAGCCCCTTTGATTGTAAGCACAGTCGAAGCACCAGAAGAGGTGAGTTCAACGATTTTCTTGCCTAAGGTGTGGCAATGCTCCCCCCATAGGGTGATGTCGATACTGTAGCCAGACATGTATTCCAAGCTAACAATTTTCCTAGGTGTTTCAGAGCCATCTCTTTGACAAATGGTGGAAGTTGGAGAAGTGGACCTGAAAATGCCAATGATGTCGAAAATTGAGCTGAGGTTTGTAAATATGATTTCATCTATAGATTTAAAGCAAAAACGGTGGAAAGGAATTGTGTGAACATCATCTAAGGAAGGTTCAACAATGGAAGTTGTAGAGAGGTATACTTCCCATTTTCTATCTAGATGGTTGTAATTTGTGTTTTTTGGTTTCACAGTTCCATTTAAAACCATGTAAAGCTTCCCAATTTTGACAATGTCATGCAAGGAATTTGTGATATCACCGAAGGCAAAATGATGGATTGTATCATTGGAAGAATCAACGAGGTCAAATACAAAGGCCTTTTTGGACCCTCGAGCATTTTTGTAGGAGCAAACAAATGTTTTTCCAAGCACCCTACCCTGGATCGACCATTGTTTATGATAGGGGCTTAGTGCCATGAATGGAATGACAATAGGCAGAGCAGAGGAAAAATGAGTTGATGATGATGTAGAATACTATGTCGAAGCAGTATTAGATGAGGTGGGGGCATTTGACGTTGAAGAGGTCGGTTGGTATGTCGATGTTTGTACAATTTGAAGAAGTTTTAGGGCCCCGATCAAAGTTGAATAACGTTCGAGAACTTCCAATTCAATAATTTGCAGACTCCTGAAAAGAAGGAAAGAAAGAGAAAATCAACACGACATTAGTTGAAGTGAGAGTGGCAGAGAGAAGGAAGGAACATGAAAACATCAAGAATATGGTGAAGAGTCAACATACGCATAGTTTAGCAAAAAAATGCAACTGACTTCTTTGAGAATGATAATTGAGCCCAACTGGAGGGCACTAGAGACGACATTGGCATTGTAAGAAGACGGAAGCAAAGTTCTGTGCTGAGAGGTACTGTCGAAAAAAGAAATGTGGTGGCATTGGGACGATGTCTTTTTGAATCAAGAAGGTTGAGTTCAACGATTTGGAGCGATGGTTGGATTGTTATAGAGCTAACGAGCAACAAAGTGATGACATTCCTTGTCAAGGCAACTTCCATGATGACGAGGAAAGGAGTTTTCCTGAAAGGTGAAAGCCTGTAAACTAATGTCAACATTGGAATAGAAGCGGAAATAAAGCAGCAAGGGTGGTAGTTCACATGATTGACATACTTGGAGCCAAATGAAAGAAGAAATATTTACAATTTAGATTGTTGCTAATAGTCAAAGGCAAAGGGAAAGGAAAATTGAAATGTTTAAACATAGAAAGTTGGTCATCTATATATGGTGTTTCAGAAACTCTATAGGCAGGTGTGTTGCACATCAGGGCAAAGCACATAGTATTCTAAGCTATACATGCAGTATGAAAACATTGATACTTGCCATTTGAGTGCAGAAGATGATATGGTTAGCAGGTTCTCGATTCTCACTTGTTTGTTATTGAAATCCTGGGGTAGTTATCCAGTTGAAGACAACAACACAACATGAAGTAGCAACAACAAGAGACCAATAATAACACAACAATAGCAACAAAAAAATTAACTCGAAAAATCAGCAGAATAGTTCGACGTGAAGAGGCCAAATAGAGCACACGCCCATCTACCAGCGAAGAAGGGGGACCAATAAATTAGATTCAGGACAAGTGGCAGAGGTCGGGGGGTTAACAATGACAGAGACAATGATATAGATGATCATCCGAGTGAGAGTAAAGTGAGAATAAATGCACATAGGTGGGCCATTAATTAGATTATTGAATAGAACAATACTTGACGTCAGGATGTGCGGATAAGTTTTAAACCTTAATCAAAGGAAAATGCCACATATTGATTAGATATACATGGGAGTTTCGGGATTTTGAAACTTTGACATGAGTAGAATCCTTTTTGAAATATTGCAAGTCGAAAGTCCACTCTATAATATCAATGTGGCTCGTTTGAATAAACACGTATAATAAAGTGTCCAGGGCATAAAACATATCAATTTCATTCGACCGAAAATAAAGCGAAACTAAACACACATGCTCTGTCCATTAATTAGATTAATGAATAGAGTAGCTGTCAAGACCAAGATGCATGTAGAGGTTTTAAGTTGCAATCATTAAAAAAACATGGCATATTGATTAAATATATATGACAGTTTTCAGTCATTGAAACCTTCACATTAGAAGAAATATTTTGGAAATCTGTGGGAAAAAAAGGTTGATTGATTATATTAATTTTCCTGTGTACAAGGGCGTAAAACATTAGATCTTCGTACGAGGGAGAATAAAACGATAGTAAATGCACATAATCGTCTAACTAGCGGTCATTAATGAATAAAAATAGACACCGAGAGCAAGATACGTGCATAGAGAGTGGATCTTATTAGAGGTTGCATTCCAAAAGCTACGATAAGGGGTGGATGAAATTTCACATTTAAGTTTGGTATGATAAAAAAATCAAGGTTGCATATTAGTGGTTGGAGGTCCATAGCACCGTTCAGAGATTCATAAATTAGATATTTGTTTATTATTACACAAGACCAATGCTACATGTATCGAAAATTTCAAAAATAATTTCGATGTTCTTAGTCCGACATAACTCTATTATAAAGAGGTTTGTCTGGCCAATAGACCAATAGTAATGTCTCGGAGGTCCAAGGTGTCAGTGCCTTATCTATTTCAAATATCTATCGATCCTTGTCCACCTCCAAAAAGGTGATTTTTTGCAAGTTTTGACTTTCGATTGTGGAGATTTCTATTCCTTCCAATATCCAGACCCTCCAGAGGTATGAAAAATAATTCAATAGAACATTGCATCTGCTCTCAAGAGAAACTTTCTAAGAAGTAGCTACATCTTAAAAGTGTTGATATTATGAGCTGCGATACATGACTTGTGATATGTGACTGGATGCATTTAGGGACGCGTTGTAGGCAGTAATTGGTTGCGACAAGTGACATGGGGAGGATGATGTCATAATGACGTGCCAAAAGGGTTGACATGTGGCAGGTGGATTTGATAGTTTCAATGCTCATAATAGGCCAAAAAAGGGCAACACATGGCATTATTCAAAAGGTTACATGTGGCATATACGTGGCAGTGATGTCGCCACGTATGGGAGATCAACGATCAAAGGTTGAGGTGATTTGAAAAATCAAAGTGAAACCTCTGATTCATAACCCTCAATGGGAGGGCTCCAATACAGGGGCTAGACTGCAGTCACGTGAAGAGCCACAAGACCAAGGCCCAAATGTAGAAGGTGATCAACAATCGCCAATCGATGAATTGACATGGCATACACCAAGGTTACACCTCCCATATTGATGGGAGGCTAACGTCATGATGACGTGCCAAAACGGTTGACACATGGAAGGTGGATTTGATAGTTTCAAGGCTCACAACAGGCCAAGAAATGGTGACACATGGCATTATTCAAAAGGTTACACATGGAAGATACGTGGCAGTGATGTCACCACATATGGGAGATCAACGATCCGAGGTTGAGGCGATTTGAAAAATAGAAGTGAAACCTATGATTCATAACTCCTAATGGGAGGGATCTGATACAGGGGCTAGAATGTGGTCACATGAAGAGCCACAGGACCAAGGTCCAGATGTAGAAGGTTATCAAAGATCGCCAATCGGTGAATTGACATGGCATACACCAAGGTTACACCTCCCATTGAAACTCGTCGATAGAGAGGGCTCCGATAAGCATTGTTTGGCACTTCATCTCTAAACGGTTTTGAGTTGGACACCTATAATGGGTTAGATCTATATATCTTTCTCTGTATTAACTTGATTGTACTGATAAATATTGCGGTCATGGGAAGAGCCACAAGACCAAGGCCCAAACGCAGAAGGTGATTGGCAATCGAAAATCAACGAATTGACATGTCGTGCGACAAGGTTGCACCTCTAATTGGAAATCGTCAATAGAGAGCGATCTGATTTGGGGTTTCACCCATTTCCTCTCCACGTAGATCAGGCCACGTCACACATCAGAGGTCGCAATTTTTGGGACTACAACCAAATGCTACATTGTGGATCGGAGGTCTGAGGTGTCAATGCCTTATTTGTTTCAGATATCTAGCGATCCTTGTCCACCCCCAAAAAGGTGATTTTTTGCAAGTTTCGACTTCCGACTATGGAGATTTCTATTCCTTCCGATATTTGGACCCTCCAAAGGTATGAAAAATAATTCAATAAAACATTGCATCTACTCTCAAGCGGAACTTTGTGAGAAGCGGCCACATCTTAAAAGTGTTGATATTGTGAGTTATGATATGCGACTGGATGCGTTTAGGGATGCGTTTTAGGCAGCAATTGGTTGAGACAAGTGACGCAGGGAGGTTAACGTCATGATGACGTGCCAGAAGGGTTCACATGCGGTAGGCATATTCAAGGCTCACAAAAGGCCAAAAATGGGCGACACATGGCATTATTCAAAAGGTTACAAGTGGAAGATACATGGCAGTGATGTCGCCACATATGGGAGATCAACGATTGGAGGTTGAGGCAATTTGAAAAATCAAAGTGAAATCTCCAATTCATAACCCCCAATGGGAGGGCTCCGATATAGGGGCTAGATTGTGGTTACGTGAAGAGCCACAGGAACAAGGCCCATACATACAAGGTGATTGGCATGGACATAGCGTACACTAAGGTTACACCTTCCATTGGAAATCACCAATAGAGAGGGCTCTGATAAGAATTGTTTAGCGCTTCATCTCTAAATGGTTTCGAGTTGGATGCATTTAGGGACACATTGTAGGCAGCAATTGGTTGCGACAAGTGACGTGGGGACGCTGACGTCATGATGTCGTGCCAAAAGCGTTGACACCTGGCAGGCAGATTCGATAGTTTCAAGGCTCACAATAGGCCAAGAAAGGGCTACACGTGGCATTATTGAAAGGTTACATGTGGCAAATACGTGGCAGTGATGTCATCACGTATGGGAGATCAACGATAGGAGGTTGAGGCGATTTAAAAAGTTGATTTCAAACCCCTGATGGGAGGGCTATTATATGGGGGCTAGATTGCGGTCTTGTGAAGAGCCACATGTCCAAGGCATAGACGTAGAAGGTGATCGATGATCTCCAATCGAAGAATTTACATGGCGTACACCAAGGTTACACCTCCCATTGGAAATCACGGATAGAGGGCTTTGATAAGCACTATTTGGCTCTTCATCTCTAAACGGTTTCGAGTTGGATGCCTATAATGGGTTAGAGATCTATCTCTTTGTCTCTGTATTTGCATGATTGTCCTGATAAATACTACGGTCAACGGAAGAGCCATAGGACCAAGGCCCAAATGCAGAAGGTGATCGGTGATCGGAAATCGAAAAATTGACATGTGCAACAAGGTTACACCTGAGATTGGAAATCGTTGATAGAGAGCGGTTTGATTTGGGGCTTCACTCATTTCCTCTCCACATAGATCAGACCACGTCACTCATCGGAGGTCACAATTTTTGGGACTGCAACCAAATGCTACATTGTGGAATCGCCGATTGCGATTCTGCGATATTATACAGGCCCAGGGGCATGTGATGTGGTCCCATGCGTGTGTTGTGGTTCCACAATCCTGTCAAATAACCTCAGGTAGAGGAAATCGCAGATCGAAGTCCCATGGTCAATATCACCATCGAAATGGTATATTCCTTGAAGGCCGACGAATCTGCTATAGTGTCGTGAGGAGGAATCTCACCATAAAAAACCCATCGACTTAATTACTAAACATTAAAACGTGTATTTTCAAAATTATATATGTATATTTCGATTTTGTTTTATGTTTATTAGATGTATGGAAAAAAATTTGGTTGTATTTATTTGCACTGGGATTGGGGTATATTTTAATGGAGCATTAACTGATTGATTTGATGCAAGTACTAATTGTCAATATTAAATTATTGATTCAGTGTTAATTAATTGTATAGACACTTGGTGATACCATTTTTTTTTGTAATTTTATTTTTTATAAATAATTTTTTACAATTATATTAAAAACCTCATAAAATTAGCCACTTCTTAGGCATTGACCAATTGAAAAAAAAAAAAAAAAATTAAATTTAAAACTTGATTTTTTAATTTTCAAAATATTTGATTTAATATTATAATTTTCAAAAACTTTAATAAACTTGATAAATTGTTTCGAAAATTTAAGAGCTCAAAGCTATTTGGCAATATAATATTTTAATTAACTAATTTTCAAATATGAATGATGGTTTACTTTTACATTAAATGCACATATCAATTAGAAATTCTTGCTTAATGAAAATGGAAACTTACAAAAACATTGCATCATATAATTAATATGGGAAATAAATAAAAATGAAGTTGTCGAATTAATAGACGAATTCATTTTTTCTTTTGTGATATTGGTAGTACAGTTTCTATCGATATTATGATTGCTTGCTGTTTAAAATGCACTTTTAAATGCATAAATAAATTACATATAATTGATTTTTTTTTTTGCTAAAATCTCATCTCTATCCTACACCATATTTCTGTGAGTTTTCTTTCTAAAGTATCCAATTTTGTTATTCATCACAACCGAAAAAAAAAATGACATGCACTTTTAATTTGGTTAAAAACTCCAGTTTAGAAATGACATGCAATTAAGATTTAGTTCAAAGCACCAATTCATTTCACTTATTTGATTAATTTTTTTGAATTAGTTCTAAATTATAGTTCAGTTGACTTACTTGACTCATTTTTTTCGGTTGAGTTAGTTGATTAATTTTTTTGGGTTAACGAGTGTAAAACACATTTTCTTTCTCAATTATCCAGTTCTGTTATGCACCACAACCGAACAAAAAATGACATGCACTTTTGATGTAGTTCAAAACTCCAGTTCAGAAATGACATGCAAGTTATTATTTGATTAATTTTTTTTAATTAGTTGAAAATTGTAGTTTAGTTGACTTAGTTGACTCATTTTTTCGCTTGAGTTAGTTGAAAGAAAGAAAGAAATTATTTTAATGTCCACGAGGCTAAAGATAGCTTATGGGATAGATTGCTTCTTCATCTGCTTGATGTATTCAATCCTCTTTCTGTGAAGCTTCAAAATAAATGCTCCCAGCTTCTCGACAAACCCCTCTCTAAATAGATTATACCAAGAGCTAGCTGCCAACACATCTGCATAATTTTCCTTGTTGCCTTTGAAGGCCTCACATTCTAAAATGAAATGCTTTTATGTTTCTACTTTTCCGGAAGAACAAAAAATGCATATTCTTTCCTCTCACACTTCTTTTGGCCTTTTCCAGTGCCCTATTTCACAACTGAGTTGATGAGAATTAGTCCTTAACTAAGCAATAAGAATTTTGGCTCTCCAAGAGATATTGACCTCTATGTATGCTTTTGGTTGATGATTATGAGCGGAATTAAACACTTCAATATATTATTTTTTCTTTCTTCCTAGCTCCTTATCCCAAGTACGCTTGTGGAACTTTTCCATGACAAGAGCTTTTATCTCTTTGCTATTTATGAGACACACGTTCAAGCAAATACCCCATCTACTAAACCATTTGTTATATTGCTACATCCAAGTAATTTTTCTCTTGCACAATCGGTCATTAAAGACAACCTTAGGCCATTTACCCTCTTCCATTTGCTCAATTTTTTTTAAATACCTTATGACTCGTACCATAGAAATTGATTCAATAGGAGCAGTTCCTGTTTCACTTAACGAGATAGCATAAGGAACTGCACTTTTAATATTGAATTTGTTTGTAATCAAACGCTTTTGAATTTTCTCAATTTGTCTCCATTACATGTCAGATGTACTGCTGGCCCATAGTTCACAACCATAGAGAATCACCAGAATCACTAGAAGCCCAAAAAGAGTTTGAGTGGTTAATGAGTGTGAAAACATTTTGAGGTGATTGACATGATTGAATTGAATAAATATGGAAAGAAAAACACAATCCCTATGACTCAAACTTTTCCGCGTTTCATTTAACCATGTTTCTTAAATTCCAGTTTTGAAATTCATCAATAAGCTTGTGTGCCAACGTTATAGGGAATACTATATGTAGTTAACTTTATTGAAATTAAGATTATTTTGAATAATTTTAAAAATAGAAGTGTACAATACAAAAAAAATTCCAAATGAAAGAGAGAAAAATAAAAATTATTTTGAATAATTTAAAAATAGATTTAAAATAGAAATGGACAAAAAAAACAATAAATAAAATTTTCCCTTCATTTGATCTAATTCTAAAACTTTTAAGTTTTGATTACGAGAATTAATTTTTCAAATTGTTTACACAAGATGATATAAAAACATAAAATAAGCAAATATTGATCAAAATGCACCTCTATTAAAACTAAAGGACTCTAAAGTTTGCTAAGAACTAAATTTTCTTCATTGTGGTTTTTTTTTTTTTTTTTTTTTTCATTGTAGGGAAGAAACATGGATTTTCTTTAACAGTTTTGCAAAGGAAGGAGAGGATGGGGCATTGTCGTCGTTATCCTTTTTCCACATTTTTGTGGATGAATCTTATTTTTCTAAAATGAGTGCCTTATTTTGGAACTTTCCAGAGTAACCTTTATGGAATTACATCTGCTTTTGGAGTATCTATATTCTCTAATTGCATTGAACTAGAGATGCCCTCTCATAATTGAAATCATGAACCTCTTCTTCTTTTTCTTAAGATTGCAGAGCTCCAAATTTGTTATTGGCACAAGATTTGGGCTTGGAGGGACGCTAAGACTTGATGGAAAACTAAGACCCCTGTGGGCCCCGATTCTATCTCTTCTTTGGAAAATGTTGGATACCTTGCTCGTCATTGTTATGAGTAGTTGGATTTGGCTTAGAAGATGATGGATATTCTTTGAAATTTGGATAACTTTTTGCAAAGTGCCTATACTCATGGTAGGTGTTACATCTTAAAGGAACCTGCTCATAATCAAGAAATTGAAGGTTATTCTAGCCCTCCAAATCAAATTGAATCGCTTCAAGAAATCCCTTATGAAAATCTAATTCCATGTATAATCTAAAACAACGCCTTTAGGATCTGAATAGGTTATATAATGATCCAATTTGTTTCTAATTACTTCGAAGGTATCATCACCCTAGAAGAAAATAAGATAGTGCGAAACTCTAACCCAAATAGGAGTAGAAGATATTTCCATGGTTGGATTGAAGTCAAGGATCCAATGAGATAAGATGTTAGGTCCTTGTAATACTAACGTAGCCCCCATATTTTTATTGTTGTGCCCCATAGAAACCCATTATTATTATTGTTGTGCCCCATAAAAGTCCACTATTGTTATTATTGAACCCTTACATTATTATTGTTTTGTAGGCCCTAATTATATTTTGACCCTTTAGACTCCTATATATACCAAGGATCTCTTGTCATTTGAATCATCCAAGAATTGTTCACTTATGTGATGTAAAAGTAGGTTGCCCCCTTGAAGATGCTTATTTTCAAGTCGTGAAACTATATTTCTTTTGTTTTTGTGATCAGGTTAGATAATATAGGAACCTTGTCTTCAAACCTATAAGTAAGGGCCAAATTTGAAGATTAGATTGCTAGCTTATTTACTTTCAAAATTAAATATATTAAAAACCTTTACCATGATAAAACATGACAATAGGGCCTTAATCATCCCAATCTTAGCAATCCATTCGGAGACAGAGTTAGCACTGATAAAAAGCCTTATAAACTTACTTATTAATCCTCTTTCCTACAAAATACTAATATTTTGTGGTGTCACTATGGATCTTAAGTCTAGCTTGAGAATCACATCTATATGTTTGGAACATCTACTTTTTTCATATCCAAACTTGCCTCTAAAAGAAGATCCAAAGACAATGTCTGCATTAGAACTGGGAGGAATTCCCATTGTGAAGCCAATTAGGGAATTCCTCTAAAAAGGAACAAGACTGAGCCATAGAGTCCCCCCAGTGGAAAAATAATTCTTACCAGGTCGATAACACACAAGAAAATCTAATGAAGATAGAAAGAACCCTTAGATCTTAAAAGAAGTAGCATGTTGACAATGAAAAAAATAAATCTCCTTTTTATGATTATATTTAACAAATTAAAAATAAAATAAAATAAAGTGATAAAATGTATATAAGATATATAATTATTTTATTTAACTGGCACAATCACCTAAATCGGGGTTGATAAATGTCGATAGGCATCGATTGTTGCTTGAGTGAACCATAACCTTTTGAATGAACCACAAAATTTTGAATGGCATAAGAATCATGAATGACGAACATTTCATAAGAACAACTAGGCATTCCATTTTTTACTAATAAGATAGGTGGTTATGAGCAAATTCTATGGTAAGATTAGATAAATGTAAAAAAAATCATGGATTTATAGATACAAGGAACATATTAAAATCAAAATTTTATAAGATCAAAATTTTGATTAAAAGAAATTAATTAACATCAAAATTTTATAAGATCAAAATTAATGCACAAACATTTAATAATAAGGACATTTTTTTTTTTTTTTACAAAATCAGGTACTGATATATTATAAAAACTTCTAGGGACTGAGTCCTATTACATGGATATGATAAACCAAGGCATTAAGGATCCAAAGCGGGTTCGCAGACCCTTGGTCCTTATTGCTACATAAACGGTAACTAAAATGAAAGAGGTAACGGCTATATTGCCGGATAAAAGAGCCTGCCAGCCAACAAAATTTGCAGTTCATGAGTCCTAGGGGTATTTCTGATTAACTGAGTCATCCGGGAGAGGTTCCTTCCCTGCGCTGGCTCTGGTTGAAGCTTCTGCTTGCATACTTTGGGTAAGTGTCCTGATATGAGCTATGGCTTCCTCTAGGTGGGAGCATCTGTCCTTCAAAGCCTCGATCTCAGATTTTTGTTTTTCTAGCTTCTTCCTTTTTGATCTGCTGTCCGCCTGATAATCGTCTTTGAGGTCGTTGAATCGCTTGATGAATCTGCCGATCATGAAGGTGTGTGCTTTGCAGAGGGTGCACTCACTGTTCATGATGACATTTTCTAAGGGATTGTTAGCAGGCACCTGAGCTTCCTGCTGTTCCTGTTGATCCGCCATATCTCCTAGATGGAAAAGAGAACCAGAGTGCTGATGATGCGGAAAGGGGCGGTTTCTGGGGATGAGGGCGAAATAGGGGAAGGACAGAAAGGGGAAGAGCAGAGCTTTGCGCAAGGAGGGGACCAGAAGGGAGGGACAGGATGACGAAGGAGCAAAAGAAAGTAAGAGGGAGCGCTGTAACAGCCAGACAAACAACCTGTTAGAAGGAAATAAAACTCTGTAATTAAGATTGCCTGAGTTTACCGCTGTCGAGGGACGTGATCCGAGCTCCAGATGACTTCGCTCAGCTTCGTGAGAGAGACTGTGCTGGGAGGAGGCGCGTGCCAGGGCCTTCGTAGCAGTGGAGGATGAAATTAAAGAGAGAGCCAAGCTGCTATATATAGAGGGGGAGAGGTAGCTCGAATGAGTGATCCCATGCTGGTCGATTCGATCCCTGAGGTGACTGTGAGGCCAGGGAGAGATTTTGCTGCGCGCGATGGGGATTTTGGAATGATGACCATCTGAGCATGACCTGAGATTGACGGCGAAGGACAAATAAAACATAAAATCGGGGCTGGGAGAGGTGACATATACAATCGCAGGGGGGAGGATCTGAGAGAGGAGGGACAAAGTGGCGCAGTCGAGGGGATTTGGCAGAGAATGTGGCGATTCGAGGATGAGCAAATTTCGAGAAGGATGGAGTCTGAGGTGGCTCAGAAGCTGAGTAGGGGGAGAGGGGTGGGTTTTTTAAGGGATTGCTTTATCATAGATTGAGTCGTTTTCTCTGACTTGGCCTACGGGTCTACTGGCTGCCTTGTTGGCCTGATCATCAGCCTCTTTGTTGCTGCTCCTTAGCACATGTTTGAGAGTGGCTCCATTTATGTCTCTTAGGTTGTCGATGATCCTGGTTCTCACATTGTTCAGGGCAGTTTGCTTGAAATCTCTCCCCGAAACCATAGCAGCTATAATAATAGCTGAGTCACCCATTATGAGCGGATTTTGAAGTCCTAGTCTCTTCAGAATGGAGGTTCCCAGGAGAAGACTATAAGCCTCGGCCCTATTGTTGGACATTATGCCCAGTCCCCACTCGTAAGTCACTAAAATTTTACCTTGATGATCTTTGATGACTCCTCTTGCACCTGCCTGACCTGGATTGTTTTTAGATGCCCCATCAAACAGAAGGGAGGGCCTCTTTTGGTTTTGAATCCAATCTCTGATTTCCTCAGTAGAGCCTCTTAGCTTCCAATCAACCTTTCTCTGTCCTGTACTTGCTGCTTTGTGATTCCTTGCTTCATGACTGAATTTGCCCATCCATTCAGTTTCCCTTGGATCCCCCGATTCTTGATCTGATTGAACTATTCCATTGGCACTGATGGTCTCAGAGATGAGGGCAATTGTTTTTGCAAGGGTGCTGGAGATGCTGGGCTTCTTATTGTTAAAAATGCTTTTGTTTCGGGTGTTCCAGATTTGCCAACAGAGGGTTGGGGGGATGCTATTCCACAGTCTTTTGGCAAGGGTTTTGTTTTTCTTGGGGTAGGGATAGCTGTTCCCCCAATTTTTTTGAAGGAGGGTGATCTGATTGGGCAATTCACCTATCCTTAATGGGCTGGTGATGAGCTTCCAGCAATTTCGAGCAAAGGAGCAATCTAGGAAGAGGTGATTGCTGCTTTCTTCCGCTGCTCTGCACAGGCAGCATATCGAGGGACCGAGGATGCCTTTCTTCCTTAGATTTTCCGCTGTGAGGATTTTGCTTTTAAGGAGGGTCCAATTAAAAAATTTGATCTTTGGGAGGCATTCCGGATTCCAGGCCGCTTTATAAAGAGGCCAATTATTGTTGGCTGTGGCATTTTGGAGGATTTTGTATCCTTCTCTGACTGTGTAGATTCCGCCATTGGGGTCCCAGACATACTTATCCTCGGACACACTGTTAAGGGGGGCTGACCCTGAGAGAGATAGCTTGAGGTCGGCCCACTGATCCCTTAGGTTGTTTGGGAGGGTGAGGTGCTTCCAGCCCAGCCACCTGTTTTGGTCCCAAGAGGAAATATCATATAGGGACTTAAGATTTTTCCCTTCCATCCACAATTGCAGAGGTCTGAGATTTGGAAGAGTTTCCCTTGCTTCTGAGCCCATTATGCGATCAGTCCAGATGTTAATGTCTCTTCCACTGCCCGGAGCTCTTGAGATATAATCTTTGAAATGGGGGAGAGTTTTTTTTATAAGTTTCCAGACTGGGGTGCACTGCCTGTCAACGAGTGATTCCGATAGGATGTTGGAGTTGGGGTCGTTCAGGTATTTTCTTTTGATTACTTCTGTCCACCAGGCTCCTTTTCCATTGAGAATTCTCCAAATCAGCTTGAAACCCATGGCCATGTTGGCAAGCCTTGGGATTCTTATTCCTAGCCCTCCTTTTTCGAAAGGTAAAATAACCTGGTCCCATTTAACAAGACTGAACTTTTTGGAGTCCTGCCTTCCTCCCTGCCACAAGAAGCTCCTAATAATTAATTCCATGTGCTTATGAGTGCTGGCCGGGGCGAGAGTGGTTGCAAACTGATATATGGGGAGGGCAGAGAGGATGGCTTTTATGAGAATTGTTCTTCCAGCCAGGTTGAGCCAGGACACACCCCAACTCTGAAGTTTCCCTCTCAGTTTCTCAATTAGTTTCACCCAAATTTCAGTTTTGACCGATTCCTTTGCTAATGGCAATCCCAGGTACATGAAATGGCTCTAGTTCCTTTGGGCAGGGATGTCCAAGATTGAGGAGATTCTCTGAATAATCTGTCTGGGGACGTTCCAGGTATATATCATGCACTTATTGTTATTGAGCTTTCCTCCGGACACTTGTAGAAAGAACTCTAACGTTTTCTTGAACCTTCTTGCCATGAGACTGGAAGCTCCTCCAATTAGGAGGGTGTCATCAGTGAAGAGTGAGTGGTTTATCCCCTTGGTTCCACACACTATGCTGATACCTGTGATTTCTTTTTGCCTACGAAGATTTTCCAGGTATATGCTTAGCGTTTCGGCCATAATGATGTATAGAAAAGGGGAGAGCGGGCAACCTTGTCTCAATCCCCTTGAGCTTCTGAAGAAGTTGCTTGGCCTGCCATTGATCAGAGGGGCTGTCCATGGGAATGAAATACACTCCATGATCCTGCTGATGAAGGTGCTGGATATCCCAAATTTCCCAAGGGCTGCCTTAAGAAATTGATGGTTAACTCTATCAAAGGCGTTTGCCATGTCTAATTTAATAATCATACCCTTTTCCTTTCTATTTATGCTGCTATGGATTGCCTCTTGGATAAGGATAACGTTATCCGTGATTTGTCTTCTGGGGACGAAGCCTCCTTGATTCTCAGAGATGAGAGAGGGGAGGAGCTTTTTTAGCCTGTTGGCTAGAATTTTGGTGATAATTTTATAGGAGACATTGCACAAGGAGATTGGGCGGAATCGGTCGAAGGATTGGGGGTTGGGATCCTTGGGGATGAGGGCTAGGTGAGAAGATTTAATGCTGTTCCCCATTTTGCACTTTGAGAAGAAGTTCTTTACCATTCTAATGAAGTCTTTCTTGATGGTTTCCCAGTGATTTCTGTAGAAAGCCACTGTGAACCCGTCTGGGCCCGGTGCCTTGTCCTGCGCCATGCTGAAGATCGACCCCTCAATTTCCTCTGTCGTGACCTCTTGATCCAGCTCGTTGTTTTGGTCTGCTGAGATTTTGTTTTCGATTAGGCTGAGGAATTCCACGTTATCGTTGGGCTGAGTGTCTGCGGATAGGAGGGCGCAGAAGTGTCTGGACGCAGCCTCTTTTATTTCTTCTTGGTCTCTGAGCTCTCTTCCATCAATCATGATTCTCTCTATATGATTCCCTGCCCGCCTGAGTTTTAGGCTATTGTGAAAAAAGGAAGTGTTTTTGTCTCCGGCTTTGAGCCAAAGGCAACGAGACTTTTGTCTCTGCTCTTCTTCTTCCATCCTGTTCTGCTTATACAATTCTTTGTACATTTCATTCTCCTTGGCCTGGTCTTCCTCTGTATACTGGGTTCACTCCTTTTCTTGACTCCATTGTTCCAGCTGTGATTGGAGATCAACTCTTTTTTTACTTTCCTCTGCAGCGTGGTTTCTTGCCCATTGCTTGATAATGGTCCTGAGGGATTTGAGCTTAGTTTCCCAAATATAATGAGGTGAGCCAATAATTTCTTTTGCCCACTGATCCTTGATCAAGTTTCGGAATTCTTCTTTGCTGTCCCATGCCTTGTTGTATTTAAAGGGGAGAGGCCCCATGTTCTTACCTTTGTCTAGAGTCAGAGCCACCGGTTTATGATCTGAAATGTATCCTTGGATGATTTTGCTTTGGATATTTGAGAATCTTGCTACTGTTCTTTCTTGAGCGAGGATTCTATCTAATCTCTCTTTTATATTGTTGTTGCCGGTTCTTTTATTGCTCCAGGTGAATCTCCCGTTGTGCGGAGGAATGTCCACTAGATTATGGGTTTGGATTATTGCTTCTAATGAGTCTCTTGAGGGATCAGCATAGTAGTTTCCTCCCAATTTCTCATCAGCATTCCTTATAAGGTTTAAGTCACCTCCAAGGAAAATGTTCCTTCCCTGTACTGTCATGAGGTCTAATGTTATTGATTCCCAGCATGAAGCTTTGTCCCTATAATGGTTAGGGGCGTATATGTTGTATATAGAGTATTCCTCTTTTGAGGCTTTGTTCTGCATGTCTGTTCTTACCCACCAGCTGTAAGACTTTTGCTCTTTGAGTTCCCATTTGCTTTTGTCCCATAGTGTTCCTATGCCTCCTGAGGCGCCAGCTGCACTTGTTGCTACGCCTGCATAGCTTTTGCTTCTTTTTATGTGATTTTGGAATTCTTGTTCCGTGATTTTGGTCTCTTGAAGTAGGAGAAGGTCTGGATGTTCAGATTTGAGGAGATCTCGGACTGCATTTGTTTTAAGGGAGGAGCCCATCCCCCTACAATTCCAGGAGACCAATATCATCATTTACCTTGTTTGGTATTTGCCCCGCTTTTCTCTTTCATTTTTTCTCCGCTTCCTTTTGATTTATCTAGAAATGTGTCCATTGGTTGCTGCATTCCGGTGGCCATTTCTTTTGCAGCGTTTTCATCTCTAATCTCTTTGTTAGACTTCCTTCCAACTTTTCTGGGGGGATCTGAGGAGAGGTTGTTTTCCTTTGATTTATTTCTGGTTAAGATTCTTTCCACTGTTGGGGGAGGAGAGGGCTGGGGGAGGGGGCTGGGGGAGGAGATAACGATGGCGGTACCTCGAGGGGAAGGGGGGGGGGGATGGAGGGTCCTCTGCGGACAGGGTTTCAAAGCGGTTGGAGGAGGATGGGAAGGAAGGGGCAGAGCCAGAGGGATGAGAAGGAAGGGAGGGGTTTTCAGGGGGAACCTTTGAGCTTGGGCCTGGAGGGGGGTTTGATTTTTTCTTTTTGACATGCTCCCAGGCTCCCTCAGGGGTTTCGACATTGTCTTCAGGAACATTTGTTTTAGATTTGCTACATCTATTAGCGAAATGCCCATATTCATGACATACCTTGCATTTGAAGGGTAGCTGCTCGTAGTCCACTTGCTGAATGTGCGTCCACTGATCGACTTTGAGTTTGATTGCTTCCAGCAGTCCTTTCCCCAGATCTACTTCAACACAGATCCTCGCGCATGCATGCATGTTCTCCTTCGGTTCAGATCTATCAATATATTTGCCAACTGCGTTCCCTATGGCTTTTACTGACTCATCCCCCCAGCAATGAAGCGGCAAGTGGGGCAGACGAACCCAAACGGGGACAGCGTTGGGGACATCCATTTCTGGGTCAAAGTCTGGAGTCCATCTGTTTAAGTAGAGACCCCGGGAGTCCATGAAATAGGGGCCGTTTCTGAAGATGAGGTTCCTGTCCTCCATTGATTCGAATAGAAAGGTGTAAAATCCTCTGCCACAAAACCTGATTGCTATTTTCCCTTGCACCATCGCGTTCCAGTTTCTCTCGACCCATCTCTGAACTGATCTTGGGGAGGGCCACAGTCCCGTGAACTGGCCGACCAGGCCTCTTTCTGCTAAGGAGATTGCTGCTCTCCTCGGGAGGGAAGGAGGTAGAGAAACTTCTGGTATTTCATCTAATTTCTTGATGAACTTGGAGGCTGTAGGACGGATTTTTCCCGCTGCGCTCTCGGGAATGAGAGAGGCAAACATTTTCTCGAAGTCTTCTGGATCCTGAGGCGGGGGATCCATTGCTGCCATTGTAGAGTCAGATCTCAGGGAAAACCTCAAGAGGACAACCGGGGGAGGCCCCGGTGCTGGGGGAGGGCAGGAGGCCCGGGAGCGGAGAAGGGGAGGCCAGCAGATGAGGAGCGCGGGCCTAGCAGCAGCGCTGCCAGGCGCAGAGGCGCAGAAACGATGTCAGGGTTCTAGGTCACGCGCAGGTTCGAACGCCAGAGCAGCCCGCCATCCCCAATGTGCAATTTTTATAAGGACATTTATTAACATAAGTAAAATATTATAATTATTAAAGAAGTAATTTCTTTTTAAATGATAAAAAGTTCATAACGTTGTACAAAGATAAAATGTATATAAGATACACAAAAGTGTTTACTCACTAAGATGAGAGGCGACTAGGGTTTCTGCAACTCACTAATCAACAATGAATTCTAGTGATTTGGAGAAGAAATATGTTTCTATTGAAGGAATCACAACTCAGGCTATGGTTTCATACAATGACATGCTGAAATTTCAGGATTTGTTCTATTGGTTTTTCAAGAAGCTCTGACCATTGATGTTCCTTTGAAATAGGATTCCTTCAACAATGATTTTTTTTTTTTTTATAGATCAAGGTTTGGTCTATTTTGATCGTGATTGACTAATCTCCACAAATGGAGCATTGATACATGGAAACCCATTTTGAATAATGGTTTGAATATTTACCCCTTGGCTCAAGGTTTTTGTTGTTGTGATTTTCGATAATAATGAGGACAAGCAAAATATTTATGAATCCATGCTCTAGTTTTGGGGTAGTGTTGTCCCTTTCATGCAACCTTGTTCTCCCACCTTGTATCTGGTTACAACATCAATCTCCATAGCTCATGTTTGGGTAAGGCTCCTGAACCTCCCCCTGCATATTTGGAACCTCCCAATGCTATCTTCCATTGGTAATGCATTAGGGAAATTTTAATTGTGCAGCCTAGATTTTTTTTTAACTACTTATGCTCAAATATGACATGTTGAGGTGGATTTCAACAAGGGTTTTCATGTTGAGATTAATCTGATGGCTCCTTACAATGTGTTGGTTAAAAAAACCGATTATGAAAATGTTTCATTTTGATATCAAGCATGTTATGAAATACGACATGTAATTAAAAAATTTCCAAAGTTTTTGCAAAACAATAATTTGAAAAAATAACAAGAGGTCCAAATGGCGGGAAGGAGCACAATCTAAACATTATACGATATACAAAGAAGAAGAGACGCAAGGCAAGAAATAAGAAAAGGGAAAACAAGAAAAATTTATTGTCAAAGATGGTTCACCGAAGGAAACAAACTCATTCACAAAGAAGTGTATGAGGACCCTCCAGATTTAGCAATAGTGGGGGCGCAACATACTCTAGTGAAAGTCGAATCCCCCTTTGAATCCTCAAGGGAAAAAGCTAGAAAAGCAATTGCTTCGGCAAATCACGAAAATAAGGAAGAAACTAAAGACGAAAATGCTCACTCGTTGAAGGGTGATCCATAGGACATGACAAAAAATGTGGGTTGGATTCAAGTGGGGAAGAAGGCCAAAAATATTTCGCTAAGGAAAACTAGAAGCCAATCAAAATTAAATAAAAAAATAGTGAAAAATGGAATGTAAATGTATTTGGATCTTAGGAGTATTTTGGAGATATTTTAGATAGAACGTTATTGAAAATTTTGTAACATGGGGTAATCCCTTTGTGCTCAATATCAAACCTTCAACGAATATTTGTAATTTTGAAGAAATGTAATAGTTCTGAGTCGGATCCTAGCTTTAAAAAAAATAAAATTATCATACTTATTTCTTTGAAAAAAATAGAATAATAAAATAATTAGTATTAATACCCAATAAAATAAAATTAGGCATTATTTATTTTAATATTTAAATTATTGTTCCTTGATGGTGTGTTTATAGAGAAAAAGCGAGGGGGAGGGGTGTCATCTCCCCACCTGGCCAAGTGGTTGGGGGACGTGGCAACATGCCTCCACAAAGAATGTTTATGATGTCATGGTTTCCTAGGTCTCACCAAATGCGAGTTTCTCTCATCAAACTTGATCTTATGCATGTTTAATACTCCAAATTTGAATGCTTGTCACCCATACAGACTCTTGGTGGGGCCTCCACTCATGTAAAGTTTAATCAAATTCTATTGATAATTATTGTACCCCTCCTCATGGCTTGATTCATATTTTGAACCTTTTTTGTTGGTTGTCAAAATCTCCTGTCTAAAATAGAGGCCTTAGCTCTCATCAATCTTAATTGTTGTCTCTTGTTGGCATACCCCCTCGAGCCTTGGTCAAGCCCTATTCTGATACTTTTGGCTAGCATTCATTGCTCCAAAATACAACGGCCCTCCCAAATATATTGGAGTTATGGAAGCAGTTTCCAATTGACATCTTGGAGAATAGGTTCTGCCCAATTCTTTTTATCTCCTTGCAAGTTCGATGCACATAATGCTGCCTTCAATTTCAATTTCTCCTACATGCAAAAATAGTTCTCATTTTAGTGTTCTATGCCTTCAAAAAATATGCTCTTGATGGATTTTGGTTTGAATGGCATCCCCTATCAAGTATTTGATTCCATATTTGAATTCTCTAATGGTATTTCCCTGCGTTGCATTCTCGTTTGGCATATTCCTCGTGGTATGTGGCTTGCTTCAAAGCTTGAGCACCCTCTCTCTGGTCTATTTGATTGGACTTTTCTCATTCCCTTGTTGTTCTATTTGGCTGGGTTGGTGTCTCTCTCCTCACTCCCTCCTGAGTTGGCTCATCCTTTTTGTGGGATGCTTGTTGTCCTTTCCCTTCCTAGATCTTAGCCACCTTTAACACTCGATCACTGGCCCTAACACTTCTATACATGGTCCTTCTCTTCGCCCCTGCTTCTTGTGCCTCTACCCCTTTGACCGCTTACTCTTCTTTAGTGGGCCCTCCATCATGGGGGGGAGGGGGGCACACACCACCCCACCTAGCCAAATGGTTGGGGGATGAGGCACCACACTCCCATAAAGAATGTTTATGATGATGTGGTTTTCAAGGTCTCACCACATGCCTGCAACCCATTTCGACTGTTCACGAGGCTTCCATTCATGCGAAGCAATCAAGTTCTAATGATAATTATTGTACCCAACCTCATGGTGCAATTCATATTTTGCACCTTTTTTGTCGGCTGCCAGAGTTTCTTGCAAAAAACACAAGCCTCAGCTCTCCATCGATCTTAATTGGGGTATCTTATTGGCCTACCCCATCGAGCCTTGGTTAAGCCCTGTTTTGCTACCCTTGGCCATCATTTGCTGCTCCAAAACAAAATGACCCTCCCACACATATTGGAGTTATGAAAACAATTTCCAATTAAAAGCTTGGGGAATAGGTTCTTCCTAGTGGTTTTTATCCCCTTGCATGCAAGATGAGTGCTCATTGTGATGTCATACACCTTTAGCATACGTTCCCTTGACAAGTTATATTTTGAATATCACCACCTATCTAGTCTTTGATTCCATATTGGAATTCTCTACTGGTATTTCCCTGGACTACATTCTTGTCTGGCATATTCCTCGCGGTACTTGGCTTGCTTCAAGGCTTGAGAATCCTCTCTTTGGTTTTTTTTTTCCCTAGGTTGTTGTCATTCCATTATTGTTCTATTCAACTAGATTGGTGTCTCTCTCCTTGTTATCTCCTGAGTTGGATCATCCTTTTTGTGGGTTTATTGTTATAATTTCCCTTCCTAGTCCTAGAACCTTTGACACTCAGTTACCTAGCCCTAACCCTTCTACATATAGTCTTTCTCTTCGTGCTTTTTGCTTGTGCCTCTACCCCTTCGACTGCTTGCTCTTCTTTCTATAGTGGGCCCTCCACCATGCCTTGTTAGTATGCACATGTTCACAGAGAAGTAGCCTACTACTACTATCAAGCCTCTCAAGGGAACACATGTATCCAACACTGCCTAGAGGAAGCTATTGTATGGTTTCACGAGCTTAACCCAAGCCCCATCTAGGACGATCTCACCCACATGGAGAGAGGATATTCTCATCAACACCAGCTCTTGGACATAAAGGTTCTTGCACAGTTTAATTGAATAAATATTCAAGGAAAAACATAATCACTATATTACTCTTACACATATATTTCTTATTTTCCATGTTTCATTTACCCAATATTTCTTGCAATTTTAGTTTGTAAATAAACCAATAGAAATCAACGATAAACTTGTGTGCCAACATAATAAGAAGTTAGAGAATACATTATGTAGTTAATTTTATTGAAAACTTGATTATTTTAAATAATTTTAAAATTATATTCAAGATAGAGAGAGTTAATAAAACAATAAACAAATCTTCCTTCGTTAAAATGGAAAAGGCAAAACTTAATATGATTGTTGCATGATTACAAGAATACATTCTTATAAATTGATTATGCAAAATAATACAAAAACATAACATAATTAAGAATTGATTAAAATGCATCCCTTGCTAAAACCAAGGGAGTCTAGAGTTTACTAGAAGCTAAAATTTCTTTCTTTGTGTTTTTTTCTACCTTTTGTCAACAAAGAGGAGGAATATGGATTTTGCTTTAACACTTTTGCTAAGGAAGGAGAGGATGGGTATTGTATCCTTCTCCCTATTTCTCCTTTTCTATGGATGAATTTCCTTTTTTTCTGAAACCATGGCCTTATCTTGTGAAGTTTCTTAAGTAAACTTTATGGAATTGCATCCTCTTTTGGAGTATTTATACTCTTTAAGTGCATTGGAACTAGAGACAAACTGTCACAATTTCAATCATGAACCTCTTATACTTCATCTTGAGATTGAAAAACTACAAATTTGTTATTGGCACAAGATTTAGGCTTGGAGGGAGGCTAAGGCTTGATGGCATATTGAGACAATAGTGGGGCCTAATTCTTTATCTTCCTTGAAAATGTTTGAAACCTTGCTCATTAGTGTTCCGAGGAGTTGGATTTGTCTTAGAAGATGATGGAGGTCCTTTAACATTTGGACAAATTTTTGCAAAGTGCCTGTGACTCATGGTAAGTGTTACATTTGAAAGGAACCTGCTCATAATCAAGAAATTGAAGGTTACTGCAGCCCTCCAAAACAAGTTGAATCACTTTAGGAAATCCCTTTTAAAAATCTATTTCCACAGATAATCTAACACAAGGGAAAAAAATGCCATTAGGCTCTGCATGGGTTATATAATGACATAGTTTTTTTTTTTTTTCGATTGCTTCGAAGGTATCATCACCCTAGAAGATAATCTAACATAAGGGAAAAAAATTCCATTAGGCTCTGCATGGGTTATATAATGACATAGTGTTTTTTTCGATTGCTTCGAAGGTATCATCACCCTAGAAGAAAATAGGAAGGTGTGGAAGTGTAACCCTGATAAGAGTGTAGGAATTTACAGGGTAAGTTCCTCAGACAGAACACCAAAGGACACCGCTCACAAATAGATCATAGATCAATACAACAGTATTTTGACGTGGTTAAAACCCTCAAAGAGGGAAACAGTCCACAGCCTGAGCCAACGCGGCCACTTTAGGCAATTTATTAATAAAAGAATGAAAATTTACATATGCTTCTCTCATAGACGGATTACCCTACAAATGACCCTCCATGCTCTTTAAATAGATATCATGGACCAATCGGGTGTTAAGCCACGGATCAAGTGTCGGTAATACCGAGGAGAGAATGAACCGTCGGATCACTACATATCATGACCGTCAGATTGTAAGTTACAAAATGTACATAGTAAAGAAACACACTTTACCTAACTCTATACCTAACTCTATACTAGACCAAGTTGTACTTAACTATTTCCTATGTGTAGAAATATCCTAACATCCCCCTTAAGAACAACTTGGGATAGGATTGAAGGATTTACAAATATGACACAATAGGAGAAGGAAGGAGGCACTAGAGCCTATCCCCCCTTAGTGAAAACTTCCTGAACTCCAACCATAAATCGAATTTTAGTGAACTTCGCCTTTGTGAGAGCCTTTGTAAAGATGTCTGCAACTTGATCATCTGTTGAACAATATTGCACTTCAAGAACATGGTCATAAATGAGCTTTCTGATGAAGTGCATGTGCAGTTCAATGTGTTTGCTGCGCTGATGTTGGACTGGATCTTTGCATAGCTGAATGGCACTTTGATTATCACACCAAAGTGTAGTCGGATGCTGCTGCTGAAAGCCAAACTCTGATAGGATCTGACGAAGCCACAAGGCTTCCTTACTAGCTTCTACATCACCACAATATTCTGCTTCTGCTGAAGAAAGAGAAATGGCACCTTGTTTCTTGCAAGCCCATGTAATAGGTCCTGAACAAGGAGTGAACACATAACCTGCAGTAGACTTCCGATCATCAGGGTCACCAGCCCAATCGGAATCAGTGAAACCAACCAATAGAGGAGATGCTTCGGCACTGTAATGAATCCCAAACTGAAGTATACCTCGAACATAACAAAGTATTCTTTTAGCTGCTTTCCAATGACTTTCACGTGGGTTTTGCATAAATCGAGAAACAAGGCCAACAACAAAGGAAAGGTCAGGACGAGTATGGGTTAGATACAAAAGTTTTCCTACAAGTTGACGGTATAAGGTAGCATCAACTTCAGGAGAAGTACAAGAGCATGTACATGTACGTCGCTGATCTGTAGGATCACCGGCAAGATCACCTGCTGCATCCTGAGTAGCACGGACCCATTTTGGAAGCTGAGGAGCTGAAGGAGGATCCTGAGAACGTGGGGGAGGATTTTCATCCTCGTTTTCATCATCTGAAGAAGAAATATTTTCAAAAGTAGAAGAGATAGGGAGAGGTGGCACATCCGTCGAACTAGGCTCGCAGGCCGATATATTTTCAGCAAACTTTACATCTCTTCTAATGATAACATTTTTGGACTTAAGTGGAATAAGTCTATATCCTTTGACATCTTCAGAATATCCAAAAAAATACATTTTTCACTCTTAGGTTCTAAAGCTTTATGTTTCTCATCTGGAATATGGGCCCATGCTTCACTTCCAAAAACACGAAAGTGACTTACATCTGGTTTGATTGAGCTCCATGCTTCTTCTGGAGTGATATTCTTTAAAACCTTAGTAGGAGTGTGATTTATTATGTAATGCACAGTTAATTGCTTCTGCCCAATAATTAAGACTAAGTCCTTTAGATTGAAGCGTACAATTAGCCATTTCCTTTAAGGTGCGATTCTTCCTTTCAGCTACACCATTTTGTTGTGGAGTATATGGAACAATATGTTGCATTTGAATTCCATTCTCAATGCAAAAGTTGATGAATGTGTTTTTAACATATTCTCCGCCATTATCAGATCTTAGCTTAAGAATTTGATGTCTAGATTGTTTTTCAACAAAGGCCTTAAAGGCCAAGAATATGTTAAATACTTCACTCTTGAGTTTTAAGAAGTATACCCAAGTGCGTCTGGAGAAATCATCAATGAAAGTTAAGAAATACTTGTAGCCAGAGAATGAAGCAACTGGAAGTGGACCACATAAATCACTATGCACGAGCTGTAAAGGGGCTGAGGCGTGCCAAGAGGCACGTTTTTCAAAACTGTCCCAGTGATGTTTTCCAAGTACACATTCGGAACAAACACCATCTCTGCAAGATACCATTGGAAGACTTGTCACCATATTTTCTTTACATAGATTCTGAAGAGAGCGATAATTTAAGTGACCAAATCGCTCATGCCAAAGTTTGCTCACTTCATCATTATGAGCAACAAATACTGAGGGAAGATTTGATGACCCAAAGTTGTGAAACTTATACAACCTTGTAGAATCATCATCAATGCCAGTAGCTAAAATCTGTCTAGGATCTCTTAGGTCCTTAATTACAACATTGTGAGGTGAAAATTCAACGATTTTACCTTCACTTGAATGAGTTATCTGATATACAGATAGAAGGTTGCAGGATAAGGTTGGAACACATAATACATCATTAAACTGACCATTGTCTAGATGAACAGTTCTAGTCCCTACAACACTAAGAGATCTATCATCACCAACATATATATTTTTGGTGTTACAATCATTTAAAGAAGAAAACATGGCTTTGTTTTTGGCCATGTGATAAGAAGCTCCATAATCAATGAGCCACTCATGAGAATGAGAAGAAGAAGATACAATTAGTGCATAGCCAGACCGAGATGCTTGACAACCACATGCAGAAAGTGCCATTCCTGAAGATGAAGTTGAAGTTGAAGATTGCTCCAAATGGATGTTATGCTTCTTCATTGCTGCTTCCAAGGCTTCCATCTTCTTAAAGCATTTGGATTCTAAGTGGCCATCTCAATTACAAAAGTTGCAATGTCTATCAGTCTTCTTCCCTTTGTTTTTATTTGTCTTATCATTTTGTTGAAATGATTTTTCATTTTGAGGCTGAAATTGCTTAGGACCCTTGTTTGGTTTAGGACCATTCTTTTTAGGATACAACTTCTTAGGATTCTTTGGTTTTGGTTGCTGCTGGGCGGCTAACACTTTCTTAGAAGAGTTTCCAAGATGAAGAAGATCAAACTGTAAGAGTTTTTCTTGTTCTCTTATTAAAGAATCGCAAAAGGAATCAAAGGAAGGGGACTTGTAGGCTTGTCCTTGAGAAATGAAGGCTTCTCTTGTAGAATGGAAGGTGGAAACAAACACAAAATAGGCTGGTCCCAACTTAGTAAGAATGGAGTAGATAAGGTTACTATCTTCTTTCTTAACCTTAACACCTTCCAAGAGAAGTCTAAGGGTCTTGAACTTGGACAAAAAATCTTCAATGCAAGAAAAATTATTGGGGTCCAATGTAAGCAATTCATTTTCAAGTTGTTGGGCTTTAAGTTCATTTTTAATTCCAAAGACTTTAGTAATCTGTTTCATTGCTTCATCAGGAGTATCAAGTTCTGCAATATGGAATCTAAGATCTGGAGAAATAGACATCCCTATCAACCCACGTGCTTGGTCTTGCCTATTTTCTCATTTAGCTGCCTTGTCTTCATCTTTCAGTTTGGTCTCTTGGCCTATGGCTATTCTGTAAAGACCTTTACTTCTAAGTAAATCCACAATGTAGGGCCACCATTGGAAGTAGTTGGTGCTGTCAAGAATAACTTGGCATGGACTTGCCATTTAAAAAAAACTGAATCTATAGATGCTGAAACTAAGTGTTTCAATGGAAAGATCTCGAAAAATTAGACTGTTTAAAAAAAAACGGTTATGAAAACGGCTTCCAGATGAAGAAGTTATAGCTTTTTGAAGAAAATTTGATGAAGTTGCCGACGAAGTGCGGGAATGTGCGGAAATGAAAAATCCGCCCCCACAAAATGGAGACTTGAACCCAAGACCTCTACTCTCATAAATTCGCTTTGCACCAAGTGAGCTATACAAAAAATTTGAGAGAGAGAGAGAGAGAGGGGGGTTGATGCTTTGGGTTGCGTGCTTGCTTTGAGAAAACTCTTTTTCCCTACAAAACAAAAAACACAAAACCCAACACGGACATACAAAAAAAAAAACGAACCTTGTGGCTCGAAGTTAGCTTTAGCCGGAAACTAGATATTTTCAAAAACAAACCTTGCGGCTCGAAGTTAGCTTTAGCTGGAAACTAAATATTTTCCTCAATGTTTCTGATTTTCCGAGATCACACTAAGGCACAGCGGAAAAGAGCATACGCATGAGAAAAATCATTCCTTTCTGTTTCTGATTTGCCCAGATCGCACAGAATCGCAGGGCAAAGAGCATATGTAGAAATGAAAGGTATAGATCCGGTAATAAAAAAAAGCTAAATAAACCGAAAACCAAAATAAACAGAGAGAAAATAACTGTAAACTGCAAATAAACACTGTATACCTCCAGATCTTAAAAATGACGCAGCTAGGGCTACCGGAAACCTTTTCGCGTGAAACGAAAGGGGTTCCTCACTGGAACAGATGCTCCCAACATAACAGAGCAATCCTCTCGGCCCGAAAATAGTCAGAAACAGTGGATCTAGGAAACGGTTATCGGATGCAGTTCTACCGGCTTCAGATTTGGATCACCAACGGACGCGACCCTCAAATAGCTCTGATACCA
The DNA here is from genome assembly GCA_031772625.1 of Pinus tabuliformis. NCBI lineage: Eukaryota > Viridiplantae > Streptophyta > Pinopsida > Pinales > Pinaceae > Pinus > Pinus tabuliformis. Next base: position 44,705,626 of record CM062804.1, on the reverse strand, counting down.
TGTAGGAATTTATAGGGTAAGTTCCTCAGACAGAACACCAAAGGACACCACTCACAAACAGGTCACAGATCAATACACCAGTATTTTGACGTGGTTAAAACCCTCAAAGAGGGAAACAGTCCACGCCCTGAGCCAACGCGGCCACTTCAGGCAATTTATTAATAAAAGAATGAAAATTTACATATGCTTCTCTCATAGACGGATTACCCTACAAATGACCCTCCATGCTCTTTAAATAGAGATCATGGACAAATCGGGTGTTAAGCCACGGATCAAGTGTCAGTAATACCAAGGAGAGAATGAACCGTCGGATCACTACATATCGTGACCGTCAGATTGTAAGTTACAAAATGTACATAGTAAAGAAACACACTTTACCTAACTCTATACTAGACCAAGTTGTACTTAACTATTTCCTATGTGTCGGAATATCCTAACAAAGAGCATAGGAGATTTCCATGTCCAAATTGGTGAAACTTGATAGGCATCCATTACTGCTTGAGTGAACTACGAACTGTTGAATGACATAAGAACCATACACAACGAACGTTCCATAAAAAAAACTCGAAGAAAAAAAGAATTAGACATTCCATTTTTTACTTATGTAATAAATAGCCATAAACAAATGGTATGATAAATTTATAAATAACCATATTAAATAAATTTGAAAACATAGTTGAACATATTAAAATCAAAATTTTATAAAATCAAAAATTTGATTAAAAGAAAGATTTTAATAAAAAAACACGTATTAATATAATTAAAATATTGTTATTCTTAATGAAGTAAAATTAAAAAATTCATAACATTCTCCAAAGATAAAATGTCTACAAAATTTGCACGTTTTTAATTAATCTAAATATTACACAGTTACCAAAAAAACATTAATATTAATGCGCAATAAAATAAAATTGGGCATTATTAATACGATATATATATACATGTTATTTTTTTAATTATATAATTAAAAAATTACTTTTCAACACATTATTAATTTTTTTTTTAATTATAAGATTAAAATATTACTTTTTCAACATATCATTAAAATTTAAAAATGAAAAGTCAAAACCCTTAATTTTTTTAGTTTATTTTTTATTTATATTAATTACTTAAAAATAATATTTTAATTAACCAATTTTCAAATATGATTTTGAAATATGAATGATTGTTTATTTTTATATCAAATTTACATATTAATTAGATTTTTTTAAATGAATAAAAATGGAAAGCAATAAAAATATCACATCATATAATAAATAAGTGAAATAGATATAAATGGCATGGTTTAATTAATGGACGAAATATTTTTTTAGTTCGAATAAGGTAGTATAATTTCAAACAAGATTATTTTTTATTATTATTTAAAATGCGTTTTTGAATGCATAAATAGATTCAACACTTAAAATACTCTCGAGGCACTAGAACATTGCAAATTAGATAACTTATGGTTCTTAAAAAAGTCTATTGGGTTTTGGGCAAAATTAATTAGAAAATATGCAAAAAAAAAAATCATTTCCTCTACTAGTTAGACCACGCAAATAATTTTTTTTCTCTTTTTAAAATTTTTAATGACAAAGCTACAAAAGCATTACATAAATTGAAATATTGTCTTGACTCTTTGGTTGTCTTAAATATGGCTTTAATATTTTTTATTTTTATTTTATTTTATCATATTAATAATCATGGACAATAGACTCCCGATGGGGGTACGCATGTTGATCCAGGTGGATGTTGGTGGCCACCCACCTATCCCACTTGGACCCCCACAACTGTCGCTTTTAGTTTTTTAGTTTCCTTAATTGTAGCACAATTTACTATTTTTAGCAGTGTTTCAGGTCTTGAACTTCCGAAGCCATTTTGAGGCCCTAAACAATGTTTTTTTTTTTAGGAAATATGGGAGCAACATGGGTCCATGGTTTAATGATTCTCACCCAAAAGTTGTAGTCCTCGGATAGATCTTTCTAATGAGGTATTGTGCACGTCAAACGAAGATCGTATGCCAAAGTTACAACCCCGGAAAGTTGATGTACCAATTTACCCAAATGGGGCTCATAGTTTGGCGCTTCATCTCCTAGGGTTAGGTTTTTGGATGTTTAGGGTTTTCCATTGTTTCTCAACAATAAATAGGCCTTAGAGCCTCATTGTAAGACAGTTTAGAGGCATGTAGCCGCCACATCTCTCCTCAGAGATAAGCTACCATCACTCGAGCTAGTTTATTTCCATTTATATTTGTAAGCATATTTATGTATTTTACATTAATGAAATAAAGTATTATTTCTGTTGCATCTCTGTATTTATGGTTATCTCTGTAATTTGTTGCATCCCTGTTTAAATCCGGATCAGTGGTATCAGAGCGGTCTATTCTTTCTCTGTTTTTCTTTGCATGTCCCCAACAAGGTCGGGATTTAGGAGCTAGGGCTCGATCTGATTGAACCTTTGCAAGATCAACCTCGCAAATCACGACGACCTCCAATGGCGGATGAAAATAAATACGAGGGGTCAGGAGATCCTATCAAAATTTTGCTCGAATAAGCCCTCGAGCGACAAAGGAACGCGATGATGGACAATGTTGCCCAGATCCTTCAACGGCTACCCAGGGGCGACGCATCTACTTCCAACGGCTACTCTGGAAATGCCACATGCTTTAAGGTACAATTTAATTTTTAAATCCCCCTATTCGAGGGTCATATAGATGCAGATGTCATAGATAAATGGTTAAATTTGCTAGAAGGGTATTTTTCTGTACATGATTTTTCCAGTCGGGAAAAGATTACTTTTGCTCTTCTCAAAGCAACGCCCCACGTCAAGGATTGGTGGGAAACCTACTGCGAGCAGAAGGATGAAAATAAGAACTCACTATTTTCATCTGCACCCACTTGGAACTTGTTCCAGGATGCCATCAAGGAGCAGTACTACCTTGTCAGAAGCTATGAGAACAAATACATAAAGTGGACCACGCTGCGGTAGGGAAGGGACCAAGACATGCCAGAGTTCACCAATATTTTTCATACCCTTCGCACAAAGTTGGGTATGAAGGATTTTGAGTTGCATTTGGTACTCAAATATCACCGCTTCCTACACAAGTACATCTAGGATGAGATGGAGTTCCTGGACATCTCCTTGCTCGGCACGGGATACCGATATGCTATCAAGATCGAGCAGAAGTTTAAACAAAAGAAGCGAGACTTTGGATTTGCGAATCCGAAAAATAAAGGACAAAGCCAAGGTGGGGTGACCCAAGACAACCTGTCGAAGCCGCAAGAAAAGAACAACACCACGAAGTCAAAGAAGGACATAGGAAAGTGGTGTGAGTTCCATAAGAGCCCCACTCATAACACAAGTGAGCATCGGACCAAGCATCCGTTGGTGGCCAAGTTGAAGGCTTTAGAATTAGATGCATGTTCCGACCCTAAGTCAAAACCCGACAAGGGGAATGAAAAAGGGAAGCAAATCATTGATGTGGATCCCAGCGCCACTGTTGCCACCGCCAAGGTCCAGAAGAATGAGCCCGAAGACCTAGAGGAGGGGGAGCATCTTTTCCACTCACAGATGTGGGTGAAGGGTTCGCCACTGGAATTCATTGTTGACAATGGGAGCCAAAACAACCTCATTTTAACAAAGGTCGTGAAGCGGCTGGGCCTACCGACCACACCACACCCGCAACCGTACAACATCGGGTGGCTTCACCAAGGGCGAGATCGTTGAGTTCGCCAGCAGTGCCGCCTTTTGCTATAGCATCAAGCCCTTCACATATGAGGCATTGTGTGATGTTGCACCTCTTGATGTTTGTGATGTATTATTAGGCCAACCTTACTTGTAGAAGCGACATGCTATGTATGAGTCAAGGCCTCGCGCTATTGTTATTTCTTTGTGTAATACATTATACAGGATACCAGAGATAGCCCCACCTACCTCCACTTCTTTGATCTCTACTAAGAAAGGCAGTAAGATCATCTCCCAGAATAGGAAATTTATTTTCTGTCTGGTTTGCTCTCAAAGTGAGGGGAAGATCATAGCCACATCCATGGCCCTCGGGAAGGGTTCCTCCATGTAGCAGAAGTAGGTGGATACGGTCATGAAAGAAGACAGGGACATCTTCTCCTCACCCACAGGGCTACCGTTGCACTGTCAGGTCAAGCATTCATCCGATTTGACTTCCGAAGCACCTCTACCCAACGGGTTGATCTATCACCACTCCATTCTGGAAAATACCAAGTATAATCAGCAACATGATTAGTATCAGTTACCACACAAGTTTCAAGTGGGCGACAAAGTCTGGTTGCATCTATAGAAAGAATTCCTTACAAGAGCCCGTCAAAAGCTCAAACCACTCCGATATGGTCCTTACACCATTACCAAGGTTGTGGGAAACAATGCTTTGGAGCACAACATTCCCCCATTACTTTGCTTGCACCGAGTGTTCAATGTGGACCGCCCTCGACCATGCTTCCCACCATTACTGGACACATCAGAGGTTGCAGAACAGCTCACCAGGGACTAAGTTCAACAAAAGTTTCCTCATCTCATGGAGGAACTCAACGCAATGGGGACCATTGCTTCCTAAGGGAGGAGGAATGATCCAGGTGGATGTTGGTGGCCACCCACCTATCCCACTTGGACCCCCACAACTGTTTCTTTCAGTTTTTCAGTTTCCTTAATTGTGGCACAATTTACTACTTTTAGCAGTTTTTGGGGTCCTGAACTTCCAGAGCCATTTTGAGGCCCTAAATGACGTTTTTTTTGGGGAAACTGGGAGCAACATGGACCCATGGATTTATGTTGCTCACCCTAAAGTTGTAGTCCTTGGATATATCTTTCTAATGAGGTATTGTGCACGTCAAACGGAGATCGTATGCCAAAGTTGCGACCCCGAGAAGTTGATGTACCAATTTACCCAAACGGGGCCCATAGTTTGGCGTTTCATCTCCTAGGGTTAGGTTTTTGGATGTTTAGGGTTTTCCATTTTTCTCAACAATAAATAGGCCTTTGAGCCTCATTGTAAGATAGTTCAGAGGCATGTAGACGCCACATCTCTCCTCAGAGATAAGATACCATCACCCAAGCTAGTTATTTCCATTTATATTTGTAAGCATATTTCTATATTTTACATTAATGAGATGAAGTATTATTTCTGCTTCATCTCTGTAATTATGGTTATCTTTGTAATTTTCTGCGTTCCTATTTAAATCCGGATCACATGCGATGGTACAAGTGGCGTGTGAAAGGCCATCCGGGCCTGCCTCTCCTCCACACGTGTATTAACTCCCCGACGATGAAAATATCCGACATTTACTCCTCTGATGTGACATTCCCCCTAATGAGCTCTAGGGATAAATGCGAAGCTTGGTACGCGAATTAGTTCAGTTCGTTAGTTTGGGAAATGAAATTGGGTTGTAAGGAGACTAGAAGCGGTCAGGTCTGTGTCTATGGTACCTCACTAGGGCTGCGACCTTTGGTGAGGAGGGAAAACGATGTTTTCAGTTGCTTGGTGTGGATTGGGATCAATCTCATGGTCTGCCCTTGGGACCCTGTTACGCGGACAGTTGCGGTTTGGTTCTTCTCCCTTGCCTCTATTGGATACAATTCTATTTTGTTCCTTCGTCGGTTCCTGGCTCCTCTACCACTCGCCAGGACCATTGTTGGTCTTTACAGGTGTGGGTTTTCAATTAGTATTTGGTAATTTATGATTTTGATGCAGGTCTACTTTTGGCTCGAAGGAATTTACAGTCTCTCGACCAGGGGTGTGGGTTCTGTTTGTGTGAGTATTTAGGGTGGTTTCTCAGAATTGTTTCTCTTCGGCACCCGATCTAGGTAAATGGGTGTCCCTCTCGCCTTCTTGGTAGGAGTGTCGGGCTAATGGTTCATCCCTGCTCGGGTCAGTGGGTTCGTGGGTATGGAATGCATTGTTTCTTGTGCAGGTTTTCGAAATATTTCTTTGCGAGCTCCCCCTTTTGTGAGATGCCAAACACCGTGACCAACACGATTCCACGCCAATGAGGTCGTCCTTGTCGCGAGCGAGGACAGGAAGCCCAGGCTGGACGTCCTAAGCCATGTCATCATTCGTCCTCTGATACCTCTTCCAGTCACGAAACAAAGGATGCAGAGGTTATTTCCCCAACTAATTCTCCAAGCCACCTAGTAGCTCTCGCCTCTATGGAATCGATCACCGAGCAGTTGTGGCACATAAAAATTGACATTGAATTTCTATGGGACCATAGGTATGAAGACCACAATGAAATTGTTGCCTATCTCACTGATATTCAATACAGTTAGAATACCATTCTGGAGCAGTTGGACAACCTCTAGCGCAGTCAACGTCGTACAAATGATCACCTCGGAAGCACGGGTGGAACATATTGACTTCCACATTCATGACCGTGTTGGCTACTTTGCATCTCCCCCTGTAATGCCTCCTCATCCCCCTCCTTGATATGATGCTATCAGTTCTGGTATATTTTTGTGTCTTTCATAGTATGTTAAGGCCACAAGGCCCTCTGGAAATAATGTATGCAAATTTCCTATCTTGGTATTCTCTAGCCCCCAATCTCAATTCTGGTCGGAATGAGGGAGTGGGGGCTGTTGAGAGAATTTTTGTATGCTATGATATTTTGAAAATCTAGTGAAAGCCATTTTAAACGTAAAAAAAAAATCATGGACAATAGTGTTATATTTTATGTATTTATGGTAAAAATGTAGCATCTCTAAGGTTGGAAAGAAGAAAAAACAAAATGTCTCAAATCCAAATTTCAAATTTTGATTAACTATTTTTTTTTAGGAAGAACAAGTTGTACAAGTTAGTGTTTCTATGTAGTTCCAAAACCTTCAAACAAGTGTTTTCAATAAAACGATCACATTTGAAGCTAGTGGGATCCAAATTGTGTACATGTATTGCATCTAAAAGAAGACAGATCAAGATATCTCAAGTACAAAATTTAGATTCATAGCTATAAACTTGGACATGTTGTAGACCATACAACTTCATTCACCTAAAACGTGCCAAAACTAACAAATTTTAGGAAAATCATCATAGCTTTTTATCACACATCAAAATTTAGTGAGACCTTGGCAATGTAAAGAAGACAAATTAAGCTATTACAATTCAAAAATTCAATCTCAAAGGTGTGGAAAATTCAGAGATAAGATATCTACAAGGTCACCCTGCAAGACATTCCCCAGATAAAGGTTTAAAAAGGTATGTTAAAGTGAAACCTCCACAATTTTTCATTAGAATACCTCTTTTGGATGATTCAAAGGGGTTGTAATGATAAATAGAGGAGGGCCACATGACAAGGAGTAGCGCAGAAAATTTAATTCTATTAAACCTCCAAGGGTTCATCCACAACTCATGAAGAAAAATAAGGCTTAGAGAGCCATGTATCCAAATTAGATAATATATTAAGGACATGGAGGATATAATGTTGAAAAGGGTTCATAATCACCATTGTTAAAAAATCAATCAAAATAAAATGGATAAGTTGAAAGATAGTATCAAATGAATGTATATTCATACATTTTCAAAAGGCTCATTCTAAACTACATTTCAAGTTCATAACAATACATTTCATCCATTGGTTGAGTAGATTAAGGAGAATACAAATCTTTTTCATAAGATCTCCTTCACTCATGTGTATGATGAATTAAACGTTGTTGTTAATACTTTGTCTAAAGGCTATTGTTGATACTTTGTCTAAAGATGTTCTTTATCTATTTGTAGGCCTATCCTAATTGGAATAATTTCCTGAAGCGAAGGTTCTAGGCTCCCAATAAGTTATGTTGAGCTAATAGGTTTAGATTATAATAGTGTTGTACCTTTTTATTTTCACTCTAATTATCTATAAAATTTCAGTGTCTTGAACTAATTCATTATGTTTTTCAATAGGGAGTTGGACAACATCTACACATTGTTTATTAGCATTCAAATGGTGTTTGTTGATGAGCTACTTAGCTCCATATTTTATATGTTCGGACAATTTTTGTGATATCCCCAATTCAGTAACATTTTTCTAAGTATAGCCCATTTTTTAATATTGGTGATTGGAGTCATATTTTGGTGAATGTTGACTTAGGAAAAGTGTTGAATGGGTCCCACACTCAAGAAATGGAGGCAATACGCACCCCTCGAGGGAAGAAGTGTGAATTAGTGGAAAGTGGGGGCCACCAAGGGGAGAACACATGGAAAAAAGTATAAAAGGAAAATGGGAGACATTTCCCCTCATATTTTGACCATTACATTCAGAAATTTGACTTGTTTAGTGCAAGGGATTGAAGTGTTGTTGAACATAGGAATTTCAAGTGAAATTCCACCCTGGTTTAGAGAACTACGAGTGTCTCCCTAGTTGGGCCTTTGCGAAGTCCACTCTGGGCTTCCATAGAGCCATATTTGCAGTGAAATTTCTAGTGTTGCGTACTACGAAGGCACAAAGGTAGTTCAAGTAGCAGAGTTTGGGTCAGCTAGAGAGATTTTAGTAAGTTGGAAAATTGCAGGTGGATTTTCTATCTTGGAGCTAGAGCTTTGGTGGAGATTTGCAGTGCCGGAGTTGAGACATTTATGAGGGCCAAATTTCCTAATTTCTAGCAGTGCGTGGAGATTATTGGGAAGATCCTGCATAGGATTTGGAGTTGGTCTGATGGGGGCTTGAAGGACCAAAGAGTTGGGCCCTCCAGAGATGATTTTTTGATTTAGAGAGGAATTATCAAAGCCAAGGTTGGAGGATTGTCATCAATAATAGATTTCTCATAGGGGGCACACACAATCAGCGATAGATCCACTCACACCACTTGGAGGGATCTCTCATCACCTGGATTTAAATCATCCAAAACCATATCCAGGTTTTTGTGGGTTTTAGGAGAGGAGTCAGGGGCTAAATTTTTAGGGCATTCTGAGTAGTATTCAAAGTAGAATCTTTAGTGCCAGTGGGCAGCCAACAACAAAATTTCTTAGGCAGTGCACACTTCCTATTTTGGGCCATTTCCTCATCTAGGTCTGAGATATTTCACATGGGTTTTGCATAGCTTGCATAGAAAGCCAAGGTTCCATCATTCCTACCTATTTCATGTACCCAATGCTCATCATTAATAAAATGGCTTAATTTGTTCTGTTGGAATACTTAGTGTTCTGATTTGTGTTCGTGCTTTTAATTTATTTTGTTGTTCCTAGTTCATTGATTGATATTTACTATTAATTTCCACTTAGGAATATTGCAGTGGTATCATAACATGTTCTTAGACATTTGTGGGAGTAGGAATAGGTGATGCCACCCCAGTATGGTGGAATAGTATTTCAGAGAGGCAAAGGTTTAGGAAAAAGAGGAAAAGGTAGAGGTTAGGGCCCTAATCCTTTTTTGGCACTGAGGTATAAAACAAAAGGTAGCATGTGTAGAAATTTCTCATTTCCCACCCCGGTTTTCAGTTTCTCCTTATTTCTCCCATATAGTTAAATGCCCTTTCCCATAACCATACATTTAACAAGTTGGAAAAAATAAATTTGTTGAAAACACAAATTCTGGAAATTTTACAGAATGATGGAAATTGCAGAAATAAAAATCAGCAGTAATAAACAGCCATTAAAACACATTTAAACACTGAGATTTTTGGTCAATGTGACCCTGGAAAAACCCCCTACAACTCTTGGGGAAAACCAGTTTGAGAGCTCTTCTTTATTTCTGGAAAATGCCTTTTTACAGTAAGAGAAATGTTCAGCAAAAAAATCAGCAAACAGACTTTTACAACTTATCTCAACCTTGCTGAAACTCAGCCTTGCTGATACACCGCTGCTGATACTCCGCAACTGTTACACCGCTGCTGATACACCGTTGCTGTTGCTGATACATAGCTGCTGATACACCGCTGTTGTTGCTGATACACCACTGCTGTTGCTGATACACCGCTGTTGTTGCTGATACACCGCTGCTCTTGCTGATACACAACTACTGATACACTGCTGCTGTTGCTGATACACAGTTGTTGATACACTACTGCTGTTGCTGATACACCGCTGCTGATACTCCGCAGCTGTTGCTGATACACCGCTGCTGATACTCCGTAGCTGTTGCTGATACACCGCTGCTGATACTCCGCAGCTGTTGCTGATACACAGCTGTTGATACACAGCTGTTTGATACACTGCTGCTGTTGCTTATACACCGCTGCTGATACACCGTAGCTGTTGCTGATACACCGCCCATAAATCTCCCTTGCTCTCTTGCTCTCCTTCTCTCAATCAGCTCATGAAAGAATTGAATCGAATGCGCTCTTTTTCTCCTTTTCCTCCCTTAATATAACTCAAAGTGACTTTTGGGTGATCTCTAAATCCAATGGCTGAAATAGATTTAGATCAATGGCTGAGATTAAATGCTCATTTAAATCTCACTTTTTATTTTTTAATTCACCCCACTTTAATAAAGACCCACTTAGTCATTTATTTCCAAAGTCACTTTTCCTTTCTAATTTTTCATTGACTTTATAAAAGTCACTTTAAAATTAAACTTAGTAACTTTATCACTTACTTTTAAATTAGATTTAACTTTATAAAATTATAAAGTCACTTTAGGAGAAAAATTAAATTCTTTTGGACACTTTTCCCTAGGCCAAAGATCAAAGCCTAAGGGAACCACCTGTCCTCTGGTACCAAATTTCAACAGCATGATAATTGGGGGAGAGAGCATACAAAGAATGAAAAAGAACCTGAATAGGGAGGAAAAGAGTTGAAATTTGCAAAGTTAGCAAGGAAACAAAATCTCATGATGGACATGCTAGTGCAATTGGCTAGTGTGCATTTGAAAAACTAGGGGAAGTAGGATAACATTGGGAAGGTGGATCCCGAATTGTTGAAGGGAGTCTAACGCTTGCATGCACAACCCACCAAGATACCCCGCCTATAACCAATCATTCCAACCATCCTGATATGCCCCAATTTTTAGATGGGCCTATTGCGCTTGCCACCTACACCTACTAGTTAGTGAGAAAAGCCTTTAACCCCAAAAGGTGTGGTTTGTGGTAAGGAACTAAGAGAAGGGGTTGTCACCTATTCCAAACTCTCTCTATTTAAGCTATCTCCAAGGTTAGCTAAGGGGGGTGGTCCCTAAATGGAAAACTAAGTTAGAAGGTTTCTAAGAGATGTTAAAATAGGATTACTTGATATTATGAGAAAATAAGATGAACAATATAAAATGAAATAAACTTTAACAACCATCAACACATGAGATAATGATAAGCATATGTAAAAATAGTGCCTTCAAAATATTGTTCTAAAATGAATGAGACTTTGTTCAAAATAAAATAAAATGCTTCAATATGAAGCACAAGCAATCCTATCAATTGAAACAAAAGATTGTTAGCAAGATACAAATATAAATGCAAGAAATGCCTTCAAGAGACGCTTTCAAAAGAAATGATCATTTATTAATCCAAAGCATACAAGGAGAGAAAATCTTGCAAAGGAAACCAATTAGAATTCTACTTGCAAAATGAGATGATATTTGCCTAAAAAAAGTATTCAATTCAACACATATTCATAAATGACAAGTGTATTAATTAATTGCAAGTAAAACAAATGAAATGCACCTAAACTAAATTTGATGAAATTATCTTGGTTAATTTTAAATTCTAAATGCCCATTCTATATGTATCCTTCCTCCCAACTATTTTGAAACAAGTGTATTATGTGAGTTGTGGAAGGGGTCCAAGAGAGACAACTGAGACTATATTAACAATACCTTCCTTGGATTACCCAACACACCCGGTACCTCCGACGCTCCAGAGACTATGGCTCTGATGATTGCAAGGTCACCGTGTTAACCACATAAGAGGATCTACTTTCAACCAAGCTTATGCTTGGAGGTAAATTAAGTTAAGATGCAACTAAAATTAGAATACCTAATGCAAATGAGTTTGCAAGTGATATGTAAAAGATGGAATTATTTCAAGTAAATATGCTCCAAAATATCACTTGTATGGTTGCTCAAATAAATGCAAGATACATAAGCTTCATGAACAATTAAAATTATCAGTTGTTGAAAATAATTGTTTTGACAAACGATGGACAAATAACCAACTAAAGAAAATGAAGCGTGAAATGTATGTGCTTGCAAATGAGCAAAGAAAAAGCATGTAAAATCTCTCAAGGTAAATGGCAGTGCTTTGAAAGTGAATTTAAAATGAAATTGATGCTTCACAATAATATTGCAAAAGAAACTTTCACTTGAGAAAAATGATTAGCTTGACATAAAAGTAAGTGATTGCTTTGAAAGATGAACTTGTCCAATGCACAATGCTTTAAATTACTCAAAATGGAAATGTGACATAACAATAAAGCATGAGTTACTTAGTCAAGTGCCAAGATAAATATATCAAAGTTTTCTAAAAGAAAAATAATGCTTGCACAAAGTAAGAGTAAATTGCTTTGCAAATAAAAATTTTAACTTGAAATTTGTAGCAAAAATGATAAGTGGTGCAAGCTTAAAGCATGTAGCGAACTTGGAAATAAATGTGATTTGTGTGCTCAAACTATTGGAGGAGAAACAATTATATGCAAAAAGCTCCAAATGTTTCTTTGGAGTACAAGAGGTGGAATATATGGGTCATATTGTATCTCATGAAGGTGTGAAGGTAGACCTTAGAAAAATTAAAGCCATTCAAGAATGGAAAATCCCCACATCCATAAAGCATCTGCGAGGATTTCTCGGGTTGACAGGGTATTATTGCAAGTTTGTTAAGAATTATGGGCGAATAGCAACACCTTTAACAACATTATTGAAGAAAGATGCATTTTCATGGACTCCAGAAGTAACTAAGGCCTTTGAACATCTTAAAGAGGCAATGTGCCCAACATCGGTCTTAGCTACGCCAGACTTCACAAAACCTTTATTGTGGAATGTGATGCCTCAGGAAATGGAATTGGTGTTGTTTTAATGCAATAAGAAAGACCCATTGCTTTCGAAAGTTGTTCAATCAAAGGAAAGTATTTAAACAAAACTATTTATGAGAAGCAAACGCTGGCAATACTATATGCACTTAAGAAATGGCGACCCTACCTAATGGGAAGACACTTCAAGGTAAAAACGGATCATGATAGTCTTAAGAAATTTTTAGAACAAAGATTATCTTCAGAAGAGCAGCCAAAAAGGGTCACAAAGATGTTGGGTTATGACTTTGAAATCATCTACAAAAAAGGGAAGAAAAATGTTGCGGCAAATGCACTCTCAAGAAAGGATGAGGATGTGGAAGCATTGCTTTGTGCCATTTCTATTATCCAACCAGATTGGATAAATGAAGCAAGGGATGAATGGAAGAATGACGAAGAAGTATGGGAACGCATTCAAAAGTTACAACGAGATCCCAGTACATCTGATACATTTAGCTGGAAAAATGATTTTTTATGGTACAAAGATCACTTATACCTATGTAAGAATTCCCAACTCAAACAAAAGATTCTTATGGAATTGCACACCTCTCCCTTAGGAGGGCACTCGGGATTTTTAAAAACTTACCACAAGGTTAAGAAGGATTTTTTTTGGGATGGCCTTATATCGGATATTCAAAAGTTTGTGGCAGAATGTTTGGTTTGCCAACAAAATAAAGTTGAAACAATTAAGACCTCAGGTCTATTACAACCTTTATCCATTCCAAGCCAACGTTGGGAGGAGGTTTCAATGGATTTTATCACAAGCTTACCCAAGTCCGAAGGAAAGAGTGTCATCATGGTGGTAGTTGATAGACTTACCAAGTATGCGCACTTTTGTGCACTATCACATCCAATTAAAGCAGTACAATTTCTACTACATTTATGGAAACAATTCAAAAGCTACATGGAAACCCAAAGATTGTTGTAAGCGACAGAGATCCCATTTTCACGGGAAATTTTTGGACAAAATTATTTTCTTGCCTTGGTACTCAGTTAGTTCATAGCTCATCTTATCATCCTCAATTTGATGGGCAAACAGAGATAGTAAACAAATGTTAGGAAGGATATCTTCGTTGCTTTGTATTTGATAAACAAACACAATGGGTCAAATGGTTGCCTCTAGCTGAATGGTGGTATAGCACTTCCTTCCACACTGCAGCAAAAAAGACCCCATTTATGGCACTTTATGGATATCATCCACCGTCCATCACATCATATTTAAGAGAAAATTCTAAGGTTCAAGCAGTGGAAGATCACATCGAGCATCAACAACAAGTTATCCAACTCTTAAAGGATAACCTTACTTTGGCGCAGAATAGAATGAAACAACAGGTAGATCAACATCGAAACAAAAGAAGTTTTGATGTAGGTGACTGGGTATTCCTACAACTACAACCATATAAACAAATGTCCCTCAAGAAAGCTAAGAAGGATAATAAACTATCACCAAAGTATTATGGTTCATACAAGGTGTTGCGAAATATTGGTACTATGGCATACAAATTGGAGCTTCTTGCAACTTCCCTAGTGCACCCAGTTTTCCATGTTTCATGCTTAAAGAAGGTTATAGGTGACAAACTCCTAGTTCAAACAATACTGCCAGAACTTGATGAGGAAGGAAAAATCATATTGGAACCTGAAGCAGTCACAGAAATAAGAACTCGACAGCTACGAAATCGATCAATTTTGGAGTATATCATTAAGTGGAAGAACTTATCTACTGAAGATTCCATATGGGAGGGTGAGAATTTTATACAGAAGCATCCAGAACTACTCAAGCGTTGAGGACAACAATTTTTTGAAGGAGAGGGGCATGTTAGGTCCCTATAATACTAGTGATTCCCCCATTACTATTGTCATTGTAGCCCTTATTGTTATTATTGTGCCCCTATTGTCCCCATATTGTTATTATTGTGCCCCATAGAAGCCCACTATTGTTATTGTTGTGCCCTTATATTATTTTTGTTATGTCGGCTTTGATTATATTATGACCCCTTAGACTCCTATATATAGAAAGGAGGGTTTTTCATTTGTATCATCAAAGAATTGTTCATTTGTGTAATGTAAAGGAGGTTCCCCCATTGAAGAGGCTGATTTTGAAGGCGTTGATCTATCTTTTCTTCTATTTTGTGAGCTAGTTGCATAAAACTGTACATAGGAGGTTGAGTCATGTCATAGTAGATCCTCCTCTCATGTTTACCTTGGCAAGCCGGTGACAGTGGGTAGATATGGGAGGAGTGGTTACATAATGGTATCAAATCTCTCAGGTTCAATACTTATATTGAATGGGGGGAATGTTTTTATGTCAGTTATATATGTGGCTATTATGTATGGTTATGATTGTCGTGCATGGGGTCATGGTATGTAGTTGGTGTTGTCATGCATGATGTGGACATATTCATATGATTATGTATATATACATTTATCGTGATAATATGGATTTATCTTGCAAATGAGATAGCCTCCCCTGAACTTCACTGAGGTATGTTGATTATGTTTGTATTTGGTTTATATGACATGGTATGTTTGCAGGAAGAGGATCAAATATGACAAGAAAAATGGTGGACTAAAGTTCACGTGTTTCTCCCTACAGATCAGATGAGTAGCATGGTGATGAGTACTCCCCTCACATAGAAGATACATTAAGAAGTTTGAAGGCAGAGATAAGAAGTTGCAAAGTAGATAATGATAGGATCATTCAATCATAGAAAAGACTTGTTAGGGCACATGAGAAACAAGTAGAGGTTAATGCAATGATTCTTCCTATTTTATGAAACTTGCAAAGATAGAGACCACTTAGGATCAATCATGAATAGGAGGAAATGATAAATGGTTCATATGGCAGCAGGCCTTGATTAGGACATAGGTTGGATAGAGAGGATATAATTAGAGATGGTAGATTTCTAGATACACATGATCAGAGGGGAAGTGATCATGGATTCTATCCTAGTTCTGTTTCATAAAGATAGTATGATCATCACCATCACCATCCACATAGGAGGAGTGAGAAGCAGTATTTTCCAGAAGAGTTTAAGAAAGTGAAGCCTCCTACATTTGATGGAGAAATGAAGAAATCACAAGATGCAAAATCTTGGTTGCTTGGGATGAATAAGTTCTTCCAATTGCATGACTATTCAAGAAAAATGAAAGACAGGATAGCTACTTTCAGTCTTAAAGGTAAAGCATACATTTGGTGGGAATATGTGAAGAATGTCAAAGGCATTTCGGAGTTGACTCGGAGTGAGTTCGAGAGAATTTTCAGGAAGAAGTATCTATCTGAGAGATACTATGATGACAAGGTAAAGGAATTATATGAGTTGAAGATGGGATCTATGACCGATGAGGAATATACTAGCAGATTCTGGGATTTGTTGAGATATGTGCCTCATATTATGGAGGAGAAAGCGAAGATTCATAGATTCATCAATTTGTTTCCGATAGAATTCAAAGACATGATTGAGTTTGATGAGCCTAGATTGCTATAGGAATCCAACAGAAAGTTGAATCACTGTTATGAGTAATCGAAGCGCATGTTTGAATCTAAAAAAGATTGGAAAGGTAATGACAAGACTAAGGGAAAATGGGATAATAAGCGAGGAGGATTACAGGACACATGTAACAAAGAGAATACAACATCGCACAAGAGTTCAATATGAGGATCAAAACAAGGGTGATGGTAGGAAGCCTTTATAGTGTTCGACTTGTGGAAATGATCATCACAGGAGAGATTGTCCATAGCATCAGGGTGGTAGACTGCAGATCTACAACGCTCAGGAGGCACAAATAGTGGGGGATGTTGGATAGAGTATTCCTTGTATTTATGTGGTCTTGGATAATAGGTAGACAAATCACTAGGCATCTATTATCGAGATGGATGGTAACATTTGTGATCAATTTTTTTCTATTTTCATTGACCCTAGATCTAATTATATTTATGTTAATCCTAGTCTGTTGGATAAGTGTGGTTTGAATAAATAAGTGCATGCAGAGTCTTGGTTAGTGAAATTGGCTACAGGTACTAAGAAAAGAGTTCATCATTGGTTAAGAGCTTGTGCATTTGAGTTGAATGGTATGTCTACATCAATGCATATAAATGTGCTTCCGTTGGGATAATACAATATGCTTTTGGGTATGGATTGGTTGTATATTTAGAGGACTAGTGGTGGAAAGGATATTGAGTGCTTGAATGACAATGGAGAACAAAGAATCATGTAGGGTAAGAAGAAGGAGACATCAATTAGGATGGTTAAAACTATGTAAGCAAAGTGCAGTTGTAGGAAAGGGTGTGTATTATTTGCAGTGCATATTTTCAGTGATAAAGATAAGGATGTTGAGGATGTGGAAGTCTTCAAGAGGTACCCAGTTTTACAATAGTTCAGGATGTATTCCCAGTAGATATTTCAGATTTTCTAACTCACAAGGAAATGGAATTTTCTATTGAGTTGGTACCAGGGGTAGCACCAACATCAAAGACACCTTACAAGATAAGCACTCCAAAGTTAGTAGAACTAAGGTTGCAGTTGAAGGAAATACTAGAAAAGGGATACATTAGGCCAAGTGTGTCACCTTGGGGTGCACTAGTGTTGTTTGTGAAGAAGAAGGATAGTACTCTTAGGTTATGCATCGATTACAGACAGTTGAACAAGGTGATGATTAAGAACGGGTATCCATTTTTGAGGATTGATGATTTGTTTGACCAGTTGAAGGGAGAAACGATGTTCTTGAATATTGATTTGAGATCAAGATATCATTAGGTACACCTCAATGAAGAGGATATATACAAGATTTATTTTCAGACCAGGTATGGGCATTATGAGTTTGTTGTGGTTCTGTTTGGTTTGATGAATGCTCTAGCTAGTTTCAAGTGTTTGATGAATAGCATGTTGCGTCCCTATCTGGATAAGTTTGTGATTGTATTCATTGATGATATATTGATATATTCTAAGAATGAGGAAGAGCATGCATAACATTTAGTAGCAGTGTTGAAATTGCTAAGAGAGCATCAGTTGTATGCCAAGCTTAGTAAATGCAGTTTCTTTCAGACAAAGGTTAATTACTTGGGGCATGTTGTTTCCAAGGAAGGTATAACAGTGGGTCCAAAAAATATAAGAGCTATCATGGAATGGTAATCTCCTAGGAAGGTGGATGAGGTCATATCATTCATGGGGTTAACAGGTTATTATAGGCGGTTCATCAAGAAATTCTCACAGATTACTTATCCTGTTACATGATTGCAATGCAAAGAAAATAAATTTGAATGGACAAAGGAATGTGCAACGAGTTTTGAGCAGTTGAATTAGTTGCTTACGAATACTCCAGTTCTAAATATTACATATCGATAAAAAGAGTTTATGGTATGTACATATGCTTGCAAGAGAGGAATTTGTGGGGATTTCATGCAGGAAGGACAGGTAGTGTGCTATGAAACAAGTAAACTAAATGAACACGGGCAGAATTAATGGACGCATGATCGTGAGTTGGCAACGATCATTCATGCATTGAATATGTGGAGACACTATCTTCTTGGAAAGAGGTTCATATTGATGACTGATCACAGTGGATTGAGATACTTATTTGACCGACCTAATATGAATTCCAGGCAAGCTATGTGGTTGGCCACGATCAGTGAGTTTGAATTTGGTATCAGGTACATTAAGGGTAAAGAGAACAAGGTTGCAAATGTTCTTAGAAGAAGAATACAGGTAAATCTCATCAGTTAATATGGGACAAATTTACATGATCAGATCTTACAGGTAGGGTAACATGATGACAGGTACCAACAACTTAAGAACAGGTTACAACAGCAGGGTACAAGCGAACAAGATGTGGATTATCATCTCATGACATATGGTTTGGTTAGATTTAGGGATAGGAT
Organism: Pinus tabuliformis; assembly: GCA_031772625.1. Lineage (NCBI taxonomy): Eukaryota > Viridiplantae > Streptophyta > Pinopsida > Pinales > Pinaceae > Pinus > Pinus tabuliformis. The sequence continues at coordinate 44,686,850 of CM062804.1, read as the reverse complement.
CTATGTGTCGGAAAACAACAAGCTCAAGAAGACTATCTTGTGGGAATTTCATGTCAAGCCTTATTCAGGTCACCCAAGATATCAGTTGACATTTACAACTGTTATAAAGTTATACCATTGGCCAAATTTGTAGAAAGAGGTGGCAGAATTTGTTTCAAGATGCTTGGATTGTGAACTAGTAAAAGCAGAGTGTAAGCATCTAGGTGGATTATTGCAGATGATTCCGATTCCAGAGTGGAAATGGGAGTTCATTTCCATGGACTTCATTACAAGTTTGCCGAGGAAATATAGATAGCATGATTCTATTATGGTTGTGGTTAACCAAGGTAGTTCACTTCGTTCCAGTGAAGTCTACTCATTCAGCTTGTGAGGTAGCATAGGTCTTCATCAGAGATATAGTGAGGTTGCATGGTGTTCTGAAGAAGATTGTGTCAGACATAGATGCCAAGTTTAGATCCAGGTTTTGGAAAGAGTTATTTGTAGGTTTGGGAACAAAGTTTCCCTTCAGTACAACTTATCATTCACAGATAGATGGACAAATAGAGAGAGTCAACAAGATTTTGGAGGACATGTTGAGGATGTACATCATGCACCAACAACAAAAGTGGGAAGGGTATCTTCCACTAGTAGAGTTTGTGTATAACAATGGGTATCAGGAATATTTGAGGATGAGTTTGTTTGAGGCGCTTTATGGGAGGAGTTGTAATACTCCTATCAGTTGGAGTGATCCAATGAACATGATGTTGATTGGATTGGACATGTTGTCAGAGGAAACACGAAATGCATGAAATCAAGAAGAATTTAAAGGTAGCATAGGACAAGAAAAAGAGCTATGCAGATCAACACATGGTATTTAAGAAGTTTCAGGTTTGGGAACGTGTACTTTCACATCAAGCCCAAGAAGACCTCCTTGAGTATTGGATCATGTGCCAAGTTGGAACTTCGATATTGCAGGCCTTTCAAGATTCTTGAGAGGGTTGGACCAGTAGCCTATCGACTTGCACTACCTTCGACAATGAAAGTCCATGATGTTTTCCATGTGTCATTGATTAAGAAGTATGTGAAAGATGTTGATCATGTGATTGACTGGTTAAGTGGAACCAGAAGGATAATTATAGTTGGAACTTCAGTGCATTTTGCAGCGAAAGATCCTCATGCTTTGGAATCGAGCAATAGAGCAAGTTAACGTGTAGTGGAAGCACTCTGGGCCCAATGAAGCTACATGGGATATGTCTGATCAGATGTGGGCTATGTATCCTTCTTTATTCGTTGGTTGAGTCGATGTATTTTGATATATGTTTTAGCTATGTCTATATGCATATGTATGTTGTAAATACTGCATCGAGTTATGTCATAAAGATCCAATAAGAAGTATGGTGTTCATGATATGTTGTTTATGTTTTCAACAGATGGATATGATGTAAAATTTGCATCGAGCTATGTTATAACGCTCCATAGGTAGCATGTGTTTTTTTGCATTATAAGTGTCATTGAACACTGAGGATGGTGTTCCCCCAAGGGGGAGGGTTCTATAATAGCTCTGGTTAAAAATCCATGTAATAAAGTTAATAAAGGCAAAATAAGACCAACTTCATGGGACACGTATGCTAAGCTGAATCTTGGGAAAAAACATAGTGATGGGGATCACTGGTGATTAATTTATGGCTATTTAAAAATGACAAAGGCATTGGCAAATGAAAAGAGACATTAATTGGCATTTTATTTATGAAAATAATGGAAAATAGGAGAAAAGGAAGGTGAAAGGTCACAAAACTGCATGTGAGGAAAATTGAAGGGAAAATGAAGGAAAATTAAGAAAATAGAGGCCTCAATGACAAATGTCTTCTAAGGATCAATTCACAACATTTTGTCAGTTTTAGCTTGGAGCTTTCTTCTATTCTCTCTCTCACACTCATTCACACTTAGAGTTTCTTGTAGCATTGTGGCATACTTTGGATTTAATGAAAGAAGGCAAAGGAAAAAGTAGGAAAGTGCAAGGGGACAGTGGGATCAACAGCTACAATGAGATTACTTTGCAGGTATCGAGTTGCATGTATGATTTCCTCACTAGTTTTGGCATGCATGGTATATGCATGTGGTTGTTTGGTTATGATCTATCATTAGCATGGAGGATTGCTTGGATTGACAATGATTTTGCCTAGCCTTGCTATTTCCTAGATAGCCATGGTGTTGTGGGCTTTCCCACTTGATTGTTTCTGATTGGTGCTCATGTTCCTTATGTTTGTGGGTTGAATTACTAGTTCTTGGAGCCTTGGTTGGAAAAATTCTCTGGAAGCCTTGGAACAACTTGGGTTGAGATACTAGTCCTAGAACCTTAGTTGGATAAATGTTGTGGAGCCTTGTGACAATTATGGGTTGAGTTACTAATCCCGGAGCTGGGTTGGAACAAATGCTTTGGAGCTCTAGAGAACTTGGGTAGAGACTGATCTCGTGATGGTAGTGATGTCTCACCGTGAGGTGGACTCACTAGTTGAGGGTTGAGGTGGTTTGGCCTCTGGAATCCCTGGTTTGGTTTTGCTTGGTTTATTCCAAGAGATCCCACATTCATGCTTGGTATATGGCATGAGGGTGATTGCCTAAAAGATAGGTTTAGTTTAACCCAATATATGGTTGGGTGGTACGTGGAAGTCCCTGACTTGGTTGGATTTTGCATATGTTAATAAGATCTCTTTTCCTCTTGTATTTCATGAGTATTTATACTTTTTAGTATGTGGCTTTGATGGTTGTTCTATCATTGTTATTATTCTAGTTATAAGCATGGTTTCATGATAGATTCAAGTTATGGCTCTTAACATGTTTTGATTAGTAAATGAATGGTTATTGAATGCATGCCCTAATATATGTTATTGCAACCATTGTGATAGGGAATTAGATCTTCTTGATGATTCTAAGATAAGTATCAGACCTCTGTGTTCAAATATGCATTTATGACCTGTAGATTACATGCTCATAATGTGTTTGACGAAATTTCTATCATGGTTAGGCATGGTTAGGGAAATTTGTTGACTAATTTTTGCATTCATGGCTTTGTCCTTGTGTCATTCATCATTCTAGAAATTTATATCAAGTTATGGGTAGAGGTCTGGATGCTAGCCCTGAAAAAGTGGCTCATATTTTGGGGTCGCATGCTAAGAACTGGGAAATCTAGACTGTCGTCGCCGGGATGCAGAGTTATCCATACGATTGGAGACTTACAATCATTGGCTTGCCTTGCCATGTAATAGAATGGGATTCCATATCACTAAAAAGGAAAGTTAGCTCAGGGTTTGGGCACCTGGAGTGGTTGTTTAACTCCCATGGGTCCAGTAGCTCTTGAGGAAGGTTAATAAAGTTTTGGTTTGTCGATTCCATTTCCTTCACTGCACCTAGGAGGTTGAGTCATGTCATAGTAGATCCTCCTCCCATATTTACCCTAGCAGGCCTGTGACAATGGGTAGATATGGGAAGGGTTACACAAGAGACCATGAACTTCACTGTCCTTCTACTATGCCCAAAACAAGGGGTCTAAGTCAACAAAGACTTCACTGTCCCTCTATCATGCCTAAAACAAGAGATTAATCTCAACATAAAAATTTGTTGCCTTTCTATTGTGCCCATAATCAAGGATGAAGGTCTCAGAGAACTTCAATTCCCAAAAAAAGATTAATCATTACATTATTCATTGCCCAAATAGTGATTAACCATAAAAAACTCATTGGTTTGGATAGATATCCTGTGCCAATACCAAAGATAAAAAGAGAAGGATGTCAACTAGGGTGGAATCTTTCACCATTGAAATTGACAAAAGAGAGAGAGGTCTTAAAACCTTCAGAGATAATGGTAAAAAACAAATGAATTGATTCACACTTGATGATCTAAAATGAAATCATCCCTCTCATATTTATAGATTTCCTAGGGGGATCTTTACTTCAAACACCAAATTTGGGTTGTTTTTGCCCAACTGCCCCAAAACTTTCCCAATAGTGGGTAATTTAGGGTTTTCCCCCTATATGGAGGACTATAGCCTATGGGGATGGATAGGTTGTTACATCCAATTTGCCCTCAATTTGTAGAGGATGTTACTGCAAAGCATTCTAATTAATGGTTAAACGCTAGCCACAAATTTAAAGGCCAATACACATGTTTTACAATTGAATTTAATTCATAATTCAAGCTAGGTTGGGCATACCCACAAGACGTATTGTTAGGTTTGTGTTTTCCTATGATCTCGCTGATGCGATTTCCTTAATCTTTCAACAAACTAGAACTATGATTAAGTACTAATCATGTAAACGCTTTTACCCAAAACTAATGATTGCAACTACATGCGCTTGGCATTCTACTCAATAGTTGGTCCTTGTAGCTATTGATCCAAGGGTTGTTTATATAGGTTCTATTCAATAAAGACATGATTCCTTCTATGGAGACCATATATTTATGTATTTACCAACAATATTTCATATCCATAATCTGACAATACATTTTTGTTACTGATGGCTCCAAGGATTCAACATATATCAATTTTAGGAACAAAAATTATTTTTTGCGCTTTCTCTGAAATTGATTCCTCTATTTTAAATTCATATACATAACAACATTAGATGATATCACAAAGCTTCAGATTGCTTTTCACATTCTACTCACTTAAAATTTTACCGCAAATTATGCAATTTGAACTTTTGTCAAGAGGAATTTTTGTAACATCATAAACTTCACTCTTAGGTCTTCTTCAAGGCGTAATATTCATGCTTCTTCCAATAAAACCAAAGCTCTGATACCATGTTGGAATTTCTCTCTCCATTTGTAAGGTGTGAGTTGGAAGATCTCTAAAGCTTTGGAATAAAATTGCTCTATTCATTGTCTAAGCTATTTTGGAATGGTTATGCTACTTTGTTGAATGTGTGGTAGATGTTTTTGGTGCATATTGGTGATTTTATTATGGATTTTATATTGTCAAAGTTGACCGAGGTAACAATGGGTAGTTTGTCAAAGTTAACTTGGATCTAAAACCTTGTGCTTCAGGACTTTTACACCAAGTGATATCTTAGTAGGTAACACCTTAAAGCTTCTAAGGCTCTCCTTTGCATTAATTTTTGCACAAAATAATAGGTTGAATATAATTGAAATAATAGTTAGCATATAATTGGAGGTGAAATAACATCGTTATAGGCTTTTCATTCAATTTTATGTGTTCATGTGGTTGATTTAATTGGAATAGTTGATTTAATGTGGTTGATTTAAATGGAGTAGTTGGAATACAATGGGTGGTCTCTTCAATTTTCTCCTAGGTTTATGCTTGGTGATTGGACTTATGTTTTTTAAGAGCATATTTTGGAGTTAATACCTCCACTATTATAAATCCATGAGTTGAGTGATGCCTATGAGTTTTCAATGCCTTTTTGCAACTCAAAATTTGGAATAGAAATTCATTTCCACATTTTCTTAGAAATTGATTCCTCTATTTTAAATGCATATTCAGAACAATATAAGAAACCCTTACTAGAAAACCAATAATTGTTCCTGAATCAATATTTACTTGGCCACCCTTTCAACGTGAATATTTGGGTGAATTCTCCACACGTTCCATCAATCTTTTGATACTACAATTTTTAGTAGGTTAGAAAGCCCTCTTTCCATTGACTTGGAAATTCCTACACAGCTCCATTTTCAATTTGCATATTAAACTCTCCATTTGTATTCATCCACAAATTCAGACCTTTGTAGTAAATCAAATATTTTCTTATATTGCCTCAGATTCCTACAGCAAGACAAACCTATGCTCCCTTTGGATTTTGAACCATAGAGATATGATTGACGAACTCTTCTCAAATCTCTAAAGAATCATAGACCTCATATGACTACCTCTGTAGTGATACAAAAATTCGGATTTTGGCCTCCTGTGGTGACACTGAAATATCACAGATATCATACTTACGTACATACTTCAGACCTTATAGTTTTGTCTTTGAATGACATCAAACTTCGAGTTTCTTGCTTCACAAAGGCTCAGTTACAAACCTTCTTTAATGGTACTTTGAAAAGGTTCTTGAGAAATTTTCTTTTCAACAAGGTTTACAAATCAGAATTTGTCTATAAATCTATGCCAACATTACAAGTCAATACTAGGAGCATGAGTCATTTCTATTCCACTTGTCTTCTATTCCTGAAGTAGATATTAGCTTCAGGAATTTGAGATTAAGACTCTTCAAACAACCCGAGAAGTTGGATTGGATGTCTCAGAGGCACAAAAACAATGCCTGGACCAGATACAATTTCTTTTACTTTAACATACAGTTGCTGCTACCTCGAATTACCATTGTTGTTCCCCCAAGAAACAATTGTTGTTCTCTCAAGTAATAATTGTTGTTCTCTTAAGTCACAATTGTTGTTCCCTCAGGTGTCAGCTATTGCGACTAATTATCTTTTATACATTTGTGCCTCCTGGGACATTTTATTTTCTATTATCCTTTAAATTCCCATTGTCCTTAATAGCGACTATCCTTGGATCGAAGAACCTTACCATCTTGAGATCACTTGGGGGGTAAGGGGTTTTTGTGGGTTAAAACTTTTGAGTGTGTACCATTCCACTCTAATTATTCTTTTTACCTTTGGAGGACCATTTTTATAAATATCTCCATAAACTTTGAAAAAACAATGCTGACATTATGATTATTTAGAACCTTTGCGCTATTCTCTAGAACGCCCCATGATGCCACGCATTAAAATAGTTAATAAAAGACCATAGTGAAATATGTGTTTTGGTACCCAGCCCAAGAACAAACTAAATATGGTTAATAACATAAGACTCTCTTAAATAAATGAATATTGCATAGTTATGTTTGTTTTTCTTTCTATCTTTAATTTGTTGTTTGATTGTTTTGGTGTTTGATTTTACAGCTTTTTTATTTTCTTTTACTATAAGATACAATTGTTTCTACCTCGAATTACCATTATTGTTCCCGCAAGTAACAAATATTGTTCCCTCAAGTCACAATTGTTGTTTCCTCGGGTCTCGACTATTGCAACCTCTAATTCTCTTTTATGTGCCTCTTGGGACTTGTTATTTTCTATGATCCTTTAAATTCCCATTGTCCTTAATAGTGACTATGCCTGGATTGAAGAACCTTACCATCTTGAGATCACTTGGGGGGTAAGGGGTTTTCGCGGGTTAAATTTTTTTGAGTGTGTATCATTTCAATATAGTTATTCATATTACTGTTTTCAAGCAACCCATATGTATACACCTTTCCAAATCAACACTAGTAATATGACTTTCTATGGAGGACCATTTTTATAAATATCTCCATAACCTTTAAAAAAACAATGTTGGCATTCATAACTATTTAGGACATTCGCGCTATTCTCCAGAACACCCCATCATGTCACACATTAAAATAGTTAATAAAAGACCATAGTGAAATATGTGTTTTGGTACCCAACCCAAGAATAAACTAAATGTGCTTAATAACATAATACTCTTGTAAATAAATAAATATTGCATAGTTATGTTTGTTTTTCTTTCTATCTTTAATTTGTTGTTTGATTGTTTTTGTGTTTGATTTTCCACCTTTTTTATTTGCTTTTAATTTTAAATACAATTGCTGCTACCTCTAATTACCATTGATGTTCCCTCAAGTAACAATTGTCGTTCCCTCAAGTAACAATTGTTTGTCCCTCAAGTCACAATTATTGTTCCCTCAAGTCTCAACTGTTGTGACCTCTAATTCTATTTTATACATTTGTGCCTCTTGGGACTTGTTATTTTCTGTGATCCTTTAAATTCCCATTGTCCTTAATAGTGACTATGCTTGGATTTGAAGAACCTTACCATCTCGAGATCACTTGGGGGGTAAGGGGTTTTCGTGGGTTAAAACTTTTTGAGTGTGTATCATTTCTCTAGTTATTCTCTTTACCTTTTCAAGCAACTTACACACACACACACAAACACACACACACACACACCTACCTACCTTTCCAAATCAACATTAGTAATATGACTTTCTATGGAGGACCATTTTTATAAATATCTCCATAAAGAACTTTTCTTGCTTATCATGACTTAATTTTGATGAAATTATTTTATTTATAAATTTCTATTACATTGAAAGAAATTAAAGCTTTTTGTTCATGATTAAGCTAACAAAATATGGAATGAGATTGTGATGAAACATGAATGTTAAAGGTTGGTGTGAAGCAGTTGCATTGAAGGATAATTTTTAGCAAGGAGTTAGAAGACGAAGCATGAGTTGTTCCTATAATGAGATATTAGTTATGCTTAGCAGATCTTCAACTTCTTTGAGGATTTGATATTTCTTCTTTCATATGGTATAAAAGAGGATGAGCTACCTCTAACTAGAAGATTTGGGGTTGTAATTGGAACTCTCAGACATTCTATACTACATCTTGTACTTTTTCACTAAGATTGATTAATGAAAGTGATTTTTGATTAATTCCAAGGTTTATTATTGTATTCATTGATTTCAGTTTTTAACAGGCAGGCTGACTCTTGGGCAGTTGGGACCACTTCCCTAGACAAGCATTGTCTCTTTGTATAATACAAATTAATTAGTTTTCGATTAAATGTAGTTTCCTTTCTATGTTGTTACTTAGATTGGTTAGTGTTGTTTCTTAGTTAATTGATTGATAGTTCTTAGCATTTGATTTTATACAAAGAAGTCTGTAATGATTCCTTTTTACTTATTGTTTCCTTAGAACGTACATGTTGTTCCTTATCTTCACAATGGTATTTATTAGAGAGAGCTTGTTGTTACTTAATGTTTGATTCAAATTTTAGAATAGTGAGTCGTGTAATGGGTGAAGGACACTAGAACAAGGTTAACACTTTCTTATGTTGTTTCTTGATTCAGTGCTAGTTTATATTTTTGTAGAGTAATGTTTTGATTTACACTTGTTCTCAGCGAATTCCTAATTCCTCATTCTTGTAGTTTTGATTCAACGAAGAACATAGTAGATTTACTGAATTTCCATTATGTAAGGGCATAATTGATTTCAAATAGAAGCGAAGTTGTCATCTTTTTTAGCAATGAATACATGAATAATTAGGTGTAGCTGATAGGATAACATAGGAGACTTCATACAAAACCATCATTAATATTGGATAACTGCTTGCAGAGACTTTATAGCATCATTTATCACCCTTGTATACTTTATGCTCTGAGTCATGGCCATGGGCATCGCTTTCCCTTGAGACTTGGTCCATTTACTAAAAAACATTATTTTAAATTCCATACATGACTCTGCCCTTCAAAAAGCACGTGCACACATGGGTCCAACTATACCCAACCTGTGTATATAATTTGAAATATTAAAAAAATATAAAATCCCTATTTTATGGGCGGGGTTTGCGGGTTACACCGGAAGCCCACCTACAGGAGCCCGTGGCCTAACTGTATCCCAACTGAAATAACTGTTTTGGGGTGATATAAATACATCTCATGGGAATGCCTAAAGGGAGAAAAAGTTAGGATATTGATATTATATCTGATTAGTCCCTAATCAAGTCTGATTTATCCCTATGCCTCCTGCACTCCCAGCTATTGGAAACCCTTGTTTCCTCATAGAGATATCCATCTCCTTTATATGGCATCTATGTGTATGCACTTGAAAGAGGATTGTTGAGGCTTGGGTTGGACAGATCCGGAGGGTCATTTCACTTGGATTCGTGGTCGAATCAGGTTGTATTCTTCCACATTCTTTGCAGACATCAATAAAGAGGCTATGTCTTGTTCCTGATGTGATGATATTTATTATTTAACTCATGTTATGATCTAATTATGTATGATCTCATGTTTTATATCTGTATGCTTATATGATTTAACATTCATATCTTGAACATGCTTTGAACTACTGCTAGTATATATGCTTTTGTGGAATGGGTTGCAAGTTTTGAAGCATTGGAGGAAGAAGAGGGTTTGGACCCTACGGGAACATCCTCAAACGTAGAACCTACAGGTACTATCTCTTCATCCCACTTTAGTAGTTTAAGCATTAGGACTGCTTGTTTACTTGCTTCTTGTTGGTGTATGCCCTTCGATCTGTTGGGGTTCTCAACCCAGACCCTAGGGTGTTTTATCCCGTAACAATGTTGTTACTTGGATTGGTTAGTGTTGTTTCTTAGTTAATTGATTAATAGTTCTTAGCATTTGATTTTATACGAAGAAGTCTATAATTATTCCTTTTTACTTATTGTTCCTTAGAATGTACATGTTGTTTCTTATCTTCACAATGGTATTTCTTAGAGAGAGCTTGTTGTTACTTATTGTTTGATTCAAATTTTAGAATAGTGAGTTGTGTAATGGGTGAAGGACACTAGAAAAAGGTTAACACTTTCTTATGTTGTTTCTTGATCCAATTCTAGTTTGAATTTCTGTAGAGTAATGTTTTGATTTACGCTTGTTCTCAGCTGATTCCTAATTCCTCATTCATGCAATTTTGATTCAATGAAGAACAGAGTATATTTTCAGAATTTCCATTATGTAAGGGCATAATTGATTTCAAATAGGAGTGAAGTTGTCATTTTTTTAGCAATGAATAAATGAATAATTAGGTGTAGCTAATAGGATAACATAGGAGACTTCATACAAAACCATCATTAGTATTGGATAATTGCTTGCAAAGACTTTATAGCATCATTTATCACCCTTGTATACTTGATGCTCTGAGTCATGGCCTTGGGCAACCCTTTCCCTTCAGACTTGGTCCATTTACTAAAAAACATTATTTTAAATTCCATACGCGACTCTGCCCTTCAAAAAGTGCGTGCACACGCGGGTCCAGCTATACCCAACCTGCGTATATAATTTGAAATATTTAAAAAATATAAAATCCCTATTTTATGGGCGGGGTTTAGGGTTACACCGGAAGCCCACTTATAGGAGCCTGTGGCCTAACTGTATCCCAACTGAAACAACTATTTTGGGGTGATATAAATACACCTCATGGGAAGGACTAAAGGGAAAAAAAGATAGGATATTGATATTATATCCAATTAGTCCCTGATCAAGTATTATTTATTCATGTGCCTCCTGCACTCCCAGCTATGGGAAACCATTTTTTCCTCATAGAGATGTCCATCTCCTTTATATGGCATCTATGTATATGCATTTGAAAGAGGGTTGTTGAGGCTTGGGATGCAGGGATCCAGAGGAATGTTTCGCTTGGAGCCATGGTCGAATCCGGTTGTATTCTTCCACATTCTTTGCAGAAATCAATAAAGAAGCTCTATCGTGTTCCTGATGTGATGATCTTTATGCTTTAACTGATGTTATGATCTAATTATGTATGATCTCATATTTTATATCTATATACTTATATGATCTAACATTCATATCTTGAGCATGCTTTGAACCACTGCTAGTATATATGATTTTCTGGAATGAGTTGCAGCTTTTGAAGCATTAGAGGAAGCAGAGGGTTTGGACACTACGGGAACATCCTCAAACGTAGGACATATGGGTACTATCTCTTCATCCCACTTTAGTAGTTTAAGCATTATGACTGCTTGTTTGCTTTCTTCTTGTTTGTGTATGCCCTTCGATCTATTGGGGTTCTCAACCCAGACCCTTGGGTGTTTAATCCCGTAATAGAATTTGCGACTCCACTGGGGAATACAATCTTGTATTTCCTTGTTTGGGTTGTTTCTCTCTTGATCTGAGCCTTCTTGTTTGGTTTCTTTGTTTTTCTAGTATCTTTGACTTGTTTGCAATCTGGGCAAAAACCCTGACCTTTTGGATCAGGCCTTAATTTTTATTTTTTCTTTGTTGACTTCTATATACGTGGTTTTTAATTTACATAGTCGCGTACACACACCTTTTTGTCCAAAGAAACATGCATATACGCGGGTTTTCTTGAGTAGAGTCGCGTATACACGCAGGTCTGTCACAATCACGTATGCTTAGCTTTGAATGAATTTTTCAAATTTTGAGTCCAGTAAATGGTTTTGCCTGATTTTTATTGCTTCTGTTTAGTCATTGATTGTCTGGGAGAGTCTTGCTTCTTGCATATTTTTAGTTTCCTATCTCTCTTTGTGGAAAAACCTAGTCAACCTAGGTTTTGATTTTTGGTGAAGTGTTAGTTCCTGTGTTTGGGTTCAAGGTTTCTCAATGAATTGCTTGGCTGTTCTGAGCTTTTGGAACATGGAATTGGTCTCAATTGACTCATAAACTAGCCTTTTCATTACTTTGCCTTGATTTCTTGAAAGTTGGCATATTTAATTTTTTCTTGGTTTTTGAGAAAGTCCGTACAATCTAGAAAAGTTTTTCTTGGTCTTCTTGAAATCTTTCTTGTTTGTTGGAGTTTGTATGTTGTCGTTCAGATTAGTTTGTTTGAGTTTGCAGCATATTTTCACTTTAAGTCTTATCATGTTAATGATTCCTATAACTTGTGAAATTTGAGGTTCTTTATGCTCGAATTTGATCTTGAAGTCTTTAGTAGTTTTGTTTTCCCAAGAACTCTTTATGCCCTTAAAAAAGAAAAAAGATAAAAACATCTTTTTGTTGCCTTTTTTTTTGGTTTTCTTATCATTTTTGAGCAAGTGAAGTCGTTTCATTAGGTTGAATTTGCTTGATTTTGGGGAAAAGTTTTTGATTGAATTTGTTCCTCCTTTTTGTCAAGTTTTGGCCTCTTGATCTAAGAAACAAATTTTCTTGCTTGAAGAGCAATCCTTGGAATCTTGCATTAACCATTTTTTGTGCATTAGGATAGATGCACTTAAGCATTTTAAGTCTTTTTGTAGATTTTGAGTGTGTGAGCGTGTGTTTTGAAAAAGAAAAGAAATTTTTTCTTTCTTAGTTTGTTCGTAGAACCTTTTGTAGAAATCTTTTTCATTGAAGAAAAAGAGTTTCATATGCATGTAGCCAGGTTTTCTATTGATTTCTTCTTGTGTCAAATAACATCATAAGTTTCACTTCCATTCTTCCTTGACTTAAGAATAACCATTAAAATCAAGTGCTAAAACTAAAATGAACTACAATTTTTTGATTTGTCATAGTTACATAAACTAACCTAGGTCATTTAGGGCCTTGGAATAGGTGTGTGGAGAGTTAACTCTCCAAGGCCGCTCATGAATTTAAACATAGAATTTCATTAAAAGAGTGAAATCTAGTGTCTTTAAGTTGTTGGGGAAATCTATTCTTTTCTGAGAGTTAAGCATGAGGGCGAGTGAAAGTGGGGAAGAGAGATACCCCCTCTCCTACCTGTCAGATCCTGACCAAAGATTGTTCCTTCCGACTTCTGATACGAACTAATGACCTTAGTTTCCATTCCTAGGGATTGCATAGATGACTGTGGGGGGGGGGGGGGGATACCCGTGGTACCTGAGGCAGACGTTGTATCACTCTCATTAGTACTTCTGGAGGGTTCCCTTGCGAAGCTCAGGTACTTGCACCGCTAAAGGATTTTGTCTAGAGGTCAACATAACTGTTTCTGTTACCTTCGCTGGTAGGTTTGGGCCGTAATTATCCCAAAATATCTTCGTAAGGTCCTTTACTTCACTTTCTTGTATTGTGGTGTCTGGTCCTCATCACCCAGAGCGGAAATACTTGGAAGTTGCTTGATTGGTTGCATATTTAGGGACTTTATAGTGGAGTTCTCTTTGTATTTACTTGGCTTTAGGTGGATTTGTCTTGTCACTTTTGGAACTTAGATTCTGAATGACTGACGAACCACTCCACTGGTCTTGAAAGGCTTTTGATCCTTCTTTTGAAATTTGTGGAGTTGCCTCCTTAAGGGAAAATGTTTGATTGTGCATCTCTCTTCCTTGGAAGTTCATTTATATGATCCCGTAAGGGAAGGATTTGCGTATAAGTTGGGTATGGCCAATATTCCTATGGAGGCCAACCAAGGGACCCTTCCAAAATAGGATCCTTGTGCTTTTCCTTTCTTTGGAAACATTGGTACCCCCTTGATGGCAAATTTGAATATTCTTGGATTGAATGTTGGACTACCAGTTTGGCTGTGGTCCACTTTGAATATTCCAAATGTTCTTGAAGCTTCTCAGATGAATGCTTTATTTCAAGGGCATCAAATGGGTGTTAATTGTTCATCTTCTTCAAAACAGAAATTTAGGATTCCTCTTTCTCCTCCCTCTTGTACTAAGAGATCTAAAAATAAGAGAAAGAGGAAGAAGAAGAAGAAGAATAGTTCTATCCATGAATCATCACCAACCCCTGCAAGTCATGTTGGAGATGAGCTTTCAACCGCTGCAAGTCACGTTGGGGGCATAAGTCTAGTCATTGAAAGTCATACTAGTAATGAGTCACTAACCTCTACAAGTCATGTTGGGGAATCTCCACCAACAACTACTAGTCATGTTGGTGGAATGGATGTTGATTAGAAACCTAGGCGTAGAAGTTTTAAACCAAAGTTGACTTGTAAGCTATGTAAGGGAGACCATATTACTCATTTGTGCCCTGGTATTTCAGTGGTACAAAGGTTATGGTCCGAGTCTGGCGGTTCTTCTACTCTTGAATCTGTTATGGTTTCTCAACAGTCTAATCAACCATTGGTTGATGAAGTGGTCGAGCCTGTGCAATCTCTGGCTAATGTCACTCCTCTTTTGGGGGGTGAAGTGCCTAACAACAGAGTCTTCTTGATTTCTAGTACAGAGTCTTCTGGTCTAGGGGGAATTTCGGTGTCTTCGAGTGCACCCTCTCCAAGTTCTAAGAGTGTCTCCTTTGATTGGGATAATCTTGTCGAGCCTCGTCTTCCTTCTGCTGCACCTTTCCAAATAAGGGTTAGATTTAATTCCACAAACGTCTATCGATGCATGGTGGATGAAGGATCCTCTGCAAGTATTATATCCTCCTTGACTTAGAAAGCTTTGGGTTCTCCAAAGTTGTTGGTAGTTGATAGTCATTTATTAGTCTATGATAGAAGACCCGATGAATCTATGGGTGTTATTCGTCAATTTCCTATTACTATAGGTGGGAAGACTGTCTTAATCAATATGATAGTGGTTTATTGCCCTTTAGACTTTAATATGCTACTTGGGCGTGGTTTTGTCCATGATATGAATGTTGTGGTGTCTTCACTCTTTTGAGTGATGTATTTTCATCATAACGGAAATATTGTCACTATTGATCAGCTTGCATCTAATAATCACCCCCCTAATTTGAATTTACTACAGAATACCCCTTGGTATCTTCCAAGTGTTCAAGTAGACTCTACCCGGCCACAGGTAAACTATGTGGCATTGTATCTTCAATTTTCAATTGCTTCTGAGAAGGATCCTTTGAACTATTATTTTCCTTCTTGGGACTTGGTCCCGATAGTTGATCGAGTGATTTCTCCTATGGGGACATGAGACCCCTTAATTCCCTCTTTTGATCCTTCTAGTTCTCATGATTTCTTGGAAGTTGAGTTGCCTTCATAGGACGAACTTTTTGAAGCCATGAGTTTTAACTTCCAAAGGAGGCCTTGGCTTGAGCCCCATAAGGGGCTTGTCTTGAGGAACTATTATGCATTAGCCACAAGGCTGCATGCTTCCCTGTACCATATTGTACATATAAGGTACACATTTTCAAGTTTTGTATTCTATAACACAAGCTTTTATCTGAAGTTTATATATGGGATGTATTAAATTCTTGTCTAGTGTTCCTAATTATGTCTATAGAACGTGGAATACTTCTCCTTTGGGAATTTTTATGGTTGATCTGCTTTGACAGGTATTGGTTCTCGGAATTTGCATATAGGTTATGTTTTTCACCTACATTGTGCATATATCAGTTTCCTTTTCCATTTTGGCCTTAGGATCGGCCCCACCAAGATATGACACATAACCTTCTCATTGCTTAGAAGTGTCATAATTTGTGTGGTAGAGCCACCCTTAACATGGGCTTCCTAGTTAGATCCTCACTAGCATATGCTTCCCATGTTGCAAAGATTGTGTAGGCTCGGGAGTCCTCTTAGTCCTGCCATGAATTTTGCGATGAAGCTTCATTCTCCTTCTTCTTCGCTATCTTTCTGGCTTTATACCCTAGAGGCTCCCACATGTTGAGTTGTACTACTGCATTGCATGTTGACTATTTGTACCTTTTGGCCTTAAGCTGGCTTCACTTGGAATCATGTATAAGCCACTTTTTGACCATGTCTTTCTGCAAAATCAACCTTGCAATCACTTAGCCTCTGCAACTTCACACCTTATGCCCGTGGAAAGAACATTCCTTTGAGTGTCATTGACTAGTTTCGTCACCTTGCATTGGGCATAGGAATGTTCTACTCGTAGGAACTAGTGCACCTGTATTTAGACACTTGTTCTTTCCACTATACCATAGGAATTCTTTTATTCTTTTTCAAGCTTTTTAAATATGAAAAAGACAAAAAAAATTATATATTACAAAAAATAATGGGAAAGGGACCTTAATTCCATAATTGATCGAAGCAAGAGTCAGTTGTGTCGTACTTGAACAAAGCACTCAAAGCAAGTCTTTCCTCCATTGAGATGGGCTCTAGTTTGACCTAGGAGAGACATAACCTTTGGTTGGTTATCTCTTCCAATCATATGGAGAGTTTTTTTATGCCTCCTGCATGACAAACTTATACAAATTTATGATATGCTGCAATACAGTCACATTTGAGTCGTGCTTTTTTTCAAGGGAAGTAAACTTGAGTCGACCTTTCTGCGGTGTCTCTTTACTCATTTTTAGTTGGCCATACTTGGTCTGTCAGAGTTATGTTCAATATCACATCATCTATTTGGTCCTTTTCTCGTGCTAGTTAAGAAGGTATCCATTGACTTCTTGCTGGCAGGTCTGCTCTTATCGACTTCTACAAATTGCTCTAAGATTAGGCCTAGACCTGCACCCTGGCCCTATTTCCATCATTGATAGGTGACCTTGTGCTCAGAATCGATCAATATCATGGGTCTTTGACTGAGTGGTTTCCCTTGTGTTTGATGTCATCTTACATTATCACACATTGGGATTTGTGTAGTACCTTGGTTTCCATTTGACCCTATTGGTGGATTCCTCACCTTTGTGCCAACTTTCAATATTGGTTGATTTAGAGGGTTTCTGTCGTATGCTAGCCACATCTTGTGTACACCGGAAACGTGCTTCGTTATGGTTACTTCATCTTTCTTTGTCCAATTCCTTCCAAATTATTGGCCCACGGGTTACAATCAAGCTGGATTGATGTGGGATGACTTAATGATTTCCTTGCAGTAGATGTTTTCCCATCGACTCCAACTCATTGCTCTAGGAATAAGGTCTGGATCCCTTTTTCAGTACCTTAGGGTTTGCAGTCATCAATGGCAGAATTCTTCACTATCGACAATGAGAATACATCAATGTCTCTTGATTGATAGATTCTCTCAAGTGTTCGACTTCAACTCATTTATTCGCACTTGTTAGATTGTACTGGGGTACCTTGACTCTCATCATCATTATCGATGAGTTTTCTCGCGTTTGTTAATGGCATATGTTGTTCCTTAAGAAACCAATTTCCTGGCTGTAGAGAAATTGTGCTTAAGACATTAATAAATATTATTTACTATCACTTGTTTGTCACTTAGATATATGTTGTGTTCTCAAATGAAGGACCTGGTGACTTGGTTTTTTACTCTTAATATATATATGACCAGAACATCTTAGAATGCCATTTGTTGCTAGATACAAATGATGAATGAAGAATGCTTGAAGGGGAAGTTAAAGATAATATGCTGGTATTTCACAAAAACTACTATCTGTAACTTAGAAGAATTATAAAAATGAGAACTAAATCATATACAATATGCTACTCAACACAGAAACTACTGTCTGTGACTCTTGGAGAAGTTAAAGATAATATGCTAATCTTTCATAGAAAGGATTATTTATAGCTTAGAAAGGAAGGTGGAAACTTCAAGCATAGGAGAGCTCTTTTAAGAAATTTTAACTTTATCTACATAAGCAAATAAAGACCTGCAACTACATTATTATACTTCAAAGAAGAAAACATAAGATGACACATAACAGATAGGGTTACAAAATTATACCCAACAATTTAGGGAAACTTCTGATTCTTTCATTAATCCACAATTATATCAGGAATACAACAACCTAGTCTCTGGGTTCTCCAAAGTTCGAACCCTTTCTGTGTAAGTTTTCATCATTTTATACATTGTGGAACAATTGTTGATTTTTGAAACTACCCAAATTATTTAACTGCTTCTCTAAATATATGAAGTAAAACTATTACAAAATTTTACAAAGGGTAAAAGACACCCCAAAGAACATGAAATAACAGGAACATAACTGAATTCAGAAGAGGACGATAACTGCTGGCTTGCCATGTTAATCCGCTGCCAAGAACATGAAATAACAGGAACATAACTGAATTCAGAAGAGGACGATAACTGCTGGCTTGCCATGTTAATCCGCTGCCAAATTCCTCTGTAAATGCCCTAATGATGTTTAATTCGTTTTCTAAGCCATAATGAAATGTGTTTATCTTGTGTAATCCTGGGCTTACATATGTATAGGGCGTTTTGATTGGCTGAAATATAAAGAAAACATACCCGCTTGTCTTCCTCTTCAGATTCGGCTCTAACACTGATTTTCCACTTTAGACAACGAAATTAACGCAAACCTTTGATTAATACAGAACTCAAAAGAGTTAATCTTGCTTTATAAATATGTCAAATCCGCCCTTTCAGCACTCCGTTGACTTCCATCACAAATCGTAATCGGCCCAATATATCACTGCAAAACTTAACTTTATGCACCTTTAAGCCGCATAACTATGGTAATATTGGAATTATGCATAAATCCTTCATATTTGCGCTTTTCTATTATATACCTTTTATAATGACAATATGCCATAAAACATGCTTTTTCCGCTTTTAATACGGGCTCCGCACAACTATTGAGGCATTACTTTTCCGCCAATATATCCCCACCGTAGATCTGCGCTTTTC
Organism: Pinus tabuliformis; assembly: GCA_031772625.1. NCBI lineage: Eukaryota > Viridiplantae > Streptophyta > Pinopsida > Pinales > Pinaceae > Pinus > Pinus tabuliformis. The sequence continues at coordinate 44,667,937 of CM062804.1, read as the reverse complement.
GGATCAGATGGTCTGTCAGACTAGGCAGTAACTCAAAAACAATTCGTTGTATTCATTTAGGTTGGTCTTTATTATATACATGAGGGAGACACTATTCATTTCATCTCCTGGTGACTATTCATATTCTCTATTATTTATTTACATCAATTTCAGTTATTCACCCAATCCTGATGATTAGGTATCAACGTTCCCCCCCTTAATCTGAAGGGATGTTGGTGAGTCCAAGCATCGTTCTGAATCATTCAAGCTTTTCTCTTCCAAGCGCTTTGGTGAAGATGTCTGCAATTTTCTCATTAGTGGAACAATGGCGGAGATGGATTGTTTTGGCCTCAACATGATGTCGAATCAGATGATATTTAGTATTGACGTGCTTCGTTCGATCATGGAACTTTGGGTCCTTCGCCAACTTTATTGCCGAGGTATTGTCAATCATGAGTGGAGTCGATTGTACTTGTTTTACCTGCAAATCTTCAAGAATTTTCGTGAGCCACACAATTTCTTTTGTTGCCTCAGCTGCTGCCACATATTCTGCTTCTATTGTGGAATCTGCTATAACTAATTGTTTGCCTGATCTCCAGGAGACAGCTCCTAATCTAAGAATCATAGCATAACCTGAAGTAGATACCCTAGTTTCTTTGTCTCCATCGAAGTCTGAATCAGAGTATCCAATCAAGCTGAAGTCGTCCACCTGTGTATACTTGATTCCAAAGTCTTGAGTTCCCTTCAAGTACCTTAGAACTCTTTTTGGAGCAGACCAATGTCCCTCACAAGGCTTTTGCATAAACTTGGAGAGGATTCTAACAACAAATAAAATGTCTGGTCTGGTAGTAGTTAGGTAGTTGAGACTTCCTATAAGATGTCTATACTTTGTTGCATCCTCAAATTCTTTTCCTTCAATGGATGTGAGCTTTAAGTTTTGTTCCATTGGAGTAGTAAGAGGATTGCATTCTGTCATGCCAAACCTATTCAACAGATCTCCAATGTACTTCTTTTGAGAAAGAAATATGGACTTCGGATGTTGAGTTACTTCAATACCAAGATAGTAATGAGCATAGCCCAAATCAGTCATTTCAAAACCTTCCCCCAATTCCTTCTTTATGGATGCAATGTAGCTTCCATTGTTCGCTGTCATCAAAAGATCATCTACATATACCACAAGATATACAACTGTTTTGCCAACTTTCCTGACAAATAAAGTTGCATCATCAAGATCATAATGTTTGAAATTGAGTTTCAAAAGATGCGCAGTTAGTTTTTCATACCAGGCTCGCGGTGCTTGTTTGTGGCCATACAAGGATTTCACAAGTTTACATACTTTATTTTCATGTCCCTTCACAACAAATCCTTCAGGTTGGGACATAAAAACATTCTCTTTTATATCTCCATTCAAGAAATCAGTTTTTACATCCATTTGATGGACTTTCCAACCGTTCTGAGCTACTAGGGCAAAGAGTGTCCGGATGGTAGCCCATTTTGCCATGGGGGCAAAAGTCTTCTCATAATCGACCCCTTCCTTCTATGCAAAACCTTTTGCCACAAGCCTGGCTTTGTGCTTGTCAAGTGAGACATCTGCTTTATACTTGTTCTTGTAGACCCACTTGCAGCCAATTGGTTTGGTTCCTAATGGAGGATTAACCAGCTTCCAAGTGCCATTCTTTATCAGGGCATCATACTCCTTTTGCATCGCTTCTTTCCATTCATCATGAGAAGCAGCTGCTTTGAAGGAAATTGGTTCAAAATATGTAGACAAATTCAATTCACAATCATAAGAAACATCCATATCAACAGGTGAATTAGAGTCATCTACATCACCTCCATTTTGCCGGTTTGAATTTCTAGTTCCTGTCTTTCCAACCTCATCAGGATGAACACTTTCAAGTGTCTTTGTCAGCCACTTTGGGGGACCTTTCTCAGATGGTTCAGGCTACTCCGTTGATTGAGTTGGGACTGAATCAAGATTGAGTCTCCCAATTTTATTAATCACATCACTTAAAGTATCATCCATTGTTGGAGTTTCATGTGGGGGAGATAGTTCTTCAGAAGAAGATTCCACATGTTGATCTAGTATAGGAATCCCCCCTTCAAGATGTGGAATCTGATTATCAAATTCTTGAAATGATTTTGCATTTGCGAATCTATCCAAGCGATCAAGTTGCCGCTCAACAAAATTGTCAGTTTTGGATGATTCAAGAAAGATTACATCTCTAGATACAACAAAATTTTTATTGACTTCATCAGAGAGACGGTATGCTTTGGAGGTGTTTGAATACCCCAGGAAGATACACTTACAACTTCTTGCACCAAGTTTTTTTCTATGTACCTTTGGTATCAAGGCATAACAGATGGAACCAAAGACCCTGAGATGCTTTACCGAAGGAATGTACCCATTCCACATTTCATATGGAGTCTTGTTTCTAATAGCATTAGATGGACATCTATTCTTTATATATACAACACATAGAACTGCATCAGCCCAAGACATCAACTTTACATTTTTTAAAAACATCATGGAGTGCACCATATTTAAGATTGTCCTATTCATTCTTTTAGCTACATCGTTCTGTTGGGGATTATAAGGCACAATTGTTTGATGTTTGATCCCATGTTGGTGAAGATAGTTTTCAAATTCATTTGAAGTGTATTATTTTCCATTATCAGTGCGAATAGAGCCAATATGAGATTTTGCATCATTTTCAATCCATGTATGAAAGTTCTTGAATGTTTGAAAAGCATCAGATTTGTTCTTCAATAAATAAAACCAACACATTCTGGTGTAGTCATCAATAAATGTCATCATATATTTATTTCCATTTGCAGAAGGAATAGGCATTGAACCACATAAATCTGAATGAATGAGTTCAAGTTTTCTATTTGCTCTTGAATGTGAATCATGAAAAGACTGTTTGCTATGCTTTCCTAGAATGCAAGCATCACATTGCTTAAGTTTCCTAGGAATTGTAGGCAAACCAGCAACACCATTTTTCTTCAATAAGCGAGGCTGTCATAGTTCAAATGTCCAAATCTAGCATGCCATAATAAACTTGATGGAAGTGTACCTTCTTCATAATGAGAATTGTATGAGAAATGTTGTGCACGAGCAGAGGTACCTTGCAGCTTGAGAAGCCTTTCTTCTTCTATTTCCCTCATGACAAGTGAGTGGTCAGATGCTTTTCTCACCTCAAGCTTGCCATCAAACATATGAATGGAGTGACCTTGCTGGTGGATGTGGACCAAGGACAACAAGTTTCTCTTTAGCTATGGGAGATATAGAACATGATGCAGAAGAAAGTATGGAAAACCAGACAATTTGAGCCTGGTTGTGCCAAGCCCTGATGGCTTGATTTTTGAGGGGTATGTAAAGTATACTTCTCCATCAACATTGTGAGTAAATTCTTCAAAAAAATCTTTTCTATGAGTCATGTGGCAAGTTGCTCCTGAATCAAGCAACCAATCATTTTTCCAAGAAGCAAAGTGAAGCATTAAATAAATCTTCATTTACTACAATATTACATTGTGCCACAACATAATGAGCGGATTCAGGTGCTTTACCTTTGTCTGTGTCATTAGTTTTACCTTTCTATTGGTTTCTTTGCTGCTCAATTTTGTCCCATGGTAACTTTCATGTAGAGGCATCATGTGATCCATTTCTTTTGTAGCGTATGTAGTGCAAATCTGACTTTTCTCCTTGAAAGTGTCTGCCCCCCTTGCCTTTGAAATATCTTCCTCTTCCTCTTCGACCACCTCTTCCTTTGGAAGAATCTTGGGCAACATTCTTTTCTTTATGAGCAAGGCACACAACCTCTCCAGAAGATTTAGGGGCTGTCTTCTTTCCAAAAGCTTTCTCTCTTTCAACAAATTTTTTCACAAGGGAGTCAAAGGTAATATCTTTGAGATTTCCATTTTCTTGTAATGACTCAAGATAATAGGAGTAAGTAGGATAAATTTCCTTGAGAAAAGCGATAAGAGGAATATCCAATTCAACCTTAGTGGCTTTGATATCATGCATTATAGATTTTACTTCGGATGCAAGAGCAAGAGGATCATTATTTTGTAATTCAAGAGTGAAGAGTTTAATCATGAGTTGAACAACTTCAAGTGCAGAATGTGAGTTATAGAGTTCTTTCAGCTTTTTTAAGGCTTCAAAAGCAGTTGAAAATGGCGAAATATGGTGACTCACCTATTCACTTATAGATGCTGCAATTAATTCATAGGCTTTGCTGTTCTTATTTTCACAAATGGCGAGTTCTTTGTCTGAGGTAGGCTGTTCTGGCTCTTTGTCTCCATCTCCAACACACACTCCTTTCCACAACTCATTGAAAATGAGGGTGTGTTTTATCATCCGGGACCACTCAAGATAGTTCTCCTTGCCAGTAAGAACTATTCCCACAATAGATATGATTGAATGCATACAGTAAAAAAAACTTCTGCTGGAAAAAAAAATCTGTGTACTGTAAAAAATACTTCTGCTGGGAAAATGTGCTTCAAAAATAATGCAGCCTTATTCTTCCTTCTTGATTTAATATACAAAGATCAAAACTATATTCTATGCATATAGAATATCACCATTTTTTTTTATTACAATATGGTTGCAATTCAAGAGAAACAATATCAACTGCTCAAAAGTGAAACAACACCTATCATAAATTGAATTCTGATGTAAATCGGAATTTTCCAAAAAAAACTTGGACGGATGCTTTTCTCATACAGCTGCCTCCACCATCGTTGTCATTGCCATCAACACCATCTCGGGCAATATATATTATCACGCTCTTCAGCGCACGCAGTTATAGTTAAGTGCGTTGATCACACTCTATTATCATGACAGTCTCTTGCAACGGACTCGTTTCACATTGTTCCCATGGGATCTGCTCTCAGAAGGTGCAGTATTAAGGTAGAAAGGCAAAATCAAAATCCCGAAGTAACAGAAACTATTGTAGATGCAACACCAAAACACCTATGCCAGAGAATGGATTGCTTGAATTTGTATTTTATAAGCTTAAAAAAGAAGATACTTATGGTGTATTTGCTAAGCCTGTGGATCCCAACGAGCTCCCAGATTAGCATGAAATCATACAAAACCCAATGGATTTTGGTACAATACGGAAGAAGCTTTTGAACAGTTTGAGAAGGAAGCCCTTTTGATAACTACCAATGCAATGCACTATAATGCATCATGTTAGCGCTTGAAATTTCACCTCAGGCTGAGAAAGGTAAACTCCAAGGCCACATCAAACCACTTAGCCTCGTAGCTAGCCCTACGGGGCAGGAGAGGGCTCTCTCCGGTCTATCTCGGTAGAGATCTTCAACGGGCGAGATAACCAATAAAGAACACTGATTTTAGGCTAGTAAACTGATAAAAGGTTTGATTTGAGATTTTTAGGATTTTGGTGGAAAGTTGGGGAAAGGCAATTCTGGGTGCGGGGATTGGACACAGTTTTTGCAGGGGGTTCTTTGGGGCAAGGTAGGAGACTGTATTGATGCCTTTGAATTAAGTGAATGGATAGGAATGACCGGTGAGGAGCTAAAGAGAGCAAGAAACCTTCAAGAGTTCTCTTTAGATGGATGAAAACATAAATATTAAGCAAACTTAAAAGCAGAGCATGGCAATCATGAATTCTACTTTAACACTTCATTTGCCTAATTTGCAGAAGGAAAAGTAAGAAGATGAATCACATAACAAAATTACAATTACAAAGAGAAACACACCATCAATACATGTAACCACAGGAATCCCAAAAAGGACTGCAAAACCTTGGTCTTTCTTCCTTTGCCAAAATTGCAGAGATACAATGAGTAATACAATAGAAGCTTTCTCCCTCAAGAGTCCCACCATGAAAATGACCAAGAAAGTACATAATATAGGCAATCTAACATCTTTCCTTGCCTCTAGGGGTCGAGCTCACTATCCTAGGAGCTGTTTCAACCAATTCTAAACTGAGCACTAAAAACTAGGCAGTCAAAACAACTTGCCTCTATAAACTGGGAAACCAATTCATTCATTAAATTTTTGCCTATCTCATGAATGAATCTTCTAGAAGAGATAAATAAGTGTCAAAATATCATAAAATTACATCATTTACAACAAGGAGGATCAAAATCTACTCCAAAAAGTCAAATCCAGTCAAAACTGCGTTTTGCTGAGCTGTAGGTGAATTTCTGTGAAAACTGCCCAACACGTCGCGCCCTGATCCTGAACACGTTGCGCGCCTTTGGAGCTGTTTTTGAGGCACTTCCAGGTGTCCAAATGAGGCAAAAGTGGGCTTGTTGGAAAGGTATAGATGTCTACTTTCCAACCCAAGTGGAATTTCTGAATTTGGTGGCCATTTTCCCCTCCAAAATTGCAATCTCCCAAGACTACTTCCTGTGTGTCAAAAAGGTGGCAGAAAGTCATTTTTTGCTGTTTTTTGACTTTCTGGAGGCTCAAAACTTGATGAAATCTCTTGGTAATTGCTGAGCAGGTGTATCTTTGCATGAAAAATCAAAAAATGCTGAGTTTTCCCAAAATGGAGTTGCCCATCGAAAAGGTCGCGCGCGACGCGCGACGTGTTGTTGGAGAAAACCTGTTTTTTGCCCAAAAATTCACAAGTGACCAAAAATGCTCAAATTTTTTTGAAATTTGTGCTGAAGTTAAGTCATTTAGTATCATGCTCCTTCAAGGAAGCCTCAGCCAAGATGTGGAGGGGATCGGGCCTTTTCCGTCGTTTTAGTGCCTTGGCCAACCGCCCTTGGATCACCTTCATTTTCGCCTTGCATATGTCCATTCGGGCCCAATAGTGATTTTTCATGTTCCGGAGCAGGTCCTTATCTTTGTTGGCCTTGGCCAGAAGCCTCTCCAAATGAGCATTGACCCGGAGAAGCATAGCCTCTTGCTCAACGGGTACCAAATCACCGGGTCTCTTGCGCGCCAAGTTGCGGTCTTCATGGATCCTCTGCAACTCATCAAGAGTGTGCTCCTCCTCAAGTTGCTTGTTACGCTGCTCTAAGTAGGTGATTTTCCAATTTGCCATTTCCAATCTTTGCTGCAATGAGTCATTTTCAGCCCTTAGGTGCTGAATGATCTCCTTTGACTCTAGGCTAGGAGAACTGATATCAAGGTCAACAACCTCTATGCCTGGAACACCTGATGGCCCCTCATCAATCTTGGGCTGCTTGCCTCTCTCTGGTACCTGTGCTGCTGTCGGAGATGAGGCCCCTTCCACCTGGTGTGGAGATAACACTCGTGGTGCTGATGAAGAAGGCGAGACCCCTTCCACCTGGTGTGGAGATAATACTCGCCTAGCTGATGCAAATAAGGCCCTGTGGCCTCTCTGATATGTGACCAATGGAGGGGAGCTGACATGTCTGGTCTCAGGAATATCATGCTGCTGTGAAGGACCTCCCTCCTCATGAACAACCTCAGGGGGTGATGATGCTGATGCTGTGAAAAAATCTCGAGAGATAAAATCCTCCCATGTGATACCCTGCTGAGCCAACTGATGTATGACCACAAGCTGGATCAAACCATAATGATAGATGCTCCTGTGTTGCTGTGCTGGGCTCTTTCTCTGCACCAAGGGCACCATCTTCTCAATATTCCGGCACATGAAAAATGGTATGTTCATCATCCGTACCCGTGTGAAATGCATCAACAAGCGAATATGGTACGAATAAAAACATGAAAATCTGCCCTCACAGGTGAAATAGCGCATGATGAGCCTCATCAAGGGAGCATACTCATCCCTCAAAAATCAGAAGGGAAACATACCAGTCATGTACCTCATGTAGGCAGGTTTATTGTAGGGCTCATACTGAAATCTGTCCAATAGTTTGCGCTTGTTCCACTCTTCTCCCACATTGGGTATCCCTATTGCTTGAGCAATAATTTCAGATGACAATATAAAATCCACCCCTGCAAGATTTACATGCCCATCATGCAGATGCAAAACAAACAAGCGGACCAATTCCCTATGGTGCTGAATTTGAGAAATCCTCTCGCAAAATTCATAACATGAGAGGTAGCGGAAACAAGTGACTGCAAGTGGACAAGCCTGCAAATAGGTCAAATAGGTGTGCTCCTCTCTCATATGGTGACCACTCTTACCACCCCTGTGAGGCCTCCTTTGTACCTCAACTTCTGGTATTGACTCACGGTCATCACTTTGCTCATAGTCGGTTTCAGTTTTTGACATGGTTTCAAGAACAAAGTGGCTGAAATGTACTGCTGCTTCTGCTCAAATGACCTGCTGTTTTTCCCTGTTTGAAATGCTGCTTCGAGGGGACAAATAACACAAGGGAGATGTTAGGGAAGGGAGACTTCTAAGGGGAATTAGGGAAAATACATGAAAAAGGGAATTAAGGGAAGGAATCATGACATATACAACATCATACCATTATCATTTGCAAAGATTTTATGGGAAGTAGGGTTTAAGGTTATATTATTGGATTTTAGGGATATGGGTTGGGTGTTGGGCCTTTGATATTTTTTGGTAAGGAGATTAGGTAAAAATGATAAGGGAGATGGTTGGGATGTGGGGGAAAAAAAAATGGGAGTGAAAGGGATGACCTTGAGAGCAGCAAAACAAAACCCTATCTCTACTTGCATTTTGACATTTTTAAAGCAAATATACATGGACCTCTCATTTCAACTTGATGGCATTAAAACACATTTCCCATGCTCATTTTTCTTTATCAAGCAAAATACTTTGATGATCAGAGGCCTACCTGCAATCTTGAAGAATTTTGGGGTCGTTTGGCAGTTTACAGGTGATTTTTTGTGGATGAATTCCCAACACGTCGCGAGCTGGTCTTGACAGGTCGCGCGCACCCAACACGTCGCGCCAGTGTATTTTCCTAACTGCTAAGACCCCCCTGACACGTCGCGCCTGCCCAACACGTCGCGCGCAGGTCTTGACAGGTCGCGCGCGGGCTCTGTTTACAATTTCACCCAATTTCTCTCCAAATCGCTCTTCACTATTGCTTTGAGGCAAATGATGATCAAATGAAGGGAGAGAGGGGCTTTATAGGCTTGATTTAAATTAATTTCCCCTCAAACCCTCTTTCTAATGTTTTTAACTTGACACTTTTTCAAAATTTAAATGCTGCTGACTTTATGGTTTCCTTTTGTCCTGAAATTGGTTGAACTGATGCTTTTTCTTGAAAATTTTTGCAGGGATAGCTTCTGAGGAATCTTAGCAAAGGGGACCAGGGCTGTATGCTGACTTTCAAATAATTTTGAATTTTCACAACTTTTACACAAAAGAAAAAATGACCTTGTCTTTAAAAACAGGGTTTTTAAATCCAAGGTAAAAATTAGCTGTACAAGATGAAATCTTTTGAAGAAAAACTTTGATAGTCATCCCTCTGGCCTGCTGGGCATTTATTGACTTTTAAAGACATGACCTCAAAGACAAATTGGACCTAAACCCTAGACCTAGGACTTTTGACCTCAAGACAAGACAAGTAACCTTGAAAGAGTTTATTGACTGAAACAACTTGATCCAGCAGTGCCAAGAGGGGAATATAGACACCAGCTCCTTCATCAGGGTTATGGCATGCCTAATGGAATGCAATGAGATGACACTGATGAGACACCTACTTATGCAAATGCAAAGAGCTTTGATCGCTGATGGAGGGCTAGTAGACCAACTCTAACACATCAGACACCATCTATTACAAAAAGGCTCACCCAATACAGGAGCTAGCAAAAAAAAAAAATCAGGACAAGAACACGCCTGGACTGTGGCCACCGAATCACAATGGAACCCTTACCCCATGATACAAATCACAACCCTAAAGTGTTGAAGACAGGGCTGCAATGTGGCGTTGAGAAATCTGGAAAAAAAAGGTCTATGAAAAGGTAGATACTGTAATTGTGCTCGTCCAGCGATATTCACCCAACAGAACGGTTTGGAGGGCAGACTATTCACTGCAAGAATAAAACGTATACTATGCATGGAGCAGGCTTCAGGCAACTAACACCATTAGCAACCTACCACAATGTTTACAATGGAAACGTATTATATGGGAAATGAGCAGTGCATTATATGTCAAAGCAGAGCAGAGGAGCAACACTTTTATATGCAGGTGAATATGAATATGAATAAAAGACAGAGAGCAGTGTTTTGTATGCAAGGTAGAACATAGGTAGAAAAGAGAGTTACAAAGTAGAGGGAAGCCAAAAATGGCGCTAGCACTGATACCATGTCAGACCAGGCAGTAACCTCAAAAACAATTCGTTGATATTCATTTAGGTTGGTCTTTATTATATACATGAGGGAGAGACTGTTCATTTCATCTCCCAGTGACTATTCATATTTTCTATTATTTATTTACATCAATTTCAGTGATTCACCCAATCTTGATGATTAGGTGTCAACACGGTCTATAAAGATTTTGGGTGGGACATAAGCCCAGAGAATACCCACCCGAAATGGACGGTTTTCTCTCTCCACCCGGCTGCTACATGTCGAATGATAAGTGGGATCAGGTGAGCTCCAATAAAAACCACTTACCATTTTTGCTATGCCCAAAAACCCGCTTGTAGCTTGAAATCTGCCTTTTTGTACGCCTTGCGGACCCGCCGGACTTATAAAACATAATGTATATCAACTATCGGATCCGCCCATTTGCCTTTTAAATATGCCTTAATACCTTTACAAACTTGATTATACATAGATCTGTATTTGATAATTCATTGGGTCCGAAACCCATCGTAATCGCAATCGGCGCTTTCAATTGGGGTATTAACCCAAAACCTTAACAAACTAAGATTAGCGGACCCGCTGGAAATATAAAACATGGTATATATATATATATATATATATATATATCTATATCTATATCTATATCTATATCTATATCTATATCTATATCTATATCTATATCTATATATATATATATATATATATATATATATATATATATATATATATATATATCGGGTCCGGATCGCCTTCACAAATCACAATCGGCATAAGTCATAAACATTATGCGATGATCACGGACCCAACGGGAGAATCAAACATAATATATGTTATATCGGGTCCGGCCTATCGCAATTGCAATCGGCGGAACCCATATATCCAAACCTTAATGATTTGCGATACGGCGGACCTGCCGAAATTATAAACGTGATATATATATGTTTTCGGGTCCAACGTTCATTGCTTTGCAATACAACGGATGCGATGAGACGTTTAAACACAATATATATATATATATATATATATATATATCGGGTCCGATTCCTTTATAATTGTTCCTTTAGAGATTCCGCTATGTTACTTTGTTTCTTTCTTGTTTCAATATCCACATATATATCGGGTCTAGCACTATTTATATAGTGATTTGTTCATATAGCATCCTTGGCTACTCCGGGGCCGATTATTTTACACTTCTTCCTTTGTGATTCTAATATAGAATAAATAAGATGCTTCATTTCTTTTAGACTTTGCAGATAAGAGATCCTCATTAAGGTTGAACTCCTGCAATGATTTTTAGACCACATTGTGATAAAAGTGATAAATAAGCTTAAACACAATATAAGCTACAACATCTGGCTCCAATTGGGGATAGTGCTTTTGCCACATAAGCGCTAAGAACCATATATTAGTGCCTTAGTTGGGCATGGAGTCCAAAACTATGAAAACCCTGAAATTTGACAAACTGAAACTTGACAATCTTGAAGTCTGAAGTTTTTGCAAACCAGTTTCCAACTGGGAAAGTCACCCTTATTCATCAACTAATGATTAAACTGAGGAACTGCAACTGGAAAACCAAATGCTCAACACCTGAGTTTATTTATGTACAAGTTCCTACCTATGTACATGATTGATCTCCATCAGGTGAAGTCAATCTTCCAATGATACCAGGTTAGAATTTGAGTGCTTAATCTAGAACCATTCTGTCAATGAATCTTTAAAATGCAATTCATCCTGAACAAAAAATAAATTATGCATAAAAGCAGCTCACAACGAAAATTAAGAGTATATCCACAAAATTATATGTGTATACTGCTGATAAATTCTTCGATGTAATCTACCACAAGATCTTCAAAAGTATGAGAAAAAATATGTTCATGAGGTTCCTGCTCAATTGAACCTTCTGTTGGGATAATATGTTCAACAAAACAATCAGAAACATATTTAAGAAAATGATCCATGTCACTTTCATGTCTCCACTTTTCATCTTTAAGCTTTGATTGAAAATAATTTGTAATTCTAACCTTAGGAAGGAAAATAAAATTTTTCACATTATTATACAACATATGATCAACTTCAAATAGATTGTTTACCTTTGATCCATGGGTATCCTTATGTTCTTAAATGCACTGATATACCATCTCTTTATCAACTTTCTCCTTACATAAGATAGCCTCTTTTGCTATGATAGATGGTTCAATATATTGTTGTCCAACATATTCCACTTGTTGGTTTCTTCCTGTATGTTCAACACCCAACTAATGCACTTGAAGGACTTCGTCCAGTTCCCCATTTAAACCATTTTCATTATAGATAGGAGGATAATCAAATTTAACAAAATAAGAACTCTGGGGATTCATTTGAAACTTAATTATTTCTTCCTCTTCTCGACTGCTGAGCAGAAATTCTTGATGCATGTCTGAACTTTCCTCCATCTGAATACTCTCTTGATTTGCTTGGAACCAAGTCAACCAATTATCTGCTTGGGATATTATTGGAGAGAAATGTTTTATAAACTTTTCCACATCATTTTGAGAAAATGATGCTCGATCTGCTTGGGACATAGTCAACCAATTCTCCGCTTGGGAGATTATTGAAGAGGCATGCTTTATAAACTTCTCTGCATCATTTTGAGAAAATGATAGTTCCTCGCTTTCAAAGATTTTCATAGTTAATCTGGCTATAATCTCTCTGAATGCTTGATATATTATTAACAAGATCATCAGTTTCCTCAACAGGATTATCTTGAGCTTTTAAAGTTTCTTTAGAATCATAATATTCACAACAACCTTCAAAAAGAAACATGTGTGATTAATAAATTCTACAAGAAGAATTGAATGCTAAATGGAAATCTTTCAAAGATGAAATGCTTGAATGAGGCAGAGACCTGAACCAATCCCTGGCTTCTTGGTCCAAAGAAAACATGAACAACTTCATCTTAACATCTTCATGAATGATGCCCTACTACTCCATGCATTCATGAAACTATTGGAGATGCTGAGCTGGATCTTCATATTCCTTTATACTGAAATTTGGAAGATACTCAACCCGGACATAAAATGCAGGCATATCATGAGGATAGCCGGTGATCCCAGTGAAATCAAATCGATCAAATTTATGAACTAAGTGATCCAAATTGGATCCTAGAGCACTCTCTAAGTTTTCATAAACTCTTTAAAAAATCATGCCAAGTTTCAAAGTCTTATAAAGATCAAGCTTATCGAAGATATCCTCGTAACAGTTGCAATTTGTGATCAGTGCCGAGCAACGAGGACCCTCAGTTAAGCGCGCAGACCGTCGGCCCATGGTAATGCAAGCTGCCACAAATTAGCAAAACCAAAGGTGAATTCAAGAAATGGGGGTAGTTTCTGATATGCGATTAGCGACAAGTTACTAATCGCACACAGGGAAAACTCCTCAAAGAAGGAAAAGCCCCGAGCGCTCGGACCCGAAATAATTGTAAAATGTGGAAAAATATCGTTCTGATTCCATCAAAAGTGGGGTCCCACAAAAACCAGCAGAATATCGGAATGGCTTCAAGCGGTAAGCGGTTTCAACCGAGTCCCGCCTGATGCCACACAATAGGTGCCATGCGTCTGGCGGAAGAGAGAGAAAACCGCACACATCAGACGGGTAAACATCATGTTACTTACCCGCCCGATATGAACGATGATCGTAGGATTTGGATGTTGGACACAGATTGTCATTGATGTCAATATGGCAATATTCAAGGAGTAGATAGAGATGACAGAGATGGAGACTGTGTATGATTTGGGGAGCAAGATGATCGAAGGTTTGAGCAAGGAGAAGGTCCAGAGTGGGGACGTGATTGCGATCGATAAAGCTTTTGGGAAGATTACAAAGTTGGGGCGGTCTTTTGCGAGGTCCAGGGATTATGATGGAATGGGGCCGCAGACCAAGTTCGTACAGTTCCCGGATGGAGAGCTTCAGAAATGCAAAGAAGTGGTGCATTGCGTTACGCTCCATGAGATCAATGTCATCAATAGTAGGACGCAAGGGTTTCTGGCCCTCTTTACAGGAGATACTAGAGAGATCCGTTCTGAAGTGAGGGAACAGATTGACAGTAAAGTTGCTGAATGGAGGGAAGAAGGCAAAGCTGAAATTGTACCAGTTGTGCTTTTTATTGACAAAGTCCATATGCTTGACAGTGAATGCTTCTCATTTTTGAATCATGGTCCAGAGAATGAGATGGCACCGATATTGGTTGTTGCAACGAATCGTGGCATCACAAAAATCTATGGAACAAATTACAAGTCTCCACATGGTATACCCATTGATCTATTAGACTGCCTGCTCATTATTTCGACATAGCCATACATGGAAGATGAATGTGAGCTGTCAGATCAAAGAGCAGTGAATCCAACGGTCGTCGCATGTGAAAGATGCACAAAGATTAACGCGTGAGAGAACAACGGTTTCGGGTGGCAGGCGATTTCCCCGCACCGCTTACCGGGGCTCATGGGTATCCGTATACGATGGCACGATCCCGTAAGATCATGACGTGTGGCAGACAAAAACCATCGCCCGCGGGTTAATGTGTGCGCAAGTCCGCTATCGGGGCTTGCGACTACCGTTCGATCGTGCGACGGACGGTTAGATGACAAGAAAAGTCCGCAGGGTTTAACACCGCCCCCACGGGTTAACGTGTACGCAAGTCGCGTGATCGGGGCTTGTGACTACCGTCCGATCGTGCGACGGACGGTCAGATGACGAGGAAAGTGCGTGGGGTTTAATCGTGCAGTAAACATAGCGGAGACCGTCAGATCGTGGGTGATCGATGGTGGAGATCAAGGCAGGTTCAATCACATGGGTTTCCGACTATTATGACAGGGAAACAATGAATTTGAGTATTTGGCGAGGAACGTGACTCTTCACAGAGTTATAGAGTAAAAATGGAGGTAGAAGGGTTTATTTGATCCTCGAGTTGTTGGATTATAGCAGAGCTAACAGTTGTAATTCGGCCTCTCTTCCGCATTAACATGATTTGTAAGAATTTTATGAATCTGAATAGATAGAGGAAGCCATGGATCGGGAATTTGAAAGATCAAGTGAGTCAGAGGAAACAACAACGACCGAGGAGGAAGCCAAAAAGGCGGTGGAAAGTGGAAACGATCAGTCAGAGGTGCCTAAAACACATAAAAACAGAAACACAAGGTGAAGTGTTGCTAATAGATGTATAATCTGTAAGAGAGGAAGCTGAAGAACAGGCAAGAGGTAGGAGAGACCAGAGAAGTAGGAGAACTAGAGAAAGGCAGAAGCTCAGCAGGGTTGGGTGCAGAAAACTGCAGCAAAATAGTTGATACTAAGATTGGGCTGGAGCCCAAGAGGTTGGAGCCTCAGAACTGAACAGGACTAAAGTCATTAGGGGTAGGTGCTCCTAAGTGCAGAACCACTGCAAAACAGAGTTGGTGCTTTGGAGGTTGGAGCCTCACTGAAGTCCAAGTTGGAGCTTGGCAACTATTCACAGTCAGATATATATTTATATTGTATTTATTTCATTGTACTGTCTTGAGTTTTTAATAAAATCATTTATTCCAGCTATTGGTTTCTGTGTTCTGTGTATACATATACATATCTATATATGCTTTTGGCAATCACTAGAATAATTATTGTAAGAATATTGATTCACCCCCCCTCTCAGTATTTCCAACAATCGGTATTAGAGCAGGCTTCTTCATACTAACCTAACAACTTGAAGAAGGATCCGCAGCCATGATGAGAAACCATGAAGCATCAGGAAGACCTCCTTTGTTCGATGGCACTAACTTTGGTTTCTGGAAGAAAAGAATGACTTACTACTTAATGTCCCTTGGACCTGAAGTTTGGCATTTTGTTCAAAATGAATACAAAACTACTTCCACTCTTCCAATAGACCAAGACGAGAGGAAAGCCTACATCGCAAATGCAAAGGCCATGAACTCCATCACTAGTGGAATCACTGATTCCGAGTTTACAAAAGTCATGCACTATACCTCAGCCAAAGAAATGTGGGAGAAGCTAGTTGGCTTGTACGATGGAGACTCAAAAGTCAAAAAGGCAAAGCTTCAAACTCATAGAAGACAATTTGAAAGTTTGAGGATGGAAGATGAAGAAGATATTGCAGCATACCTCCTCTGAGTAGCTGAAGTGGTAAATTCCCTTAAAGGATTGGACGAAAAAGTTGAAGAAAGTACCATTGTTCAAAAGGTATTAAGGTCTCTTCCAGACAGGTTTGACTCCAAAATAAGCACTATAGAAGAAGCAAAGGATCTAGATACCCTCAAAATGGATGAACTCCATGGAATTCTCACTGCCTATGAAATGAGGAAAGGTGGCCCAAGCTCCAAAGATACAGCATTCAAGGCTTCAAGGTCAAAGAAGGGGAAAGAAAGGAATGACTGTAGTGATGAGTCAGATGTGGAATCCGAATTGGCTCAATTTTTACAAAAGCTGAAGAAAGGATCTAAGCTTAAAGGCAAGTATCCTCTTATCTATTTTAAATGTGGTAAAATAGGCCATTATGCAGCAAAATGTCCTCATAAACATGACAATGATGACGAAGGAAATTCTAAAAGAATGGCACATAAAAAGAAAGGGTTCAATAAGAAAAACTTCTTCTCCAAGCAAGATGAGTCTGATGAGGATGAGTTTATGGTCATCAAAAGGAAATCATATGAGGAAAGTGATCATGATGAAAGCCAAGAAGCATTATTCATGGCACTTGCAGATTATGATGACTCAGGGCTGGAAGGAAATGTAGATGAACTGTTAATAAGTGCCATTGAAGAAAATGAGAAACTACGGAACAAAATCATTTCTCTCAAAGTGGAAAATGAGGAAATAAGGAGGAGAGAAGATCTCTTGGAAGCAAAGATTAAAGAAAAGGAAGAGACTTGTGAAGAATGTGAGACCGAAATAGTGTCTCTGAGAAAGGAGTTGGAGAAAATTAAAAAGGGCTGTAAAAGCTCTCAAATACTTGAGACTATTCTGAAAAATCAAAAACCTCAACATGACAAGTCTGGAATAGGTTTCAAAGGAGAATCCTCAGGCACTAAGAATAATGCGAAAAGTTATGCCGATGCACTTTCCTGCAATCAAAAAGATGAAAAGTGCACCCCAGATCCCAAGAATGAAGAGAGAATTACTCCAAAGAAGAATGTGGAGTCGAATCATGGACACTACAACAAATACAAACCTGTACTCCACCAAGGGCCCATCGCAAATCCAAAGAACGAGGGAGGAGTAATTCCCAGGAAGGAAATTGACTCAAACCGTGCTTGCTTCAACAAGTACAAAACCATCTTTCTTGGACACTACTTTCACTGTAAGAACTTCGGTCATCAAACCAGACATTGTATGGCTCGCATAAGTGAAAAGACAAAGCTAAAGGATAGAATAATAAACTCATATGCCCCCAAAAGGTAGGGACAAATCAAAACCTTTAATTCATTTGATCCATTGACCAAATTTGATCTGATTTTCTCTTTCTGCTACAATAATGGACACTATGAACAAGACTGCCCACTCAAAGGAAGAAAGATGAATAGCAAGAACTCCAGCATGGACAAATGCGGCCTGGCTCTATATGCTCAAAATAATGGAAACCAATGGTTTATAGATAGTGGGTGCACCAGACACGTGACAGGAGATAGAAGGAAGTTTGTCTCACTGAGCAAAAAGGAAGGGAATGCATGTTTTGGAAGTGGATCTGGCAAAATTGCAGGAAAAGGAATAGTTACTCTGATCAATGGAAAAGGAAAAGCTCAAGATGCTCTGCTAGTTGACGGGCTCAAACACAACCTCCTGAGTGTCAGCGAAATCTGTGATCAAGGACATAAGGTCGTTTTCAGCACTAAAGATTGTGAAATAAGGAACTCCGCCTCAGGGAAACTTGTGGCAAAAGGGGTGAGGACACCAGACAACATTTACATTCTGAACAAGATTCAAGAAAATAAATGCTACCTGAGTCAGACAGATGAGAGTTGGCTGTGGCACAAGCGACTTGGACATACAAGCTTCGAAAATCTGATCAATATCATCAAGATCAAAGTTGTACGAGACATCCCAAGGTTGTTCAAACCAAATCAAGCAGTATGTGGTCCATGTCAACATGGAAAGAAGACCAGAATCAGCCATAAGACAAAGGAACACTCTACATCGAAGCCCTTAGAGATCATCCATGCTGATGTATGTGGGCCAACTAGAAATCAAGCACTCCAAGGAGAAAGGTACTTTGTGTTATTTGTTGATGATTATACTAGAATGATGTGGATATATTTCATAAAGTATAAATCTGAAACTTTTGAGTGTTTTAAGAATATAAAAGCCCTTGTAGAAAATGAAAAAGATTCAAAAATTAAGTGCCTCAGAACAGACAGAGGAGGAGAATTCACATCAAACGAGTTTAGTGAGTTCTGTAATATTCATGGAATTAAAAGGGAATTCTCGGCTGCCAGAACACCTCAGCAAAATAGGGTAGTTGAAAGAAGAAACCGAACAGTCCAAGAAATGGCAAGAACTATGCTATTAGCAGCAGATTTACAACCTAAATTCTGGAGAGAAGCAGTAGGAACAACTGTCTATACCCTGAATCGAACTCAATTAAGACCAAATTTTGAAAAAGCTACTTATGAGCTATGGAAAGGAAGACCTGCTTCGGTGAAGTACTCCAAGATCTTTGGAAGCAAGTGCTTCATAAAAATAAATGATGGCTCACCCGGAAAGTTTGATTCTTGTGTTGATGAAGGGATATTTCTTGGATACTCTACACGGAGCAAGGCTTACAAGTGCTACAATTATCGACTGAAGAAAATAGTGGAAAGCATTGATGTAAAAATT
Source organism: Pinus tabuliformis (assembly GCA_031772625.1). Taxonomy (NCBI): domain Eukaryota; kingdom Viridiplantae; phylum Streptophyta; class Pinopsida; order Pinales; family Pinaceae; genus Pinus; species Pinus tabuliformis. Next base: position 44,648,921 of record CM062804.1, on the reverse strand, counting down.
GATGAAGATCTTCCAGAAAAGGAAATTGAAGAACATGAAGATGACTCTCTCATTGAGGAAGAAGAACCTAAAGAGGAAGAAATAGAAGAGGAAGAAGAAGAAGAAGGAGAGGAAAGAGAACCACCTAATACCCCTTCAAAGATGAAGTATGTCCAACGCCATCATCCAAAAGAGCAGATCATTGGCGATAGAGATGAAGATGTGTAGACACGAAGAAGGATAACAATTACACCCAAGAGAAAATTCATTGCCCTCCTATCTATGATAGGACTAGAAACATTTGCAGAAGCAAGTAAGGATCCTCATTAGGTAAAAGCCATGGAAGAAGAAATTACCCAAATTGAGAAGAACAAGACATGGGAGCTGGTACCTCGTCCAAAGGACAAAAACATAATAGGAACCAAATGGGTGTTCAAAAATAAAATGAATGAGGAAGGACAGGTTATCAGAAACAAGGCAAGACTTGTCTGCAAAGGCTATTCACAAATTGAAGGAATTGACTTTGAAGAGACATTTGCACCAGTGGCCCGTATGGAAGCTATCAGGATGTTCTTGGCATTTGCTTGCTCAAAAGGATTCAAAATCTATCAAATGGACGTGAAATCAACATTTCTAAATGGGGAACTCAAGGAGGAAGTCTACATGGAGCAGCTAGAAGGTTTTGATCTAATAGCAGGAAAGGACTTAGTTTGTAAGTTGAAAAAGGCTTTATATGGGTTGAAACAAGCTCCTAGAGCTTCGTATGCAAGACTGGATCACTATCTACAACAAAAAGGCTTCAAAAAAGGAGTGGCTGGAAGCAATCTATACATAAAGACAGATCAAAGTAAGTTACTAGTTGCTCTTGTTTATGTCGATGATCTGATTTTTGCTAGTAATAATGATGAAATGAGACATGAATTTTCTCAAAACATGTCAAAAGAGTTTGAGATGTCAATGATAGGATAGTTGTCCCACTTCCTTGGACTTCAAGTATCTCAAACTAGAGCAGGATTGTGTATATCTCAAACCAAATATCTAAAAGACATGCTCAAAAAATATGGAATGGAGGATTGTGCACCCATGAGCACACCTGTGACTACAAACTGCAAACTGACAAAGATGATGACTCCCCTCTAGTAGATGCAACTCATTACAGGTCAATGATTAGAGCCCTTCTATACTTAACAGCAACACGACCAGACATAATGCAAGTAGTAGGAATGATGGGAAGATTTCAATCTGCTCCCTGTTGGATCAGGTGCACAACAATTAATTAAACACACAGCAGAATAAATCAACAAACACATAAGACACAGCTTTTAACGTGGTTCACCCAACCAATCTGGGCTACGTCCACCAAACATAGGCATCAGGAATATATTAATCAAATTAGGAGATTACATCATGAAATCCTCACACACTCTTAGCAAATCATCCGAATGATTGCCTGTTATATAGCATAGAGAATCTAATAGCCTCATAACTCCCTCACATCAAATATAGGAGGCATTAACTCCCTCCCAACAACCTGGAGCTAATCTAGGAACTGAATCCCTATTGTTGTCATCCTTCAGAGATTTTTGCCTATTTGACTAAAACAGAAAATCTCAACAATCTCCACCTTGACAACAATTCCCCTGATGCCCTGTTATTATTATTTTATTTTTTCTGCAAGCCAAGAGAAGCCAAACACCAGCATAGCTTCTCCAACAAAACTGGTTTCGTGAACATGTCTGCATAGTTCTCCTTTGTATGCACCTTTTCAAGAGAGACTCCCCTTTCAGTGATAACCTGTCTTACAAAATGATATTTGATTGGAATATGCTTTGACTTACTATGATAGGCCGGATTCTTAGCCAAATGTATTGCACTTTGACTGTCACAAAGTAACCTGATGTTATCCTGTAACCTACCAAACTCACCAAGCAAACCTTTCAACCAAACCGCCTCTTTGCAAGCATGAGAAGCAGCAATGTATTCTGCTTCAGTAGTGGATAAAGCAACAATATTCTGTAGCTTTGACATCCAGCTTATAGCTCCACCTGCAAGAGTAAAGACGTACCCTGAAGTTGATCTTCTCTTATCCAAATCACCTGCAAAATCGGAATCAACATATCCGCAAACATATTCACTACTCTTATTGTAAGAAATACAATAACTACTTGTGCCTCTCAAGTACCGAAGCACCCATTTCACTGCTGACCAGTGCTCTTTACCCGGATTTTCCATGTACCTGCTGACAACCCCAACTGCATGAGAAATATCTGGTCGCGTACACACCATCGCATACATCAAACATCCTACTACATTGGCATAAGGAATTCGAGACATATAATCCTTTTCTTCATTTGTATTAGGACATAAACTCGAAGAAAGCTTAAAATGGGAAGCTAAAGGGATCGACACAGGCTTCACATTATTCATACCAAACCTCAAAAGTATTTTCTCAACATACTTTTGTTGTGATAGCCACAGCTTACCATTACTCCTGTCTCTGAAAATCTCCATGCCCAAAATCTGTCTTGCGGCTCCTAGATCTTTCATATCAAACGTCCTTGCCATCTGAGTCTTCAACCTGTTGATTTCTTCAATGCTTTTGCTTGCTAAAAGCATATCATCAACATAAAACACTAAGATAATGAACATGCCATTATTTAACTGTTTGAAATAAACACAATGATCATATTCACTTCTTACATATTTCTGACTCAACATGAAAGAATCAAACTTCTTATACCACTGCCGAGGCGACTGCTTCAGGCCATATAATGACTTCTTGAGCCTGCAGACAAATTTCGCATTGCGATGATGAACAAACCCTTCCGGTTGTTCCATATATATTTCCTCATCTAAATCACCATGTAGAAATGCAGTCTTAACATCTAACTGCTGCAACTCCAAATCAAACAAAGCCACTAATGCTAACACAATTCTAATTGAAACAATTTTAACCACTGGTGAAAAAATCTCATGAAAGTCTATGCCAACTTTCTGAGAAAACCCTTTTGCAACCAGCCGCGCTTTGTACCTGTCTTCCGTATCATTCACACCTCGTTTCAACTTGAAGACCCATTTGCATCCCACAGTTTTCCTGCCTTTGGGAAGTTCAACCAGATCCCACGTACCATTCTTACCTAAGGCCATCATTTCTTCCTTCATGGCTGCTTTCCATTTGTCACTATTTGAATCTTCTACAGCTTCCTGATAACACAAAGGTTCATCATCATTAGCGATCAAAGAAACTGAAGTAACATGATCATCATACCTTCTCGGACGGCGTTTGATCCTTGTAGACCTCCTTAAGAATGTTTCTGGTGCTTCCACAATTGGCTGTCTATCAACTGTAGGAATTTCTTCATGATCGCCATCTGAGACCTGTTCATGTCCTCCATCTGAACCCTGTTCATAATCTGATTCTGAAACCTGTTCATGACTAGAATCTGAACTATGGTCGTTATGACTATCATTAGAAATGCTGTCAAACTGAATATGTTGGAAATCAGATACATCATCCTGTTTCAATCTTCTATCTACATCTAACTGTACAAGAGAGGATTCATTAAACCTTACATCTCTGTTGATGATGATTTTGCGGGTAGTAGGATCCCACAATCTAAATCCCTTTGTTCCAACACCATACCCAACAAAGATATACCTTTTAGACTTTGGATCTAACTTAGTTCGCTGATGTTTAGGCACTAGAGCATATGCATCACAACCAAACACTCTGAGTTTAGAATAGTCACAAGGGTGTCCTTTCCATACCTCTTGCGGAACCTTGCAGTCTATTGCCGTTGATGGAGATCGGTTTATCACATAACAAGCAGTTGCCACTGCTTCCGTCCACAACTCCTTCGGCAACCCGGCGTTACTCAGCATACACCTTGCTCTCTCTAGAAGAGTCTTGTTCATGCGTTCAGCAACTCCATTCTGCTGAGGAGTATAAACCGTGGTCTTATGTCTTTCGATCCCTGCATCCTTGCAATAGCTGTCAAACTCCTTAGAGGAAAACTCACCACCATTGTCAGTTCTTAAACATTTTATTGTTCTACCAGTGTTGTTTTCTACCAATGCTCTAAACTACTTGAAAACTGTAAAAACATCAGACTTCCGTTTCAACATGTAGACCCACACTTTTCTAGAAAAGTCATCAATGAATGATACAAAATAAGATGAGCCACCATATGACGTTGTAGGGGCTGGTCCCCAAACATCTGAATGGATATAATCAAGTATGCCTTTACTAGTATGTTTGCCTGTTTTAAACTTTTGTTTACTTTGTTTACCAAACAGACAATGTTTACAGAAATCCAATTTTCCAGATCTTAGATTAGGAAGTAACTTTCGGTCAGCCAAAATTTTCAATCCTCTTTCACTCATATGCCCCAGTCTTTGATGCCATAAGTGAATGGAACTACTGTCATGTTCAGACACAGACACATGATCTGACCCAGTTCTACCTTCTAACTGAAATAGATTTCCTACTTTCTTAGCTTCATCACTAGTAAGATACCTTTATAGATTTTCATAACTCCACCTTGAATTACAGTTTTATATCCAGTTGAATCAAGTGCTCCTAATGAAATCTAATTTTTCCTTAAATCTGGTACATGCCTCACATCAGTTAATATTTTGGTTGTGCCATCAAACATTTGTAGTTGTATGCTTCCAATCCCAACAATATTACATGTTACATCATTACCCATGTACACAACACCATCATCAATTGATCTATATGTTTTAAACCAATCTTTATGTATACACATGTGGTTAGATGCCCCGGAATCTAACAACCAATGTTGATCATGTTTTGAAATATTAACTGACAATACCTCATCACTCATACCTGAACCTGATACTGAACCTGTATCCGTGGTGTTGGCTTCCTTCTTTTCTGTCGAAGAGCCTTCTTTAGCAGCCTGCTTTCGCTTCCAGCAATCCTTTTTCAGATGTCCAGCCTTGCCACAATGCCAGCACTTCACCTTGGGCTTCTTACCTTTGGACTTTGAACGAGAGTCGCTATGCTTTCCCCCGGAGTGTCTCTCTCGTGAGCGACCTCTGGCCATCATTACCTCTGATGTCGAGGTGTCTGCATTCGACCTCTTCCTCGTCTCCTCAGCCAACAAGGCTCCAACAACATCGTCAAACTCAAGAATTTCTGATGTACTAAAACTTATGGAAGTAACAAAGTGATCCCAGGATTCAGGTAAAGAACATAATAAAGTTATCGCCTTATCCTCTGAATCAAATTTCACATCTAGACTGTTTAATTGCACCAACAAGGTATTAAAAACATTCAGGTGATCAGCAATTGAGGTACCTTCTTTCATCCACAAACTGTAAAGCTGCCGTTTCAGGAGAATCCGATTTGTCAAAGATTTCGTCATATAGAGCTTCTCAAGCTTCGACCACAAGCCTGCGGCGGTTTTCTCTGACACAATGTTAAACAGAACATCGTCCGCCAGACATAACCAAATTGCGCTCAGAGCTCTATCGTCCATCTCATCCCATTCATCCTCCGTCATGGAAGGAGGCCTTTTGTTTTTCCCCAACAGTGCTTTTGCCACACCTTGTTGAACCAGCAGATCGTGCATTTTCACCTTCCAAATCTCAAAATTATTCTTGCCATTAAATTTCTCAATTTCAAACCGGGCACTTTGAGTTTTTGCCATTTGAATCAAAAAAACACAGTAATCTCCAAATATCCAACCAGCAATTAAAAAAAAAAATTGCCTATGCCTCTGAACTTTTGCCTTTTAAAAAAAAACTGCCCTTTTGCACTTCACACAAACAAAAAAAAAAAGGTTCTGCCAATGAACTCCACCTTATGCACACTTTTAACAGTCTCCCCTTACACTCCCAAACAATCCCATTTATTAGCTGTAAAAAGAATTCTCAGATATCTGAAGGGAACTTCTGGGTTTGGTCTTTGGTACACAAAGGACTCAACACTGACTGTAACTACATACACTGATGCTGATTGGGCTGGAAGTATAGATGATCGGAAAAGCACTAGTGGAAATGCATTCTTCCTAGGAGACTGGCTCAGCAAAAAACAGTCATCCATATCATTATCCACAGCTGAAGCTGAGTATATTGCTGCAACAGACTGTTGTTCTCAGATACTATGGATGAACGAAGCTCTAAAAGATCTCAACATATGTACAGATAAACCAATTTCTGTCTATTGTGACAACAAAAGTGCTATCAATCTTAGCAAAAATCCTGTGATGTACTCAAGAACCAAACACATACTGATCAAGTATCATTTCCTCCGTGAACAAGTAACTGAACAAAACATTGTCCTGGAATATATCAGTACTAAGGAGCAGATAGCTGATATTTTCACAAAACCTCTTCCTCGAGAAGCGTTTGAACATCTGCGTCAAAAGATGGGGGTTATTTCTTTATCATCACTCAAGTTCATTCATAAAGATGTAGCAGGACAGGGGGAGTCCATATGCATCCCTTTTCCATTGATGTCAAAGGGAGAGAAAGCAGAAGAATATTGCCATCAATAACAAAGGGGGAGATTGTTGGACACAGATTTTCATTGATGTCAATATGGCAATATTCGAGGAGCAGATAGAGATGACAGAGATGGAGACTATGTATGATTTGGGGAGCAAGATGATCAAAGGTTTGAGCAAGGAGAAGGTCTAGAGTGGGGACGTGATTGCGATTGATAAATCTTCTGGGAAGATTACAAAGTTGGGGCGGTCTTTTGCGAGGTCCAGGGATTATGATGCAATGGGGCCGCAGACCAAGTTCGTACAGTGCCTGGATGGAGAGCTTCAGATACGCGAAGAAGTGGTGCATTGCGTTACGTTGCATGAGGTCGATGTCATCAATAGAAGGACGCAAGGGTTTCTGGCCCTCTTTACAGGAGATATTGGAGAGATCCATTCTGAAGTGAGGGAACAGATTGACAGTAAAGTTGCTGAATGGAGGGAAGAAGGCAAAACTGAAATTGTACCAGGTGTGCTTTTTATTGACGAAGTCCATATGCTTGACATTGAATGCTTCTCATTTTTGAATCGTGGTCTAGAGAATGAGATGGCACTGATATTGGTTGTTGCAACGAATCGTGGCATCACAAAAATCTGTGGAACAAATTACAAGTCTCCACATGGTATACCCATTGATCTATTAGACTGCATGCTCATTATTTCGATACAGCCATACATGGAAGATGAATGTGAGCTGTCGGATCAAAGAGCAGCAGATCCAAAGGTCGTCGCACGCGAAAGATGCACGGAGATTAACACGCGGGAGAACAGCGGTTTCGGGCGGCAGGCGGTTTTCCCGCACCGCTTACTAGGGCTCAGCGGTATCCGTATACAATGGTGCGATCCCGTAAGATCACGATGCGTGGCAGACAAAAAACACCGCCCCCAAGGGTTAATGTGTGCGCAAGTCACGCAATCGGGGCTTGCGACTACCGTCCGATCGTACGACGGACGGTCAGATGACGAGAAAAGTGCACGGGGTTTAACACTGCCCCCACGGGTTAACGTGCATGTAAGTCACGCGATCGGGGCTTGCGACTACCGTCCGATCGTGCGACGGATGGTCAGATGACGAGGAAAGTGCGCGCGGTTTAATCATGTGGTAAACATAGCGGAGACCGTCGGATCATGGGAGATCAAAGGCAGGTTCAATCGCATGGGTTTCCGACTGTTATGACAGGGAAACGGTGAATTTGAGGATTTGGCGAGGAACGGTGACTCTTCACAGAGTTATAGAGTAAAAATGGAGGTAGTAGAGTTTATTTGATCCTCGAGTTGTTGGATTATAACAGAGCTAACAATTGTAATTCGGATTCTCTTCCACATTAACGTGACTTGTAAGAATTTGATGAATCCGAATAGACAGAGTAAGCCATGGATCAAGAAGTTGAAAGATCAAGCGAGTCAGAGGAAACGACAGCGACCGAGGAGGAAGCCAAAAAGGCGGTGGAAAGTGGAAACGATCAGTCAGAGGTGCCTAAAACACATAAAAACAAAAACACAAGGTGAAGTGTTGCTAATAGATGTATAATATGTAAGAGAGGAAGCCAAAGAACAGGCAAGAGGTAGGAGAGACCAGAGAAGCAGGAGAACTGGAGAAAGGCAGAAGCTCAGCAGGGTTGGGTGCAGAAAACTGCAGCAAAACAGTTGATACTAAGATTGGGTTGGAGCCCAAGAGGTTGGAGCCTCAGAATTGAACAGGACTAAAGTCATTAGGGGTAGGTGCTCCTAAGTGCAGAACCACTGCAAAACAGAGTTGGTGCTCTGGAGGTTGGAGCCTCACTGAAGTCCAAGTTGGAGCTTGGCAACTATTCACAGTCAGATATATATTTATATTGTATTTATTTCATTGTACTGTCTTGAGTTTTTAATAAAATCATTTATTCCAGCTGTTGGTTTCTATGTTCTGTGTATACATATAAATATCTATATATGCTTTTAGCAATCACTAGAATAATTATTGTAAGAATTACTGATTCACCCCCCCCTCAGTATTTCCAACATTGGAGGCTCCAGATCAACGACGGAGACACAAATCCGATGGATGATCGGATTTGACGAGGTTAACAGGAATATTTGTATAGGATTTGAAGTCCGATGTGGACGATGCATTGGCAGAAGGTCGTGTTTCGTGGGCATTCTTGGAGTAACGGAATAAACGGCCATGTCCAAAAGAACTGACACTCAGTTCATTATGAAATAGGTGGCCACCTCCCTGTGAGGCGTTATACAGTGATGATTACGCAGAACAGAGGGATTTAGATGGACAGAGGTAGGGGAACCAGACAACCGGGAAGCGGAAATGAATAGTCAGGAAGCAGATTGGCTTTAAAGGCCATGAAATGACATAGAGAAAAACAAGCAAGTTAGTAAGCTAAGAGCAGAGAGAAGAAGCCGAGCTGACCTGCAGAAGAAAAGGTAGCATCGAGCCAGAGTTAAGATAGAGCCAGAGAGAGTCAGAGAGTTTGTGTACTCCAGAGAAGGCTTGAGAGGTTCAAGCGAACTCCTCTGTATATGCTTATCATGTATGAGTCTCAGATTGGGCTCATACTACTGTGACCAATAGAGGTCGAGTTTTAGTAAGAAGAGTCTGTGTACTCCAGAGACTTGGGGGATCCAAGTACAGTCTTGCTGATTTGTATCTGCTGTGTGAGACTCGAATTGAGCTCACTGTTGTAAAAACTATGCTTTGAAAACATAATAGAGAGGCCACCATTGAAGGTTGGACTAGGAGACGTAGCCCAGGAGTATTGGGTGAACTCCTTATTAAACTTGTTGTGTTTATATGTTTGCTTGTTATGTTTTCCTTAACTGCTTCAGTGCCTGTGTATTTCGCAATCTTATCGATCCGTTGCATAAAATAACATAGGCACATCCATGCACATGAGTCTGTAATACCTTAATTTTTTTGTCTTAGATCAATTACAGATCAAGTGGTATTAGAGCTCTAGGTTGCTAAGTTTAGACAAGCTTGTGCTGGATTTTGTTGTTGAATGCTAGCTAGGACAAAGCTCAAATTAGGAGAAGGAGAATTGGTTGAAGGTAACCTAGAAATTTGAAGAGTCTATCCTAAGAGGAAAATGGCAAAAGAAAGTCCCTTGAAATCAGACTCCTAGTTCATGGATATTTTCATGACCATGAGAGCCATGGTAGAAGAAATGTATAGAGAATTTAAGAAATGTAGAGATAGATTCATCAAACTCCAAACAAGATAAAGGAGCGGAAGAATCTCTCCTACATGAGCATTCTAAAGGCAAGGGGAAAGAAGAAAAGCTTCCCACACCTCCTAATAGCCTTGAAAATAAAAAGAAAACATCCTTGATTAAATTAGATGTTAAATTTGATTTGCCGATATATGATGGAGAGTTGAATGCAGAGAAATTGGATAATTGGATTAGACAGATTGATGTGTATTGCAGAGTGCAGAGCATCGATTCAGACAAAAGTAAGATTCAGCTAGCCAGCCTACGCCTTGGAGGAACTGCCTTGGTATGGTGGAAAGGCAGAACACAAGTTGACATGAAAAAGCATGGTAAAATTCTTTCTGTCTGGAGTGAATTTGTTTATGCAATTAAAAACAGTTCTATCCACTAGCTTATATGCAGCAATCCATGATGAGTTGGCAAACTCTTCGACAATTAAAAGGGCAAAGTGTACAAGGCTACACCCAAGAATTTAGAAAAAGAGCTTTGATTTTAGGAATTTCTTTAGACTCACCTGAAACTCCGCTGAAGTATATAGGTGGTCTACACAACTATTTAAAGCACACCATTCTCATGTTTAATCCCACTAGCATAGATGAGGTATCTGTTCAGGCTACACATCTAGAGGCTAGAGGAAAGAATGTGAACCCAGAAGTTGGGGGATCATCAAAACCCACTGCAAGCAAGAACAAGGAAAAGAGAAAGCAGAAATGGAAAGAGAGGAAGACAAATGATGTAGAAAATACCAAGCCTTCATGCACTCACTGCGATAAGGATGGGCATGATGATGAACACTGCTGGATTTTGCATTCGGAGCCGAGGCCCAAGAAGTATGATGGCAAAAAGAAGAAGACTACTGTAGCTATTCAAAAGGATTTGGGATCAGACTCAGGGGATGAAACAACGATCACAACCACAGGTATAAAAGGTTGTCCTCTTTAGAGAATGCAGAAATCAAGAAGCAGGTACAGGAGCTGCTCGAAAAAGGGTTCATAAGACCTAGGACATCACCATGTGGGTCTCCAATTGTCTTGGTGCAGAAGAAAGATGGCTCATGGAAAATGTGCATTGATTACCGAGCACTGAATAAGATAACGATAAAAAATCGTTATCCCCTTCCTCGCATAAATGATCTATTAGATCAGTTGAAAGAAGTTGTTTACTTTTACAAGTTGGACTTGCATAGTGGCTATCATCAGGTTAGAGTTGCAGAGAAAAATGCATGGAAGACTGCTTTCAAAACAAAGCAGGGATTGTATGAGTGGTTAGTTATTCCTTTTGGCTTAACTAATGCTTCTGCTACTTTCATGAGAGTAATGAATGATGTACTCAGGCCTTTTATTGATGATTTTGTCATTGTATATTTAGATGGCATTATTATATTTAGTAAAACATGGGAAGAACATTTGAAGCATGTAAAGCAGACTCTAGATGCTTTGAAGAAAGAAAATCTTTATGTTAAGCTATCAAAATGTGAATTTGGCAAAACATCTTTGAATTATTTGGGTCATATTGTAGGGGTGGTGAATTGAAGATAGATCCCTCTAAGGTCGCAATCATTGTAAACTAGCCTAAACCCAAATCTGCTATAGAAGTTAGAAGCTTCCTAGGAGTAGCACAGTATTGGAGAAAGTTTATTTCTAACTTTTCCTTGATTGCAGCTCCCTTACATGCTTTAACATGATTGAACAAGGTGTTTCAGTGGGGAGGCAAACAGCAGAAAGCCTTCGACACCTTAAAAGAAAAGATTAGTACAGCACCAGTACTAGCACTGCCCAATCTTCAAAGACCATTTGAGATTGAAACGGATGCCAGTGACTATGCCATGGGAGCAGTGTTGATGCAGCACGGTAAACCCATATGTTATCATTCTGAGACATTTAATTCTGCAGTAGTTAATTATCCCACATATGATAAAGAATTGTATGCATTAGTACAGAGTGTGAAAAAGTGGAAACATTACCTAATGGGCAAAGAGACAGTTATACATACTGATCATCAACCACTTCAATATTTGCACTCACAAACTAAGTTGCAACAATCAAGACACTATAGGTGGATGGGTTTTCTACAACAGTTTCATCTTGTCATCAGATATAAAAAGGGCATACACAATAAAGTTGCAGATATGTTGTCCAGACCAATCATAAGTGCATCTACTATACTTAAGCATAATTCAGTATTGCATGAAAGCTACATTGAACAGTATGCTCAAGATATAGATTTCAAAGATGTATATGAAACTTTAAGTCATGGCAAACAAGTAGAAGAATTAGATTATCATGTTAAGGACCAACTCTTGTATCATTTGGAAAGTTATGCATTCCACAAACTGAAAGAGTAAAGATAATTCGAGAAGCACACACTTCTCTAATATCAGGTCACTTTGGTGTAAGTAAAACAGTTGCACAATTGCAAAGATTTTGTTATTGGCAAAAAATGAATGAAACAATTTCTAGATATGTAAGAGGGTGTACCATGTGTGCTAAAAGCAAGCCCAACAATAGAAAACTAGGCTTGTACACTCCACTACCAGTTCTTTCTCATCCTTGGGAAAGTGTTTCCATGGACTTTGTTGGGGGACTGCTTAAATCTAGAAAAGGTCATGACTATTTATATGTTATTCTAGATAGGTTCAGAAAAATGTGTATTTTGATACCTTGTAACAAACAGATTACAGCTGAACAAACTGTAAAGTTATTCTTTCAACATGTATGGGTTCATTTTGGATTACCCACTTCCATTGTATCTGATTGAGATTCCCGATTTGTTGGGAAATTTTGGTCGAGTCTATGGGAATTGATGGACACCAGACTGAAGAAGAGCACAACTTTTCATCCACAAACAGATGGCCAAACAGAAGTGGTCAACAGGACAGTGATCTAGTTGCTTATAGGCTATTGTAGCAAGCATCCCAAGATTTGGAATGAACATTTATGTTATGTGCAACATGCTTACAACTGAGTTAAACATTTTTCTACACAGAGATCTCCTTTTGAGACCTGTTTTGGTTTCACCCCAAGTTCTCCCTTGGATTTTGTCTTTGGTAAAGACATAGCGATTGATGGACACAATGATGTGGACAAGGCAACCAAGTTCATTGAACAAATCCGAGAAATTCACGAGGCAGTAGAGGAACAACTGGAAAAGAGCCAAGCCAAGTACAAGGCAAGGAATGATAAGCATCGGATTGAGCATAGTTTTCAAGTTGGTGATCAAGTCTGGTTGTATATCAGCAAAGACAGAATGCAAGGTAAAGGGAAGAAGCTAAAACTGATAAGGTATGGACCTTTCAGGATACTTGAGAAAATTGGTGAGAATGCTTTTCGCCTTGATTTACCAGCTTACATGCACATCTATTCAGTTGTTAATGCAGAAAGCTTGAGACTATTTGAACCTTCATTAATTGAAGACCCCAAAGAGCAGAGTCAATTGCCTTCTATTGATGATCTGTTGCCTGAATATCTCAATGAATTGCAGGAAGATACAGTTCTAGACAGGAAGGTGAGAATTACGCGCAGAGGGGATGTTGCGTACCTCAGATTTGGACTCAAAGGTTCAAAACCAAGCAGTGCAAAATGGATAGAAATTGGGCAAACGAGGAATTTATATCCTCACTTGACTAACTCTTAAAAACCAACTTTTGGTGGTCCAAAAGATTTTTCAATGGGAAGGTCGTGATCCAAATTGGATCCTAGAACACTCTCTAAGTTTTCATAAACTTTTTAAAAAATCATGCCAAGTTTCAAAGTCTTCTAAAGATCAATTTTATCGAAGATATCCTTGTAACAGTTGTAATTTGTGATTAGTGCGGAGCAACGAGGACCTTCAGTCAAGCGCGCTGCCACAAATTAGCAAAACCAGAGGTGAATTCAAGAAACGGGGGTAGTTTTTGATATGCGATTAGTGACAAGACACTAATTGCATATTGCAGGGCAAACCCCTCAGAGAAGGAAAAACCTTGAGCGCTCGGACCCGAAATAATTGTAAAATGCGGAAAAATATCGTTCCGATTCCGTCAGAAGCGGGGTCCCACAAAACCCGACAGAATATCGGAAGGGCTTCGAGCGGTAAGCAGTTTCAACCGAGTCCCGCCCGATGCCACACGGTGGGAGCCACGCGTCTGATAGAAGAGAGAGAAAACCGCTCACATCGGACGGGTAAACATCATGTTACTTACCCGCCCGATATGGACGATGACCGTAGGATTTGGAGGCTCCAGTTCAACGGCGGAGATACAAATCCGATGGATGACCAGATTTGACGAGGTTAACAGATAGAGTTGTATAGGATTTGAAGTCCGATCTGGACGATGTGTTGGCAGAAGGTCATGTTTCGCGGGCATTCTTGGAGTAACAGAATAAACGGCCATGTCCAAAAGAACTAACACTTAGTTCATTATGAAATAGGTGGCCACCTCCCTGTGAGGCATTATACAGTGATGATTACACAGAACAGAGGGATCCAGATGGACAGAGGCAGGGGAACTGGATAGTTGGAAAGCGGAAATGAACAGTTAGGAAACAGATTGGCTTTAAAGGCCACGAACTGACAAAGAGAAAAACAAGCAAGTTAGTAAGCTAAGAGCTGAGAGAAGAAGCTGGGCTGACTTGCGGAAGTAAAGGCAACATCGAGCCAGAGTTAAGACAGAGCCAGAGAGATTCAGAGAGTCTGTGTACTCCAGAGAAGGCTTGAGAGGTTCAAGCGAACTCCTCTGTATATGTCTGTCATGTACGAGTCTCAGATTGGGCTCATACCACTGTGACAAATAGAGGTCGAGTTTCAATAAGGAGAGCCTGTGTACTCCAAAGACTTAGGGGGGATCCAAGTACAGTCTTGTTGATTTGTATCTGCTGTGTGAGACTTGAATTGGGCTCACTGTTGTAAAAACTCTACTTTGAAAACATAATAGAGAGGCCACCACTGAAGACTGAACCAGGAGACGTAGCCTAGGAGTATTGGGTGAACTCCTTATTAAACTTGTTGTGTTTATATGTTTGCTTGTTATGTTTTCCTTAACTGCTTCAGTGCCTGTGTATTTTGCAATCTTATCGATCCGTTGCATAAAATTACATAGGCACATCCACGCACATGAGTCTATAATACCTTAATTGTTTGTCTTAGATCAATTAAAGATCACTAAGAATGCAGGGAGAGCCATTAAAACCCAGAAAAGAAAACTTCAAAGTGTATTGGAGTCGCCAATCAATATTGTAAGTGAAAATCACAGGTGTGAATGTACAAGCAACTGCTGCAACTTGTCATTCTCAAGAATCAGATTCAAACTTAATGAACCCAAGAGAAAGTGTTCTTATTCTATTGCTTTGCAGGCTGTGGTCTTTGTTACAATGGAGTCGCCTTTTATTGCTTTTATTCAAAACAGCTAAGTATTTCCTCCTCACTGAACAACCAGAGGAAATAGTGAAAACCCAGGGAAAAGTGTTTTTGTCTTCTCTCCCCGGCAACGACGCCAATTAATGTTGTACCTTAAGAAACCAATTTCCCGGTTGTACAGAAATTGTGCTTAAGACATTAATAAATATTATTTACTGTCACTTATTTGTCACTTAGATATATGTTGTGTTCTCAAATGAAGGACCTAGAGACTTGGTTTTTTACTCTTAATATATTCTCAAAATGCCATTTGTTGCTAGATACAAATGATGAATGAAGAATGCTTGAAGGGGAAGTTAAAGATAATATGTTGGTCTTTCCCAGATACTACTATCTGTAACTTAGAAGAATGATGAAAATGAGAACTGAATCATAGACAATATGCTGCTCAACACAGAAACTACTATGTTGCTCAACTACATAAACTATTATCTATGACTTAGAAAGGAAGGTAGAAACTTCAAGTATAGGAGCGCTCTTTTAAGGAATTTTAACTTTATCTACATAAGCAAATAAAGGCCCGCAACTTCATTACTATACTTGAAAGAAGAAAACATAAGATGCACATAATAGAGAGGGTTACAAAATTATACCCAACAATTTAGGGAAACTTATGATTCTTTCATTAATCCACAATTATATCAGGAATACAATAGCCTAGTCTCTGGGTTCTCCAAAGTTTGAACCCCTTCTTTGTCAATTTTCATCCTTTTATACATTGTGGAATAGTTGTTGATTTCTGAAACTGCCCAAATGATTTCATATTTAAAAAGCTTGAAAAAGAATAAAAGAATTCCTATGGTACAATGGAAAGAACAAGTGTCTAAATACAGGTGCACTAGTTCCTAGGAGTGGAACATTCCTATGCCTAATGCAAGGTGACGAAACTAGTCAATGACACTCAAAGGAATGTTCTTTCCATAGGCATAAGGTGTGAAGTTGCAGAGGCTAAGTGATTGCAAGGTTGATTTTGTAGAAAGACATGGTCACAATATAACATATAAAAGAACTGATCAATGATATTGAAGGAGATATCAGATCACTGATGTCACATAACTGATCCTCAAAATACCAAGTCAAAAAGTGGAATAATGGTACTGCATGAAACTCGGGTGCCAACATATAAAATGTTGCTGTGATGAACTGCAACATATAAGGTGGATGGTGTCACTGGCAGAAAACTGGAGGAACTGACAAGTGAACCAAAAAATGTTGATGCAACTTGAGGTCTTCACCAACCACCATGGTACATTTCTACACTATGGGAATAAATGAGCTGAAGTCGACCATGTGAGAAATCGTTTGATTATCGGTCATTGATGTATACCATTAACAAACGTGAGACAACTCATCGATAATGATGATGAGAGTCAAGGTACCCCAGTACAATCTAACAAGTGCGAATAAATGAGTTGAATTCGAACACTTGAGAGAATCTATCAATCAAGAGACATTGATGTATTCTCATTTTTGATAGCGAAGGAATCTGCGATTGATGACTGCAAACCCTAAGGTACTGAAAAAGGGCTCTAGACCTTATTCCCAAAGCAATGAGTTGGAGTCGATGGGAAAATATCTATTGCAAGGAAATCATTAAGTCATCCCACATCAATCCAGCATGATTGTAACCCGCGGGCCAATAATTTGGAAGGAATTGGACGAAGAAAGATGAAGTAACCATAACGAAGCACGTTTTCAGTGTACACAAGATGTGGCTAGCGTATGATAGAAACCCTCTGAACCAACCAATAATGAAAGTTGGCACAAAGGTGAGGAATCCACCAATAGGGTCAAATGGAAACCAAGGTACTACACAAATCCCAATGTGTGATAATGTAAGATGATGTCAAACACAAGGGAAACCACTCAGTCAAAGACCCATGATATTGATCGATGCTGAGCACAAGGTCACCTATCAATGATGGAAATAGGGCCAGGGTGCAGGTATAGGTCTACTCTCAGAGCAATTTGTAGAAGTCGATAAGAGTAGACCCGCCAACAAGAAGTCAATGGAGACCTTCTTAACTAGCACAAGCAAAGGACCAAATAGATGATGTGATATTGAACATAGCTCTGACAGACCAGGTATGGCCAACTGAAAATGAGTAAAGAGACATCGCAGAAAGGTTTAATTCCCTTGAACAAAAGCATGACTCAAATGTGACTGCATGGCAGCATATCATAACTTTATATAAGTTTGTCATGCAGGATACATAAACAAACTCTCAATATGATTGGAAGAGATAACAAACCCGAGGAGTACTGACTCAATGAGAAGGTTATAGCTCTTCTAAGTCAAACTAAAGCCCATCCCGATGGAGGAAAGACTTGCTTTGAGTGCTTTGTTCAAGGGCAACACAACTGACTCTTGTTGTCATCAATTATGGAATTAAAGTCCCTTTCCCATTTTTTTGTAATATATGTTTTTTTGTCTTCTTCATATTTAAAAAGCTTGAAAAAGAATAAAGGAATTCCTATGGTACATTGGAAAGAACAAGTGTCTAAATACAGGTGCACTAGTTCCTGAGAGTGGAACATTCCTATGGCCAATGCAAGGTGAAGAAACTAGTCAATGACACTCAAAGGAATGTTCTTTCCACGGGCATAAGGTGTGAAGTTGCAGAGGCTAAGTGATTGCAAGGTTGATTTTGCAGAAAGACATGGTCACAAAATCACATATAAAAGAACTGATCAATGATATTGAAGGAGATATCAGATCACTGATGTCACATAACTGATCCTCAAAATACCAAGTCAAAAAGTGGAGTAATGGTACTACATGAAACTCGGGTGCCAACATATAAAATGTTGTTGTGAGGAACTGCAACATATAAGGTGGATGGTGTCACTGGCAGAAAATTGGAGGAACTGATATTGTGACCATGTCTTTCTGCAAAATCAACCTTGCAATCACTTAGCCTCTGCAACTTCACACCTTATGCCCGTGGAAAGAACATTCCTTTGAGTGTCATTGACTAGTTTCGTCACCTTGCATTAGGCATAGGAATGTTCCACTCCTAGGAACTAGTGCACTTGTATTTAGACACTTGTTATTTCCATTATACCATAGGAATTCTTTTATTCTTTTTCAAGCTTTTTAAATATGAAAAAGACAAAAAAAAAATTATATATTACAAAACAAATGGGAAAGGGACTTTAATTCCATAATTGATGGCAACAAGAGTTAGTTGTGTCTTCATTGAACAAAGCACTCAAAGCAAGCCTTTCCTCCATCGGGATGGGCTTTAGTTTCACTTAGGAGAGCCACAACCTTGTCATTGAGTTAGTACTCCTCGAGTTGGTTATCTCTTCCAATAATATGGAGAGTTTGTTTATGCCTCCTGCATGATAAACCTATACAAAGTTATGATATGCTGCCATACAGTCACATTTGAGTCGTGCTTTTGTTCAAGGGAAGTAAACTTCAGTGGACCTTTCTGCAGTGTCTCTTTACTCATTTTCAGTTGGCCATACCTGGTATGTCAGAGTTATGTTCAATATCACTTCATCTATTTGGTCCTTTGCTCATGCTAGTTAAGAAGGTCTCCATTGACTTCTTGCTGGCAGGTCTACTCTTATCGACTTTTACAAATTGCTCTAAGAGTAGGCCTAGAATTGCACCCTGGCCCTATTTCCATCATTGATAGGTGACCTTGTGCTCATCATCGATCAGTATCATGGGTCTTTGCTTGAGTGGTTTCCCTTATGTTTGACGTCATCTTAGATTATCACACATTGGGATTCGTATAGTACCTTGGTTTCCATTTGACCCTATTGGTGGATTCCTCACCTTTGTGCCAACTTTCATTATTGGTTGGTTCAGAGGGTTTCTGTCATATGCTAGCCATATCTTGTGTACACCGGAAACGTGCTTCGTTATGGTTACTTCATCTTTCTTCGTCCAATTCCTTCCAAATTATTGGCCCGCGGGTTACAATCACGCTGGATTGATGTGGGATGACGCCTACAACTCATTGCTCTGGGAATAAGGTTTAGAGCCGTTTTTCAGTACCTTAGGGTTTGCAGTCATTAATGGCAGACTCCTTCAGTATCGACAATGAGAATACATCAATGTCTCTTGATCGATAGATTCTCCCAAGTGTTCGACTTCAACTCATTTATTCGCACTTGTTAGATTGTACTGGGGTACCTTGACTCTCATCATCATTATCGATGAGTTGTCTCGCGTTTGTTAATGGTATACATAAATGACCGATAATCAAATGATTTCTCACATGGTCGACTTCAACGCATTTATTCCCATAGTGTAGAAATGTACCATGGCGGTTGGTGTAGACCTTAGGTTGCATCAACATTTTTTGGTTCACTTGTCAGTTCCTCCAGCTTTCTGCCAGTGACACCATCCACCTTATATGTTGCAGTTCATCACAACAAAATTTTATATGTTGGCATCTGAGTTTCATGCAGTACCATTATTCCACTTTTTGACTTGGTATTTTGAGGATCAGTTATGTGACATTAGTGATATGATATCTCCTTCAATATCATTGATCAGTCCTTTTATATGTGATATTGTGACCATGTCTTTCTATAAAATCAACCTTGCAATCACTTAGCCTCTGCAACTTCACACCTTATGGCTGTGGAAAGAACATTCCTTTGAGTGTCATTGACTAGTTTCGTCACCTTGCATTGGGCATAGGAATGTTCCACTCCCATGAACTAGTGCACCTGTATTTAGACACTTGTTCTTTCCAACGTACCATAGGAATTATTTTATTCTTCTTCAAGATTTTTAAATATGAAAAAGACCAAAAAAATTATATATTACAAAAAAAATTGGAAAGGGAATTTAATTCCATAATTGATGGCAGTAAGAGTCAGTTGCGTCGCCCTTGAACAAAGCACTCAAAACAAGTCTTTGCTCCATCGGGATGGGCTTTAGTTTGACTTAGAAGAGCCATAACCTTCTCATTGAGTCATTACTCCTCCGATTAGTTATCTCTTCCAATCATATGGAGAGTTTGTTTATGCCTCCTGCATGACAAACTTATACAAAGTTATGATATGTTGCCATACAGTCACATTTGAGTCGTGCTTTTGTTCAAGGGAAGTAAACTTGAGTCGACCTTTCTGCGGTGTCTCTTTACTCATTTTCAGTTGGCTATACCTGGTCTATCAGAGTTATGTTCAATATCACATCATCTATTTGGTCCTTTGCTCATGCTAGTTAAGAATGTCTCCATTGACTTCTTGTTGGCAGGTCTGCTCTTATCAACTTCTACAAATTGCTATGAGAGTAGGCATAGACCTGCACCCTGGCCCTATTTCCATCATTAATAGGTGACCTTATGCTTAGCATCGCTCAATATCATGGGTCTTTGACTGAGTGGTTTCCCTTGTGTTTGACGTCATCTTATATTATCACACATTGGGATACGTGTAGTATGTTGGTTTCCATTTGACCCTATTGGTGGATTCCTCACCTTTGTGCCAACTTTCATTATTGGTTGGTTCAGAGCGTTTCTGTCATACCCTAGCCACATCTTGTGTACACCAGAAACGTGCTTCGTTATGGTTACTTCATCTTTCTTCGTCCAATTCCTTCCAAATTATTGGCCTACGGGTTACAATCACGTTGGATTGATGTGGGATGACTTAATGATTTCCTTGCAGTAGATATTTTCTCATCGACTCCAACTCATTGCTCTGGGAATAAGGTGTAGAGCCCTTTTTTAGTACCTTAGGGTTTGCAGTCATCAATGGCAGACTCCTTCTCTATCGACAATGAGAATACATCAATGTATCTTAGTTGATAGATTCTCTCAAGTGTTCGACTTCAACTCATTTATTCACACTTGTTAGACTATACTGGGGTACCTTACCTCTCATCATCGATGAGTTGTCTCACGTTTGTTAATGGTATACATTAATGACTGATAATCAAATGATTTCTCACATGGTCGACTTCAGCTCATTTATTCCCATAGTGTAGAAATGTACCATGGCGATTGGTGTAGACCTCAGGTTGCAGCAACATTTTTTGGTTCACTTGTCAGTTCCTCCAGTTTTCTGCCAGTGACACCATCCACCTTATATGTTGCAGTTCATCACAACAACATTTTATATGTTTGCACCCGAGTTTCATGCAGTACCATTATTCCACTTTTAGACTTGGTATTTTGAGGATCGGTTATGTGACATCAGTGATCTAATATCTCCTTCAATATCATTGATCAGTTCTTTTATATGTGATTTTTTTACCATGTATTTCTGCAAAATTAACCTTGCAATCACTTAGCCTCTGCAACTTCACACCTTATGCCCGTGGAAAGAACATTCCTTTGAGTGTCATTGATTAGTTTCGTCACCTTGCATTAGGCATAGGAATGTTCCACTCCCAGGAACTAGTGCACCTGTATTTAGACACTTGTTCTTTCACTGTACCATAGGAATTATTTTATTCTTTTTCAAGCTTTTTAAATATGAAAAAGACAATATATATATATATATATATATATATATATATATATATATATATATATTACAAAAAAAATGGGAAAGGGGCTTTAATTCCATAATTGATGGCAACAAGAGTCAGTTGTGTTGTCGTTGAACAAAGCGCTCAAAGCAAGTCTTTCCTCCATCGGGATGGGCTTTATTTTGACTTAGGAGAGCCATAACCTTGTCATTGAGTCAGCACTCCTCCGGTTGGTTATCTCTGCCAATCAAATGGAGAGTTTGTTTATGCCTCCTGCATGAAAAACTTATACAAAGTTATGATATGTTGCCATACAGTCACATTTGAGTCATGCTTTTGTTCAAGGGAAATAAACTTGAGTTGACCTTTCTGCGGTGTCTCTTTACTCATTTTCAGTTGGCCATACCTAGTCTGTCAGAGTTATGTTCAATATCACATCATCTATTTGGTCCTTTGCTTGGGCTATTTAAGAAGGTATTCATTGACTTCTTGCTGGCAGGTCTGTTCTTATCGACTTCTACAAATTGCTCTAAGAGTAGGCCTAGACATGCACACTGGCCCTATTTCCATCATTGATAGGTGACCTTGTGCTCATCATCGATCAGTATCATGGGTATTTGACTAAGTGGTTTCCCTTGTGTTTGATGTCATCTTACATTATCACACATTGGGATTCGTGTAGTTCCTTGGTTTCCATTTCACCCTATTGGTGGATTCCTCACCTTTGTGCCAACTTTCATTATTGGTTGGTTCATAGGGTTTCTGTCGTACGCTAGCCACATCTTGTGTACATCAGAAATGTGCTTCGTTATGATTACTTCATCTTTCTTCGTCCAATTCCTTCCAAATTATTGGCCCGCAGGTTACAATCACGCTGGATTGATGTGGGATGACTTAATGATTTCCTTGCAGTAGACCTTTTCCCATCAACTACAACTCATTGCTCTGGGAATAAGGTCTAGAGCCCTTTTTTAGTACCTTAGGGTTTGCAGTCATCAATGACAGACTCCTTTGCTATCGACAATGAGAATACATCAATGTCTCTTGATTGATAGATTCTCTCAAGTGTTCGACTTCAACTCATTTATTCGCACTTGTTAGATTGTACTGGGGTACCTTGAATCTATCATCATTATCGATGAGTTGTCTCATGTTTGTTAATGGTATACATTAATGACCGATAATCAAACGATTTCTCACATGGTCGACTTCAGCTCATTTATTCCCATGGTGTAGAAATGTACCATGGCGGTTGGTGAAGACCTTAGGTTGCATCAACATTTTTTGGTTCACTTGTCAGTTCCTCTAGTTTTCTGCCAGTGACACCATCCACCTTATATGTTGCAGTTCATCACAACAACATTTTATATGTTGGCACCTGAGCTTCATGCAATACCATTATTCCACCTTTTGACTTCTTATTTTTAGGATCAGTTATGTGACATCAGTGATCTGATATATCCTTCAATATCATTGATCAGTGCTTTTATATGTGATATTGTGACATGGCCTTCATATGTACTTTTGCGGCTATGATTAAATGATCCACTATGTATTTCTTAGTTTCCTTTGTACTTGTATACATATTTGAGCCGTTATACACTTGATATGTGGACATGCTTTACTATCTCTGAGTATGGGTATGCCCGCCTCAGACATGAGCTTTCTTTCTGATCTCTTCCACTGGTTTGACAGGTTGGAATCTGGTGATCTCCTCCCAAGTCCTTTCATGATTCTTTCTATACACTTAATACATTTCAGCCATCATGTACCCCTTCTGACCTCATATATTAGGGGACATCTGCTATAACATCATTTGTCACCCTTGTATACTTGATGCTTTGAGTCATGGCCTTGGGCAACCCTTTCCCTTCAGACTTGGTCCATTTACTAGAAAATATTATTTTAAATTCCATATGTGACTCTGCCCTTAAAAAAGCATGTGCATATGTGGGTCCATCTATACCCAACCCACATATATAATTTGAAATATTAAAAAAATATAAAATCCCTATTTTATGGGCGGGGTTTACAAGTTACACATGAAGTCCACCTACAAGAACGTGTGGCCTAACTGTATCCCAACTGAAACAACTGTTTTGGGGTGATAGAAATACACCTCGTGGAAAGGCCTATGGGGAGAAAAAGATAGGATATTGATATTATATCTAATTGGTCCCCGATCAAGTCTGATTTATCTCTATGCATCCTATACTCCCAACTATAGGAAACCCTTGTTTCCTCATAGAGATGTCCATCTCCTTTATATGGCATCTATGTGCATGCATTTGAAGGAGGATTGTTGAGGCTTGGGCTGGACATATTCAAAGGAAGGTTTCGCTTGGAGTTGTGGTCGAATTAGGTTGTATTATTCCACATTCTTCGCTGACATCAATAAAGAAGCTCTGTCGTGTTCCTAATGTGATGATCTTTATGCTTTAACTCATGCTATGATCTAATTATGTATGATCTCACATTTTATATCTATATTCTTATATGATCTAACATTCGTATCTTGAACATGCTTTGAACTACTGCTAGTATATATGATTTTCTGGAATGAGTTGCAGGTTTTGAAGCATTGGAGGAAGCAAAGGGTTTGGACCCTACGGGAACATCCTCAAACGTAGGAATTACGGGTACCATCTCTTCATCTCACTTTAGTAGTTTAAGCATTAGGAATGCTTGTTTGCTTGCTTCTTGTTGGTGTATGCCCTTTGATCTGTTGGGGTTCTCAACCTATACCCTAGGGTGTTTTATCCCATAACAATGTTGTTATTTGAATTGGTTAGTGTTGTTTCTTAGTTAATCGATTGATAATTCTTAGAATTTGATTTTATACAAAGAAGTATGTAATAATTCATTTTTACTTCTTGTTTCCTTAGAACATACATGTTGTTCCTTATCTTCACAATGCTATTTCTTGGAGAGAGCTTGTTGTTACTTAATGTTTGATTCAAATTTTAGAATAGTGAGTTGTGTAATGGGTGAAGGACACTAGAACAAGGTTAACACTTTCTTATGTTGTTTCTTGATTCAATTCTAGTTTGAATTTTTGTAGAGTAATGTTTTGATTTACGCTTGTTCTCAGTTGATTCCTAATTCTTCATTCTTGTAGTTTTGATTCAACAAATAACATAGTAGATTTTCTGAATTTCCATTATGTTTTGTCAATTTTTTTAGCAATGAATAAATGAATAATTAGGTGTAGCTGATAGGATAACAGAGGAGACTTCATACAAAACCATCATTAGTATTGGATAACTGCTTGAAGAGACTTTGCTTGACTGCCTTGAAATAAGCAAATGTTTCATGGGTTGACAAACCAATGTTTAGGTAGTTAATTGTGTAATGCTAAGCAGTTAATAAGCTCAACAAAGAGTATACACCGAGATGCTTTCAAAATCCCTCTAAGATAAACTTATGAAAAATGGTACAAATTCTAGAGAGCATAGACCAAGGTGAAAAATAAAAGAGCTCATTTATGTACTTCATTCGAGATTGATGCAAGAGTAATAAAAGTTTTACCCCATTTCATTTCATTCACATGTCTCTTCTTATTGTGTATGTTTTGATTTGGATTTCATATATGTGCACTAACATTGTTATTGTAGGAGAATAGGAATTGCTTGTTCTCTTTGTGTGAAAATTACAAGGAAGAAATAGGAGCCAAGATCTTTGGGAGATATTCCCTAAGCTGGCTGCAACTAAATAATCCACTTCTCGCAATAGGAGGTAACTCATTCACTTTCTATAATCGAGTTTAGGCTTCTGTGATCCATATCATGTTAGAGAAAGATTTTGGCGCAAATCACATGGAATCTCATTTGTCGACGCGTTTCGAACCAACTAGTGTGGTTAATCGTCAGGACAAGATGAAGAAACAGATCTAGCTCCTCATGTTAAATAGTCTGAGCAGAGCCTCCAACAGCTAGCAAATCTAACAGCTAGTTTGACTTAGGGACAAGGGTCAAAATTAATATAATATTTTAATTCGTAAAAATAAATAAATTAAGGTAAATGGTACGAGACCTAAAAATTAAAAACTATAAGTTAATTAATAATTAGTTAAAATATAATAAAATATAATTTACAAGTATTAGGAATAAAATTTAATAATTAAAAATACTAATTTAATTCATAATTAAAAGGAAATTAGTTAATTAATTGACCTAATGGATGAATAATAATTATATGAGACCTAAATATAAAATTTTTATAAGTTATAACTTAATTAAAATAGAAGAAAGAATTAATAATTTAAAAGGAAAATAAGTAAATTAAAGGATATATAAAGTATTATTAAAAATATGTAATTAAGGTAAATGAGACCTAATAAATCAAAACTATAAGTTAAATAATAAAATAACCTTGAAAGGCCTAAAAAGTATAAATAATTTTATTTAAAAGTAAATAACAAAAATCAAAGTTAATAATTAAAAATAAAATGATTAGAAGGAAAATTAGTTAATCAAATGACCTAAAATTTTTTATAATCGGTATGAGACCTCATAAAAATTTTAATGGTACGACCTCATAAAAATTTTAAATTAAGGTAAATTAATGGTAAGTAAATGGTACGAGACCTAAAAATTAAAAACTATAAGTTAATTAATAATTAGTTAACATACAATAAAATATAATTTACAAGTATTAGGAATAAAAGTTAATAATTAAAATACTAATTTAATTCATAATTAAAAGGAAATTAGTTAATTAATTGACCTAATGGATGAATAATAATTATATGAGACCTAAATATAAAATTTCTATAAGTTATAACTTAATTAAAATAGAAGAAAGAATTAATAATTTAAAAGGAAAATAAGTAAATTAAAGGATATATAAAATAATTTTATATAAAAGTATTATTAAAAATATGTAATTAAGGTAAATGAGACCTAATAAATCAAAACTATAAATTAAATAATAAAATGACCTTGAAAGGCCTAAAAAGTATAAATAATTTTATTTAAAAGTAAATAACAAAAATCAAAGTTAATAATTAAAAAATATAATGATTAGAAGGAAAATTAGTTAATCAAATGACCTAAAAATTTGTATAATCGGTATGAGACCTCATAAATTTTTTATAAGTTAATTAATAATTTAACAAGGAAATTGGTTATCTAAAAGTATTATTGTAAGTTAAATAAAAATTATAAGTTAGTTAATAATATAAAAGGAAAATTAGTAAAATTAAATGTTGTTGTAATAAAGGGGGAGTAATAAATAAATTAATAAAGTATTAATAAAAAGAAAGTTAAATAATAAAATGTAATTAGAAAAGGATCAAAAGACCTTATAATAAAGGAAAAGTTAAAAGAATAGAGTAATGCATAAATTAATTATATTTAAAAACAAAGGATGATAAGCAGTAAAAATAATAATAATAATAATAATAATAATAATAATAAATAAATAAATAAATAAATAAAAATAATAATAATAATAATAATAATAGATAAATAAGTGAAAAATAAAGATAAAAGACATCAAAAACCCAAGAGGACGAAAAAATGACTAGGAAGAGAGGGCTGGGACCCAACACCTACTGACTTTCCAACCATCATCTCTATTGAGATTGCTTGGTCTCTTTTCGATCTCGAGCGCTTCCCTGAATTTTCGATGGTGGAAATGCGAAACCTTAGCAATAACACTGGCTTCTTCAATACAGACATGATGATTGGTTTTCTCCGCATGTTCAGCCAAAGCAGAAGACTTAGATCTCCTATGCTTTAGATCAGCTGCGTGCTCGCTAATCCTCTGATTAATGGAACAACCAGTTTCCCCAATATAGGGGGTCCTACAGGAACAAGGGATCATATAAACACCCTTCATATCTTTAGGGTCGATGGGATCTTTCGCTGATCTGAGGGACGAACGAATGGTGTTCAGGGGCCTGAAGGACACAGGGATACTATGTCTCCTGAGAATCCTACCAATTCTATCAGTGGTCCCTTGAACATAAGGAAGATGGACACCAGGAACACGATCTTTTGGTTCTCTTTTCGCCAGAAAATTCTTGGAAGCTTTGAGGAAAGCCCTATGACCCATGTATCTACTGTAACCATTCTCCACAAAGACATCCAGCAGATGGGATTTTTCCTTCTCAAAGCTCTTCTTGTCAGAGATCCTTAGGGCCCGAGTAGCAAGGGTACTAAGAACACCCATCTTCTGAGCCGGGAAGTGGTGGGAATTGGCATGAAGATACTGCTCTGTATGAGTTTTCTTTCGAAACACTTGATGGGCGAGGGAACCATCATCATTCCTAGAAATAAGAATATCAAGGAAAGGAAGGCATCCCTCAACTTCCTGCTCCTTAGTGAACTTAATGGCTGAGGACTGCCTGTTAAGATGATCAAAGAAGAGATCAAGCTCATCCTGGCCATGGGACCAAATGACATTGGTGTCATCCACATACCTCTTCCATAGCTTAGGGAGGAGCCGAGAAGAGTTCAGAGCCTTGGACTCAAAATCTTCCATAAACAGATTAGAAACCACAGGGGAAAGGGGGGATCCCATGGCAACCCGACATGTTTGCTCGAAGAACTCCCCTTCAAAACTGAAGAAGGTGGAAGTAAGACAGATCTCAACCAACCTAGCCGTGTCAGGATCTGTTAAGCGGTTGATCACATCCATGGCCTCACAAATAGGGATGCAAGTGAATAGGGAGACGATATCAAAACTGACAAGAATGTCCCCAGGATCAAGCTTAATGTCCTTGAGTTCCTCGATAAAGGAGGCAGAGTCTTTTACGAAGGACTCCGTTCGACCAACAAGGGGCTTAAGCTTTAAAGCCAGGAACTTCGCAAGAAGATAGGTAGGACCCCTAATGGTGTTGACGATGGGCCTTAAGGGGGCTCCTTCTTTGTGAATCTTTGGGAGGCCATAGATTCTAGGAGTAATAGCGCTGCTTTCAATGAGCTTATGGTGTAAGGAACTCAATGAGTCAATGGATTTAATGGCCAAAGCCACATTTCTAGCAACCTTCTTCAAGGGATTTTTGGAAAGCTTTTTGTAGCTACCACTATTATGAAGATGATCCAACATCTTACTACTTTGAGTCCCATTCACTTTCTCTTTGTGATTTCTAGTGCATGTTTGGGATTGCTTGTCTTCTTTGCATCAATTCCATACACGCACACACTACCTAAGCAGGCTGTGGGAAATTTTGTTGGGATTAAACTAGCCTATTCCTATAGGTGAAATTTTCTCTTAAACACCAAGAGGGCTTATAGAATCAGAGAATGCACATTATTGATATTGCTCAGTTGCGTTGTCTCAAAGGGACACATAGTGAGGATATCAAACAATTGTACATATTTTTTGACATGATATTGTTACACGTATACTGATATTTCTCACTGTTTCTAAATTAAATAAATTGTTGAATGAAATAACAACTAGGAGATGTTAAACCCGTAACTGTAGTAGAATTTTTGTTTGTAAAGATTCATAAATTTTCACATCTAGTTGAATGGGACTCAAAGTTGCACATGGTGTTGGGCGACAAGAGTTAGTTGGAGATCCGAGGATCACGTGTTGTGCCATTTAGAATGGAGACAGGACATGTGATGCAGGTCCAGGATGTACTATTTGTACCAAGACTCAGATATAGCGTGATTTGCATCTCGATGATCGAGAGGAAAGGGTTTGAGGTCTTGTTCCAGGTTGGTGTTGACACCTAATCCTCAATGGGTTAGTGTGGAAGCCGAATGGACAAAAGGAGTCCAAGAGACCTTGGGATGTGAAAGCCAATGGTCACAACAATGTACTATAAATATATATCAGTTGTTAATAAAAATTGTACTGTCATGTTTTATCTTTCCTATTTGTTGTTGTCCATGTGTGTTTAACATGGTATCAGAGCAGGCGTATTCCTGCCCTGCATAATTAATTTGAGCCATTTGTTTTATGGCCTTTTTGTGCAGTTTATTTCTGCCATGAACTTCATGAATATTTTCTCATGAATATTTCTTCAGCTAAATTTTAGCTGCAACCTGTTAATACCGCTGCTGGTGTCTGCTCTCCATATAGAAGCGCCTCCATACTCCTAACACTGCCTGCGCTGCTCCTCCATATAATTAGATGCTCCTTGACATCTCTGACCCCTGTCTACCCTATTTCTTTTATACAGACCTGCGCCCTGTCTGCTATATTCACTTGAACGATGAAACGTTCCTCTGCCTGACACTGCCAGCGCTGTTCAAGCTGTTCTGACATGGTTTCATAAACGTTTCAGAAGCGTTGTGCATTCACCTGAACGTACCCTGAATGCTGCATGTTCATAAACGTTCACGTGAACGCTGGTAGCCTGCTCCATGCAGCCTGAACGCTACTAGCTTGCTCCACGTAGCCTGAACGCTGCCTTGACTGAGCACCGTGCATTAAAATTGTTTTTGAAGGGCCTGCGATTTTGTTTCTCCATTGCCTTGCAGTCTTCCTCCAGCGGCTCGTTCAGTCCATCTATTTCACAATCAGGTCCAATCCCATTCAACTGCAATCCCATTCAACTTTAAGCTCAAAGACATCATTTGGACTCTTTTTAGACCCTGCTTTCAGTTGCTGTTCTTCGCTCTTCCGCCTCACTGCTTTGACCCTTGTGGCACATTGGTAAAGCGTATGGCTATTGGAATGAATGTCGTGGGATCGATCACCACCTGTTGAACTGCCACATCAGGGATGGCCGCGCCCATCACTGCCCATCACCAGTCAACCATTTTTATGAAATGCCCTCTGATTCTCTCGGGTTTTAGCTCCAAAATAGTGGTATCCTAAGGCGATTTCAGAGCGATTTGAATCAAATTAAGATGGATTATATTTAGAAATAAATGAAGTTGGATTTTCATCCACGGCTTCGTCTGTGAGAAGCAGAAACTCTACTTCGACCCCTCGCGTGACCACCAAGGGCATTCAATCAACGACAATGGTTGATATTGAAGAAACCGCCACTGAAAGCGGCCTTCTACGATGGTGATGGTAACAGAGGTCGTATTTTTTAACTCTCTGGTTTTGTATTAAGTAATGGTTTTGAGATCATAATCAGCTGTGCAAAATAGAAAGACGCGGAGCCTTGAAGAACCTTCATCACCCTCAAACCTGGCATACTCTTCCAGGGGTACTACTGTCAGTGGTTACAAAACTAGACTTTGCAATTGGTTCAACACTGACACGGGTTGCCGTTTTGGAGATAAAAGTCACTTTGTTCATGGGGAGAGTGATTTGCATTCATTTAATAATATCAGCGCTTCCAATCGTAATGGAGTTCCGATGCAATCAACACCAGCAGTATATGATAATGGTCCACTGGAAACAGTATCCAACTCAGCGGGTTTTGTAGATACAACTACATATAAAAACTCAGCGTCAGCCGCTGCATATGGAAATTCAGTAGTCTATTCTGCTAACAGATTCTGGAACTTGGGTTGAATTGAATATTATATGCGTTTGACTAGTATGCGTTGCTGTGCGTTGAATAATTTTTGTGCAGGGCATGATCCCATTTGAAAGTTGTGTGATTTTCCATACTCCACCCTGCAAACGCATCAACTCCCACATATTATTGTTGCATCTAATTCCAAACTCTCTTTGTCTCCTTGCCCTGTGGGAATCGATCTCATCTTCTGAGCCATATAGGTCTTTAAATGACCTGATCCATGTTATAAAGTGCATTACCTATTCTGAATGATTAATTGTACTTTTATTATCTGCGAAATTTGAGTGATAATGTAAGCGATTGGCTTCCATCAGAAATTTTTGAACCAGAAGATTTGTTGCTTCTGCTTTTGTGAGTCTTGTACTCATCGGTCAACAGAAGCTATCACCAAAGGAAACCATCTCATCTATCTCTGCGATAGCATATCCAAACACCTCTCTCATTGCAAGTCGACCAAATGCCTCTCTCATCACAAACGCTTGAGACTCTAATCGACTTATGTTATCATTATTAAAACGCCCAGGAATGGTTTCAAGACCGAGCTTGAGAAGTCGTCCCCAAGTGATTTTCTTCGTGGTCAAGTTTTCAATGTGGTTTTATTATTCTGGAGTCTCATTGCAACATTAGATTGAGAAGTTGTTGTCTAGTGTGAGAGCATTAATCCACTATCGTCATTGGGAGGGTCAATAACTTCTGCAAAGCAATTTCAACAAAAAAAAAAAAATCTTGCATCCATCACAGAGTTTGTTTCCTCGACTTCAAAGTGGAAGTAACCCTGCATTTATCCTCTTCAGATGCCTGTTATGGGAATCAAGATTTGATATCACAGATCAAAATAGAGAAGAGTAACAAAATTGCGGGTTTCCTTTATTTGATACCCCATTGTTGTAAAGCAGCTGGATGTAAACATCGTGTATGAGCTTTGTAGAACAACGAACGAGATTTGGAGCAGTGTGGTCGTGTTATACAAATGTGTTGAAGATTAAAATCATGTGTGTTATTTAAAAACTGAACGTTGTTCTGTTGGATAGAACGCTATCTCCTCAACACTATTTTTGAGCTCAAAAAAATTCCACAGAAACGCTTCTATTTCGGGTGTATACATTCAGTTAAGTGACTGTCTAGTGGACTAATTTTCCATGTAGCAAAAAAAAAAAAAAAAAGGGGAGTGCATTTTTGGTCATTTGATTGTTTTTACAAATACATTGTTGATTTGATTTTCTGAATAATGGAGAAAAATCATGGATTATTAGAGTTATTAAGCACTCTAATCTTATCTACTGATGGAAGTACAGTTAAAGTCAACAAAAACACTCTCAGAGATATTCAAAAATCTTTACAATATGCACAGGAAAAGATCGATTTTTTGCAGCTTGAATCACAGCTACAACAAGAAGAGCTACATCAAAATAGACATCATTCTGAACCTGTTTTTGTTTAGAAAATTGAGACAACCACCCATCAGCAGCAAGTCAATAATGTTACCGTTCATTCAAATAAAGCAGAAGTTGTACATGCAGATGTAGAAACTCAGTCTGCACTTCCCAAGCCCATCATCAGACCTTGGGAACAGCTTGTCCACAACAAGCACAGAATTGGTCTTGGATATGACAAGGACTTATCCTTTCATATTCCAGACTACTCAAAGCCCATTCAGTTTCAGAGTGCTGGATTCATTCATGACAGTTCACCTGCTCCTCATGACAGTTCAGCTTCAGCTGTTCCAGATCCTGCACCTCTTCCGCAGCAACAACAACAACAACAGATTGTGAAATGCCAACACTGTGACCGAGTTGGCCATTTGAAAGATCACTGTTTTGATCTTCATCCATGTAAGCATTGTCATAAAACCAGCGATTCTTCACACAGATGCTTCAGAAACAAACGTCCTGCAAGAACAAGGATTCATCTTGGATGGATTGCTTCTTGGCAATGGGCATCAACAGCCAAGAAGATATTCCAAACACATGTCAGAACTTGTTCCAGAATATTGAACAGTCTTGCAGTTGAGTTTTCTCCATCATATCACCTTGTATCTAACAGGGGGGGAAATGATGGTCATCTACAAGCTTCAAAGTCACCTCAAGCGAGCCTGAGCCACAACCTGCCACACCAGTTTCAAATTTGTAGCCAGAGACAAAGATGCCCGTGAACATGCCTTCAGTTGGCAATCTGGGACACTTCCTCTAGTAGAAGACTTCAACTTCTTGCTAGTTTCGGAAGAATTCCAGGAACAAAATTGAGAACACTTCCTCTAGCAGAAGAATCCAGCTTCTTGCCAGTTTTGGAAGAGTTCCAGGAATTTCATTAAGCATTCCAGAGTTGTTGGTCATCCTTAAACCATCACAGGTTGAGACTTCCCTTTTCAGGTTAAAGTTCTCCCTTTTATGCGAGGTGAGACCTCCCTTTCATGGTTGAAGGTTTCCCTCTTCAAAACAATAGGAGCACTTCCTCTAGTAGAAGACTTCAGCTTCTTTCCAGTTTTGGGAGAGTTCTGGGAACTGCACTAAGCGTTCCAGTGTTGGTGGTCATCCTTAAACCACCACCCTTTATACCAGCATTTCATAGAGCACATTCAGCCTAGTGCTGCCATGCATTTTTGCACATTTTGTATTATAGCTCTCTTCTTGGACTCATACATAACCCTTTGGATTAAGGGGGGGAATGTTGGACACCTAATCCTCAATGGGTTAGTGTGGAAGCCCAATGGACCAAAGGAGTCCAAGAGACCTTGGGATGTGAAACCCAATGGTCACAACAATGTACTATAAATGTATATTAGTTGTTAATAAAAATTGTACTGTCATGTTTTGTCTTTCCTATTTGTTGTTGTCCATGTGTGTTTAACAGTTGGGAAGGCAAGAATCAGGCCCAGAGGCTCTACATCCGATGGGATTGTACTCGAAGTTAGAAAGCATGGTCTCTACAGGTTGACAGGAAAGTCTATGGATCATGGAAAGAAGTAGGTGGACTAGGTGCAGATTCTAGAGAAGTAGGTGCAAGTGTAGGCTTTAGAGGAGCAGGTATAGGTTCCCGAGAAGAAGGTACATCTTCCCGAGAAGGTCCAGGTTCCAGAGACTCTGAGGGAGTCAAGTTCAAGAGGGAGGTTGCAGATTCAGAGGGAGACTCTGTAGTCCAAGTAGAGCGTGTGGTTAGTGGGGAGCAAGGGTTCTCCTACAAATAACAAGAAGGAATCATGGAGAGAGTGGAAGACATTACAGGATAAGAAGAGGAAGCAGGGTTCTCCTAGAAGTGACAATGACAGTTCTGAGAAGGGCGTAGTTCACCATACAAGGATTGATACGATTGTGAGCGCAAGGAGTTGGCAAAGTGTTGCAAGAAGTGATGATGATGAAGAGTTACTTCCTAATCTTGGAAGTACCTCCCTCGCTAAGAGGGAGTGTTGATTTGTGTAGCTTAGGAGGTACTCCAAGCCCTCGGGTTCAGGGTTTGGAGGGAAAAGTGCATCAAGGGTCACTCGTGGGCTTGGAACCCAAGGATGGGGTTTTGCACCCAATCGTATTTGGGAAAATTCCGGAGGCACATTTCTACATGTGATGGCATGAGACGATAGAGGGCGGAAAGGAGAATCCAACACTTCGAGAATCGTCGAATTCTGAGTTGTAGAAGTGGAGAAATGAATTTTTGAAGTTGATAAATTAATTATTGGTTTTCAAGTCATGTAGGCTTGATGTAAATTTTTCCAATAGATGTGTCTCTTCACTAATTCGTTGGATCCCCTCTTTAGGCTATAAAAGGAGGATGAAGACATGTCATTTAGGCATCCATTTATGCAACAAATACACAAGACAAGAGCTTGTTGAGAAGAGACTTAGCCCTATCTTAGCCACAACAGGGAGAAAGAGAAGAATAGGTGGGCCGAGGTCTGTTTTAGGGCATCTTTAAGAAGGCTGAGATGCTGGTTTGAGGGACGAAGGCCTATTCTTGAGGGCCAAGGCAGGGAAGAAATGTTTCAAGGCTATTTGAAGTGTTTCTTGGGTGGAACAACCTTGTGGAAGGTAGTGTTGCTTGCTGTGGGTAGGCCACAAGCCCTACCAGCTGTTTGAAGGGCAGCGTAGGGTGTTTTGAGGGTTGTTCATGCCCAGAACAAAAACAAACCAGAACAACATTTCTTCAAGGGTAGGGCGCAATCAAGTAGAGAAATTATGGGCTAGTTTTGAGGGTTGTTAGTGACTATGTTTGGGTGCCCTAACTAGACCAGAATGGTAGCAGTCAAAGAGACTTCAAACAATGAGCTAGAGTATGCATTTTAGATGCATATTGTGTGTTGGCTCATATTTTATGACTGATTTGGATCAGTTTGATATTGCAGCCTGTTGGTGCCATGTGGATGATCTTCCAAAGAGGTGAAGAGTCTTCCTAGGAGCATAATTGATAGTGTCGCAATTGGGTGCCATTGATCTGATTGGAGGGCAGTGCATTGGCTACCCAAAGTAACTTTAAAGCAATAGACAAGAAAGATGTTGTTGGTGTGGGTGATGTTTGTAGCCTTATGAGTAGCTCTTTGATGGACGAAAGAGGCTACTAGAAGGAAGATTGGAGATCAGGAATTATGCCTACCCAGACAACACTTTGATGAGCCCGTGTTCATTGTAGCAGAAGCGACTTGCAAGAGTGATAGGTGGCAACCCTCCAGGAGTCTCGATGTGTAGTGGCCTTGATGGACTAAGGCACTACTAGTGAGCAGTACGGAAGCAAAGGACCGACAGGACGAGATACAAAGTCGAAGCTACAACGAAGTTTGTCATTGTATCTTGTATACCATAGACTTTTGTATTATTCACATTTGGTTTAATATAACGAAGATTGGTAATTGTACATTATTGTACAATTTTGTTAAAAATCGTGTATATTTGTGCATATGTGATTTATTGCCTTATATTTCCACTGTGAAAATTAGTTTATGATTGATATTATTGGTTTGGTAGCACCAATGGTTTTAAGACTTTAACCTAGACCCAAGGTTGTGGAAAATCAACACATTGTACAAGGCCCATATGAGAGGTTCAAGGAGTACTCAATATAGAAGATGATGTGGTACATGAAGGAGTGCAAATATTATAAAAATGGACACACAAAATGTTAAAATTTCAATTAGTTCATTGTTAGTAAAGAATATTTTACCGTTAATCTAAATACACATTAGTTGTATTTTAGCAATGTTCCACCAAGACTCCGGGACAGGGTGATGTAGGTGCAGGGAGATGCACAAGGGGGACATGTGGGAGTACCCTCAAATTTTAGGGAAATTTAGGGGGGGATGGGGGAACGTCTGGGTATATAATATTTTTTCCTTTTTAATATATATATATATATATATATATATATATATATATATATATATATATATATTTAAAATTCATATTCAATAATGAAAGCATAAATACAATGATACATACATAATTGAATTAAATAATGAAATACATTGATTCATATTCATCATTCATTATTCACCATTCTAGAATCTACATTGATTTAAAAATTAAATTCATCATTCTAGATTCTAAATTGATTTAAAATTAAAATTCATCATTCATCATTCTAGAATCTAATTAGTACTAAGAAAAATAGATTGTAGTAGATACTGAAATCTAAATAATGGAATAGTAAATTGATATAACTAAAACTCAAAAATAGTAGAGTGATGAGTCAAAAAGTCACTCTAAAGTACACAAAGGGCTTGGTGCTCTTGATTAAATACTAATTCCATACCCTTGTACATGACAAAATGCAATGGAAATATTGCAATCCGTCGAATCTTAAATTCCTGAAAAACTGTTAAGTCTGCTAGATTTCGAGTGAGATCTAAAATTCTACTTTCTCAATATGAAATCCAATGAGGTTGGAACCACACTCAAGCATCCTAAGTCATTTCATGGTAATGTTAAGAATTTAAGTAAAAGGATGAAAATGAAAGATAAAGGAGAATGTCACGTTAAGAATTTAACATTACCATGAATTGCATAGAATCAGTAGGGAAATATGGTTAAATAATAGCTTTCTCCTATCATTAATCATTGTTTACAAGAAAAATTAAAGGGGGATGCATAGCCCATTTTGAAGAGGCATGACCAGGCGTCCCCCTTTTGGGGATTTGCATCCCCCACATTGGGGAAACACCCCCCCCTACATCTCCCCAAAAGGGGGACATGGGGAAATGTTTCCCCAGATGCCCCCCCGTCCGAGGTGCGTGGGGTGCGAGGGTTGTGTGCACCTGACCCTGGGGGACGCGTCCCCATGGAACACTGTATTTTAGTGGAGGAAGTGTCTATAAAGGTGCAAACTCAAATGAGTTTAGGTTCATTGTTGAAAAGTTGGATGCTAAGATCATGATCATTGTGAAAGAAGCATGTCATTATGGAAGGTCTAAAAAGGATGAGAAGATGAAGAATGCAAATAAAAAGAGAGCTTATAGAAAGTAAAAGAGGATGTCATGAACCATAAGATAAAAGGGAACCATTGCAAAGGCAAAGACTATACACTTTGAGAGGGTTGCAAAGGTTGAAGAAGGCATGAGAAGAAGTTAGGCTAAGTTGTAGTGATGTCTATATTATAAATATTACCAATTTTCTAATTTGAATTAGTAGATTAGTTTCCTATTTTCTTCTTTGTCCATGAATCTTTTGTATTACTCTTTCCTACATTCTTCCATAATTTTTTCTTATAGTTTGTTGTGTGTTTTTTGCTACATATAATTCAAGTTTGTAGAGCACAAAGGCTCAACTTGAAGGGACCATTGTACATGTCCTTGATGATTTTTTTATTTTTTTTAAATTAGTCTTCCAATTTTTTTTAAAGCATGGTTTCCTCTTATACTAGTTACATTAAATTATTTTAAACTTGGCATGTTGATGTGTTCGCAAGGTGAAGGAAACGAATAATTAAACTCACAAGAATGAAAATATGTGATACATTGTATACTCTATGTTGTCATTACATATTTCTACGAATATATATGATCAAAATTGAAATGCAGAATAATTACGAGACTAATTGATTACTATTTGTTTCTTTAACATAGGAGTTACAAATTGAATATTTAGCTTGAGTGGGCCTAATGGTTAAGAGCATGTGTTTCCTCCTAAGAGGTCACATGTTGAAATCTAGAGGGGGGCTTGAGTATGTACACCTTCATAGACTTTAGCAATCAAATTGTTGTGCACAGGGGGGTCCCTTGTCCCACAAACAAGGGGGTCTCATACACCAATTTGGTGTTTGGCTTGGCCATCACCTTAAAAATAGATTATTACTTTTATTATGATATAAATCCACTTTTTCCTTACTAACCCTTACCACTTCATGCTTAGAGAAAATTGTCCCCAATTTTTGTTGATGATAAACTATTTCCAATGATCGATATAGTAGTTTGTGGACATTTGCATAGTTGACATCTGATCCAAAATGGATCCAAAACACCCTCTAAGTCTTCAAACATTCAAAACTATTGCCTTAGAAGAACCTTTTAAAAAGGCGTATTACATTATAGGGAGGCAAAAACATGAAGAAAACAGTGAAATAAGGCCTATCGGAGGACAAAGGAACGATGCACGAGAACCATTGGATATGGGCGATCAACGGTCCAGATCCGATCGGCATATCGCAATCGGCGAAGGCAAGCGAAGGCTATCGGAGGCGACCATATAAATGTTGCGATAGCGATCAGTGGGGTCAACGAGGACCGCCGATCAAGCGCGCAGATCGACGACCCAGGTTAACCCGCCATATCGCATCGACAAATTACAAGGGAGCACTTACAATGGCCTGGGGACTATGCGATGTGCGATTGCAATATATATCGCATCGCAATATCGCGTCGAAGCATTACAAAGGAGTGAGGCTGATAACAAACACGACTTGCGATAGCCGGACCCGATAAGGTTACAGATGATATTTTATATATTTTGAGATCTAGAAAACAACATTTTCCTGTGTATTTCGCATTTCCGCTAAAATGAATGAAATACAAAGGAAATGTGTCGATGTGATGAAACCGGACCCGAAAGGGTTTATTAATGCAGTTGTATATTATTTCAAGTCTGATATGATCCATTTTGCGGGATTTTCAATGTTTTAATGTATTTTTCAAATACAAAGGGAGACCACGAAACAAGCAGGATTTTGGGTGGGCCATAGGTGGTAAGTGGTTTTGGCCGGGCTCCGCCCGAGCCCATACACTGGCTGCCACGTGGCCAGGAACCAAAGAGAGAAAACCACCCTTTTCGGGCGATTAACCCCCATATGCATGAGCCGCCTGAAATGAGTCTTAACCGTTGGATCAAGATCACTCAGATCAACGGTGGAGATGCGATAAGCGATATAAAGGCGGACCCGATAAGAGTATAGAGCGGATTTAAATATATTTGAAGTCTGATAAACGACAGTTTGGCGAATTTTCCTGTGCTTTTAGTGTATTTCTCTGTGTAAACAGAGAACACTATTTTTGGGGATTTCAAAGGCCCGATGGTCCCTTCCATTGCAGAACAGATGGCCACCTTCCCTGAAGATGTTATGCCATGATTGCTAATGCTCAGAAGGGGATTCGAGTGGATAGAGGTCGGAAGCCAGAGAGCTCAAGAAGAGGAAACGAATAGACAGTGCCTATTGGCTTAAAAGCCACAAAAGACAGAAGACAGGAATAAGTAGTGCTGAGACAAAGAGCAAACATAGACAGAGAGTCAGTGAGGAAAGTATTTATACTCAGAAAGACTTGGGGGATCCAAGTAAAGCCTTGTTGTTTTGTAACTGTTTTGTGGGACTCAAATTGAGCTCACTTTTGTAAAACTCTGTTTTTGAAGACATAATAGAGAGGTCACCACTGAAGGTGGACCAGGAGACATAGCCCATGAGTGTTGGGTGAACTCCTTGATTATCTTGCTTTGTTATGTGTGTGTGTCTATTATGTTTCTTTAACTGCTTCATTGTCTATGTTATTCGCAATCTCATCGATCCATTGCACTAAGTAATATATGCAAATCCATGCACATGAGTCCGTAATACCTTAATAATTGTCTAAGATCTCATTATCAGATCAACACCCTGGCATGGTCCCTTATGTTTTCTAATAATAGGTGGAAAGAACATGTTTTAAGTGTAATGTGATTGAACCACATTTAGAACTCTCCTTTAGTATTGTAGGTCCAAGTAGAGAATGATGGAATGTACTCCTCATTGAAGAACCAGAAAAACAGTTGTTGGTCAAAGCATTTGTGCAGAGGGTATTGCAACAATGCACTTAGTTGAGGTGAACCATTAACTAGAGGAACTATAGAAATAGTATTGAAGCAAAAAGGGTGTAACTCTATTTTCCTGATAACTAATATACATGGGAGCAAATAGTCGAGTCTTTGTCCAAAGAGAGACATGACAAACAATAATTTGTAGGTTACTTGGTGTAAGAATTTCTACTTGCCTAATTGTGCAACTCAATTGTAAGGAGGTCCCATGAGATATCTGGAAATTTGTCGAGATTGTGTGAGTACCACTAAATGGATGAAAGCAAGGATGTCCATTGAATGTGGGAAGACTAAAGAGGATGGTGTGGAGACACTTATGGACAAAATTAGAACACTATAGGCTCCACATGTAACAAAAGTTGCAATATGTGTGTCTCTTAGTTGGGCGACATGAGAAAGTAAAACTTAAGTACCTTCTTGTAAGAAAATGGGGTTATGGACTAGTTGTAGTTGAGGTTGCCTTTGATCATGATATTTTTATGCTTTCTTTTGTTAGAATATATTGGAGTATCATGTTAATCATGCACAGGGCCAAGAGGTGTGGATGCGGACAAAGACAATTCCTCTAGCCCGAGAGAGTGGGTCTAGCCACAAACAAACAATCTAGTGAAAACTTCCTTAGGCTAGAATCAAATAAGAGGGCCTACCTCTTAGAACGCTATTCCTCTTGGTGATGATCTTGCTTCCTTACTCCAACTACCTTTTGTTTCCTTCCTTCGAATACCTGAAACAAGCAAACAAACAACAACAACAAACGTGATAGCATACAAATTGCATTCAACCTACTTAAAAGGTCAAGGAATCTTAAGCCATCAAATGTAAGATAACACTTAATGTAGGAAATCAATCAATAGTTGTATTCATATAAGTTCAGAAAGAGATTACAACCAAAGCCTTGACGTTGCTGGTCTCCTTCGACGTATCCAGGTTCCCACACCTCTGCTAGCATCTCATGGATAGCCCCAACAATGGAAGTTTTAAGGCTTCTTCCCTTTAGTTCCAAACCAAACCAAACACACTATTCTCCCTCCACAAACATAAACTAGAAAGCTACAAGCTATAGATATCTTGCTAGTTATTCAAGCTCCAAAAGACTAAGACTAGATTAGCTTGGAAAATGAGGGGTTTATATAGCTTTGATGGAGGGGAGATGGTTCCTCTTATGATGGGAGAGGGCTTATCTCTTTGGTTTGTTCCATCTTAATAGGGGAAAGGATCCCAAACTGACTTCCTCAGCTCCATCCAGCCCAACCATTTACCAGACTTCCATTACAAAGCTTCTAGACCTAGAAGCTTTGACTCCATATTTAAAAAACTTGCCAAAAGAGGATCGATGCGACTGAGAAAAAGCTCATTTGCGCTGTACGACGCTAGGCCGAGTTTCAAACTCTACAAATCGGCACAAGGAGGAAATGGGTCATTAGCGTCGGTCTTGTAAATTGGGGTAAAAGGAAGATTCTTGGGAAATGATGCAAAAGGGAAATGTTTTGCTCATGAAGAGGGACATAATGGGAGTCTCTTCATGATGGAAAGCATGTAGGGTTCACTGTAGAGGTCCTCCAGGATCGAGGAACGAGGAGTACAGGGACAATGACAAAATGTTGTGTAACAGATGCCCCCTAAAGCATGAAGGCCGAACTAGAGTGGGGTGAAATGCTTTACAAGTATATGCGGGGAACCAGGGTCTGTCGTTGGAAAACCTGCAAGCAAGCATAGATACATATACGCTTCCAAAACTTTGACAAATGATACATGAGTCATGGTATGGACGCAACCATCCAGAGAGAGATCATGCAAATGGATCCAAGGCATGGGCGTAGCCATCCGATAAAGAGGATCATATCGAAATTAAAGTATGGTCGCAACCATACAATAATGAGAAGGATCACATATAACAACTCATGGTATGGTCGCAACCATCCATATTAGAGAGACATGTATAACAACATGATCATGTCACATCGCCTTGCAACTTGGACTTTAGTAATCTGAGCTCAGGGTCTTGTGCTCTAATGCGACCCAACCAAAGTACAAATTCTAACATGTGAATAGAGGTGTCGAAGTCGAACATGCTAGAAAATGGTTTGATTACCGATCAATGATGTGAATCATTAACAAGCGCGAGAGAAACCACCAATAATGACGATGGCGCTCAAGGTACCGATAACACAATCCAAGGAATGTGAATAAGGAACTGAAGTTGAACACCCATGAAACCAATCGATCGAAAGCCAATGATGTGAGCTTATCGTCGAGTGCGAAGAACTTGCCATTAGGGCATGCAAGATCTAAGGTACTGGGAGGGAGTCTCTCGGCCAACTTCCTGGATGATGAGCTGAAGTCGACAAGAAGTGACCATGTCAAAGGAGGGCCATGATGTACCCCACATCATCGACATGAGATGAAGGGATGCAATGATAATGGACGATACAGAGAATTATGAATATAAATATAGAAGGACAACTCTTGAACATATCAGCGACACGACTTCGGAGTTTGGCAGCTTTTGGATCCATAGGATCAGAGGTCACGATGATGTGGTAGAGATCAAATGGAAGGAAAAAATGAACGGCCCAACCCAGGAAAGTCAATGATGAAGTGAGGATATCCCAACCCGACACGAAGCAAAAAGTGTCATGTTCAAGAGTGAGCTGCCAACATAACTGATAGAATTTCCCATTTTCCCCCACCATTTCTGGCAGGTACCCCAATTATTTTTTAATCGCAAGCTTGAAGGGGATAGCATGTGATTGCACTGTAAGTCTATCCTTCGGATGAATCCGACCTAGTAAGATTAATGAGCCCTAGGAAGGAGAAGCTCATGTTTGCCATGGCGATGAATTCAATGTCGTTTAATGTTTTAACGAGTCCGACAAAGGTGTAACTTGATATCATTTTCATGTTTAGAGAGTTTGAAAAAGACACAGAAAAGAAAACTCCACATGGTCCCTTTTTGTACATTTGTGTCTCTCGAGCCCGAAAAGGTAGAAAACGATACTTGAGAGAACCACTTGACCATTTCAGTCAAGGAGTACCTTTTTCATAAATAGTTTATCCCAGCCCGAAAAAGGGGTAAACGTATACTGGGTAAACGACGTTTCATAGCCTTTAACGAGTTCAAAACGACAAGAGCTCGACAATCTTTTCGTGTTTAAAGAGTCAGAAAAGAGCTTGAAAGCGGACCCCCCGTTTTTATTCTCTTTAATGAGTTAAAAAGGGAAAAATACTCGACGATCTTTTCATTTGAATTTTTAAGAGTAAAAAAAAAAGCTTAAATGCGACTCCATTACCATCATCGACGATTTTTCAGTTGTTGCTGCACAAGAGGTAAACGTATTATCTATTTTCTAAGGTAAAATATGTGAAAAATGCTTTAAAAACCCTAAAATATCATGAAAAATGAATAAAAAGGGGAAAAATAAATATTTTTTTACCATTTTACCTTTTTACCTTGTGTGGAGA
Source organism: Pinus tabuliformis (assembly GCA_031772625.1). Taxonomy (NCBI): domain Eukaryota; kingdom Viridiplantae; phylum Streptophyta; class Pinopsida; order Pinales; family Pinaceae; genus Pinus; species Pinus tabuliformis. The sequence goes on along the minus strand of CM062804.1, from coordinate 44,605,236 downwards.
AATTTTCACCCATTTGTGCCCTAGATTTTCAGGAGTAGATTGCAGTAGATCCGGGAGACCATTCGACGATTTGTCAGTTGCAGGTAGGAGCTGAGACCCTTAGCTTCATTTTCATCCTTGTTTTTCCTGTTTTTAAACGTTTTCTAGATTTATGGAAGGATTTTAGCAAAACAATTTGCCCTCGGTCGACGCGATTTCTAGGCATGGGCTTGCACCGATCGAGGGTCATAAACACAATCAAGTGGGCCGTTGGCGCTACTGTTTTTAAAACAGTCGCGTCGGTGCTGTGAACATAAAAAAATTCAATTTTCGCTTGATTTCTCCACTTGAATCTGAATTTCTTCAGTCAAGGATGAATGTTGACTTGAATTTATGGTTTTTGCAGGAAAAACACAACGAAAAATGGTTGATTGGAAAGAACGTGAGCATGAGGCAATTGATTCACAAGCATTGGTAGACCCAAACTATTTGAGTGCCCTGAGGAATTGTGGGCTCCTCAAATTCTTCCTCACACCAGGTCTTCAGGCTCAACCTGAGCTGCTGCAATATTTGATCAGTCTTTGGGATGTTAACCGGGAAATTTTTGTGATCTGGGACCAGGAACTGGATTTAGAAACTTCTGACATCTATTTCATCACTAGACTGTCTGAAGAGGGGAACCAGTCAATTTGTATGGGGCCAGGCCTATTGGGGCAAGTGTGAACATGTTGCTTGCAGAACACTACCCAGAAGCATTGAAATCAAAGAGCGGCAAGGTTGATATCACGAGTGTTAACGACCTTGTATTGAAAACACTTCTCTTGACCATAAACAGAGTGGTTGGGGCTCAGGCATTGCATGAGTCCAATAAATCCAAGTTCCAATATGCTATAGACTGTATGGCGCCGACTATCTTCAACTGGGCAGAAGCCATGAAGGTAAACATGAAGTGCCAGTTATCCAAAGCCAAGGCAAGAAACCTGAAATAGTTTGGATATGGTTCCGTTCTAGTGACCTTCTTTTTGGAGAAGATCCCACTATTTCACTACCAACTTGCAGAGGTGAATCCGCCATTGCCACGAGACCCATGGATGGCCTGTTAGAGTGAATTGATGCCTAGAATCACCAGGGGCTAGGATATGTGATACAACTGCACCTTCTTTTCGTGGCTAATGTGACAACTGATCGTAGTAGAGGATTGGCCCCATAGCGATATTGACTTCCGCGGCAATCCAGATATACCGCTCGTAGAGGGAGAAGATTATGATGATGGAGGTAAAAAAAACAATTTTTATTTTTATTTTTTTTATTGTTTTTGAAATATATGCGTTCATGACATTTCGATTTTGTAAATGCATGACTAGAGCGACCAGCCGGGACGTCCCTGATCGCCAGGTGCGTTGCTCGACAGTTTGATATCGCTCCTTATCAATAAGGAGTTAATAACGAGGAGGAAATCGTGCGGAACCTCGAGGGATTGACCAGAGGTATCCCAGAGTATGCCAGGGTGGGTGACATCCCACGCCAGTATCAGTGGCTCATAGCGGGGGTATCAGACCGGATCCGCCGTCTACTGACTCTTGCACTACGAGCGGTAATGTGCTACCATAAGCACCATGCCAAGTAGTCTATAGGTTTAGCATTTTATAGTTTTGAGGCCTGCGAACCACAGATGTACTTTTGAACACATATATTATTTTTGGGGTTTTGATGTATGACACTCAAACATTATCGACATATATATATGCTATATTTTCTTGCTTACTATGGTAAAAATGTTTTGTTTTTCATATATTTCGCAAATGTCTGTCCAACACATAATTAGCTAATGCATCTGTTAATGTATTCATATGCTTAGGAATATGATGATATGTGATGTAATCAAAATTTCTTTCTAAGACAAGAATACACAAATACATTCTCAATATCTGAGAGATTTTGACGGAATATTGTCCGTTGAGCTGAAGAACAACAAGTTGTGAATCAAGTTTAACAACCAATTCCCGAATGTCAAGAGTAATGGCTTCTGACAACAGTTCAATAACTACGCTATACTCAACAATGTTATTTGTTGTTCGACCTAAACAAATACCTTGAAGATCAATCAACTCACCATGGGGTCATAAATGGCCCATGCCGCAAAGGATAGATTCTGGGTACTTCGGCAAGCACCATCAACAAAACCAATGTGATGATTCACAGACATCTGCAAAGTAGGCGAAGGCATAGTAAGCAGGAAAGCTGCTTGAAAAACAACCCACCAAACCACACTTGCACAAAAATGAATAACACACTATTGTACTAAAGTAGCCATGCCATATGACTTAGGCATAGTATTTTTTGAGATACAACCCATTACGAGGCTTGTCTAAGGGATTTCCCTCATAATCAATCAGCTCGTAGGCCCCTTTTTGTAACACACATATAACAATGTAGGGCCCATGCCACATGGGTTAGAATTTACCTACCCCCAGATTATCATTAGTTTGATCATATAGTAAAACCAAATCACCCTTATAAAAAGCACGAGGGGAGATCGACTGATCAAAATGAGACTTAACCCGCTTTTTCTGTGCTTCAATGACTAAAGCAGCGAGACGACAAATTTCATCCAGTCATTCTTAGTACGATAGGCGCTCTTCTTGAGGTGAGGTCTCGGGGAGAAGTTCAACAGCTATCTTTAGTGAGGGAATTTCACACTTAATTGGTAAAGTTTCTTCCAGACCACAGACGAGCTAGAAAGGGGTAAATCCAGTGGCGTCTTTGGTCGAGGTTCAGTAAGCCCATAGAGCTGAAAAAGCATGCGATGCCAGTTTGACTTGTGCATCCCAATGGTGCGTTGAAGCATCATAACCAAGACTTTGTTCACAATTTCAACTTGGCCGTTGGCTTGAGGGTAGTACAGGGTCGAGCCATCGTGGCGCAAGCCCAATGTAGAAGTCAGCTTAGCCATCATGTAATCGCGAAAATGGGAGCCATGGTCGGTGACAATGTCCTGAAGCACTCCAAACCTAGAAATAATGTGATTGAATAGAAATTGAGCCGTCGTTTTACCATCAACAGAATATGTAGGCATCGCTTCAGCCCATTTGGTGAAGTAATCCACGACAATGATAATATAACCATGCCCCCCAGCCAAACGAGGGTTACATGTCATATAGTCAATGCCCCATTTGGCAAAGGGACCAATGGTAATAATGGGGTGAAGGTGAGCGGGTGGGGTGTGCATTTTTTGTTGATAAATCTGGCACTCATGGCATTTGTGAACAACAAGGATGAAATCCTTGAAGATGGAGGGCCAGAAATAACCAGTGCGGAGTATCTTTTGAGTAGTAGCATATCCAGACAGATGACCGCCACATGTGCCAGAATGGCAGTCATTCAAGACTCTCTCAACCTCCTCGAGAGTTAGACATCGACGAAGAATTGAATCAACACCAACGCGGTATAAAGTATCTCCAATGATGTGGTAAGGTTGGGATTGATGCCAAATGCGTCAACGATCATCCTTGGTCAACACAGATTGGAAGGTGGATGTTTGGAGATACATGATGATATCACCATACCAAGGGTCAAGAGTGTTAATAAAAAAAGAGTCTCGTCCGGGAGATGCTCATTAGTACCAGCAGGAAGGGAAGTAGAGGGAAGAGAGAAAATCAATTCAGCGAAGATAAATGATTTCTTAAGTTTGGCAGTAGTGAACACCAAATTGAATTCCTGGAGGATGAAAATCCACTTGTAATACATTCCCCCAAGCAATTAACGAGTCAGGATGCAAGTCATGGGGTTGCACTCGGAAATCACTGTCATAGTGCGGAGAAGAATGTAATGCTGGAAGCGCTGAATAGTCTGAACGACAGCAAAAGCCAACTTCTCAACATGAGCATAACGCGTCTTAGTATCGAGGAGATTACGACTGAGGTAGTAAATAACATGTTCAGTACCTTCGTCATCGTCTTGCACCAACACCATAGCGATGGTACCAGAGCTTGCAACTAGATAAAGGAAATAATTTGGAGGGTGCAACAAAAGAGCGTTAATGAGGACAACTTTTAAATCATCGAAAGATTTTTGGGCAGCCTCATCCCAAACGAATGGCGCTCCTTGCTTAAGCAACCGGATGAACCCTGAAGCTAGCTCAACATAGTTCGGTACAAAATGGCGGAGAAAATTTTCTTTCACTTGCAGAGTCTGGAGTTGATGTAATGAAGAGGGAGGGGGTAAATTAATGATAGCCTTGACTTTAGAGGATCAAGACGAATTCCTTCTTTTGAAACAATAAAGCCAAGGAGACATCTGGATTTGACGCAAAAGACACACTTATGCAGATTCAGCCGAATGCTGTAGTGTTTACAGTGAAGAAAGATTTGCCAGAGATAATTAGGATGATCATGGTGCCTATGTGAATGAGCGGGAAGATCATCCAAGTAAGGTTGAACGATGTTTCTAATGTCGTGGAATGCATAAGACATCGCTCTTTGAAATGTAGCCCCAACATTCTTGAGGCCAAAAGGGAGCTTTTTATACGCAAAAGTCCCCCACGGACAGATAAAGGCCGTCCTATCCTGATTATTCGGTGCAATATTTATCTGGTTGTAACCAAAAAAACCGTCCAGAAAGGAAAAGATTTCACTCCCAGCGCATTCATCAATGATCTGGTCTATGAAAAGAGTGGGGTAATTATCTTTTGGATAGACACGATTCGGGTCACAGTAATCAACACAAACGTGAATATTGCCTTGTTTTTTTGTCACTGGTACGATATTAGACACCCAATATGTAAGAGGATTTGGATAAATAAATCTAGCTTTAAGAAGTTTCTCAACTTCACCCTTAATGGCAGCCGCTTTTCTAGGGTGCACTGGACAAAGCCATTGGCGAACGGGCTTTGCATGAGGGTAAGTCAGAATTTCGTGCACGACTATACTTGGGTCAATGTCGGGCATTTCTTCATATGACCACGTGAAAACATCTTGGAATTCTTGGAACAGACGAGTATAAAGCTTGATCTCATCAGGAGAACAAGTTACCCCGATATGGACATTTTCAACGACACCAGGCTTGATAGAAATATCAATCGGCATCGTTTGGGTAATGTTACCCATGTTCCCTTCTGACCAAACTTCATGAGTCATGATTGACGTCTGAAGTGGTTGGGTCGGGAACCGAGAAGAGAACTTCTCAAGACAAGTAGACATGACTGCCGGGCCAGGAAAGAACGAGGAACGATGATGAGTGTCGTTCCAAGGTACTTCCTCTAGAGACATTACTTCCATGATATTCTCGTCAAAAAGAAAAGTCTTGGCTAAGGGATTGAGAGATTCCGAAGAGCCAAACCACAAGGATTGAGAATATGTGTCGAGAGAGATATTCGAAACAGAATGATCAGAGGATACCAAAGCTGAGGCCGAAACAATCTCCACATTATTAATTTCGGCAGGGCTTAACGACATAACCTCGCCCCATGTATTGACAAGATCCGGTGAGGGAATGACCAAGGATCAGACTTGACTGAGATCATGTTGATAGAGGCAACATGTGGAGGTGGGAGTGGAAAAATACCCATCAGGGTGGGATCTTTAAAAAGTCCTGCCCCCACACTTTCATAAGGAGAATTGATGTGATTGACATAAGGAACATTGCCATCCGAGGAGGAAGAGGCAAAGAAGGACAGTTGGTCAACTGTGACAATATTCCCTTGATGGGAAAATAGATCACGCGGAAAAGGGAGGAGGCTACAACATGCATGGCACGGGTCCAACTCTATCCGAGTAGAAGATTGTAGTTAAGATTAGTTTCAACAATCTCTACTTCGACATGTACTGTCTTACCCTCCAAAGTAATGGCAAGGTTAGGAATAGTATCGTATGGTTAAGAATCACGCCCATCAAAGGCTTCTAGAGTGTTAGGTGATTGGTTCAAAGTAGGACAACTAATTGCCTTCCAACAAGCGACAAACATGATGCAGGTAGAAACACCTTCATCAATGACGGTCCTATGAATGGTTTTCTCATTTATGATGACCTAAATGAGAAAGGAAATCCGATGAGATAAACATGGAACATGGTTTTCTAGATCAAAACAAATGAGATTAGAGATAGTTGGATCAATACATCCAATAGCTGATAGCAATGCTTTCCGCTAAGATGGATAGCTTTGAAGGACCTCGAGAGAAGACATAGGTGATGGTGCCTAAGCCAAATCCTCAACAATATCATATGTTATGCTCTTAACCTGCAAAATGATACCCAAATACAGAATATGCGAAGAAAAGATACCCAGAACACAGAATAGCAATGATTTTATTATTCAGAGAGTAATGTTCACTTGCCTCTTCGAGGGGGTAACCTCCAGTAGAGTAGAGCTCGACTACAAAATAAGACATGATGTTCCTCGCAGGGAGTCTCTATCCTTTATATATGACTTATACATGCAATACCACGGGCCAATACCGTGGGTTTTATTAATACCATCTATCTAATACTACGGCCCATTTGCAACTAACTGTGGTTCCGTCATTAATTGTGGATTAACCACTTACAATTATTAATATGGGCTTTATTGACTCTTGACTATGACGTGATCCCATTACATAAATAAGGTGGTTAGGGTGGGACCCTAACATGCCCTCCCCCTTAAGACTAGCCTTTTCCTCAAGGCTGAAGCTACGGAACTGCTGAAGAATAGTGGCTGGTTCCCAAGTTGCATCTTCCGGAGAGGTGTATTTCCATTTGACGAGGACTTCCTTAATCATGCGGCCGCGCAGTTGCTTGTCTCGTGTGTCTAGGACCTGTTCGGGTTGAAGCCAGATGGACCCTTCTTCGTCCAATTCAGGTAGACTGGTCTGAATTCTGCAATTGTTCCCAATCACTTTCTTGAGGCATGAGACATGGAAAACTGGATGGATTTTTGCAGTAGGTGTCAAGGCCAACTTGTAGGCCACTTCTCCAATGCGCTGAAGTACTTGATATGGTTCGTAGAATTTGGGAGAGAGTTTCTGACACCCCTTTTCTTTGAGTGATGTTTTCTTATATGGTTGGAGCCGTAAAAAGACCTGATCCCCTTCTTGAAATTGGCGCTCTGAGCGATGCTGGTCTACCTGTTGCTTCACGCTATTTTGAGCTTGATGAAGATTCTCTCGAAGATAGGTGAGCATGGTTGCGCGGTGTTGTAGGAGTTGATCCACTGCTTGTACTTTTGAGCATCCCTTGAGATACGAAGTAGGTGAAGGCGGGAGTTGACCATATACTGCTTCATAGGGAGTCATTTTGGTGGTGGCATGATAGTTGGTGTTATACCACCATTCAGCCAGAGGTAGCCACTGTACCCAAAGGTGTTGCTTTTCTGAAGTGAAACACCTAAGGTAGGTTTCTAGACATTTGTTGACGGCTTCGGTTTGACCATCTGTTTTCGGATGATAGGAAGTACTGAGTTTTAGTTGAGTGCCTTGTATTCGAAGAGTTCTTACCAAAAATTATGGTGAAGATCGGGTCGCGGTCGGACACAATAGAAGTGGGCATGCCATGCAATTTGAAGATCTGATCCATGAAAGATTAAGCAACCAAAGTTGGTGTAAATGGGTGGGGTAGGGCGCAGAAATGAGCATACTTCGACAGTCGGTCCACAACCACCATGATGACTGACTTGTTCCCTGACTTTGGAAGACCTGTAATGAAATCCATAGAAACCTCCGTCCAAATTGATGCCGGAATGGGCAATGGTTGTAATGTGCCTGGTGTGTTGACGGTTTCCCCTTTGTGGCGTTGACAGACATTGCATTCTGCTACAAAAGTAAGGATGTCCTTTTTCATGCCTGTCCAAAAAAATGATCTTCTGGTGCGAGCATACATCTTCTGAAAGCTCGAATGTCCTGCAATGGGAGATGAGTGCAATTATGCCAAAATGTGACTTTTGAGGGTGGATGTTGGTGATATTACGACTCTGTCCTTGCAGCGAAGAATATCATCCTGCCACGAGTAGCCCTTGGTGGAATTTGGATCTACCTGTAGTTGACAAATGAGTTGGGAGAGCCCGGGGTGTGAAAACCATTCCTTGCGAGCCTCTTCAATCCATTCTGGAATGGGGAGGGAAATTGCTAGCAGAGTACTTTCCTCCTCAAATTGGCGAGATAATGCATCTGCTACACTATTGTCTTTCCCTTTCTTGCAAATGATCTCATAATCATATCCCAACATTTTGGCTAGCCATTTATTTTGTTGTGGGGAGGATAGGCATTGCTCCAAAAAATATTTAAGTCTGTGATGATCTGTGCGGATTTGGAAACGTCGCCCAAATAGGTAAGGTCGCCAGGTCTTGACTGCATGTAAGATGGCCATCATTTCCTTCTCGTACATAGATTGGCCCAGATTCCTCCCACTGAGTTGTTGGCTTGTGAAGGCCAACGGTCGCCCTTTCTGCATTAAGACCGCCCCAATACCTGTACCCGAAGCATCACATTCAATGACAAAATATTTGGTGAAGTCAGGTAGTGCTAAGACTGGAGTGGAACACATGGCATTTTTTAGAGCTTTAAAGGCCTATTGTGCTTCCTCATTCCAGAATAATGAATTTTTCTTTAGGAGTTGGGTGAGGGGCTTCGCTATGCGACCATAGTTGCAGACAAATTTACGATAATAGCCTGTGAGACCCAAAAATCCTCTCAAGCTCTTCAAGGTCTTAGGTTGAGGCCATTCCTGCATTGCCTGGATCTTTTTGGGGTCCACCTTGACACCTTCACGCCCTACAATGTGGCCCAAATACTCTACTTCTGCCATGCCAAACAAACACTTGGACATCTTGACAAATAATTTATGCTTGTGGAGCAGTTGCAAGAGTAGATCTACATGCTGAAGATGTGCGGCCCAAGTGCAACTATAGATGAGGATGTCATCGAAGAAGACAAGGACAAATTTCCTGAGATATGGTTTGAGAATGTGGTTCATAAGGCTCTGAAAAGTAGAGGGGGCATTACAAAGACCAAATGGCATGACCAGGAATTCATAATGGCCTTCATGAGTTCGGAAAGCAGTCTTGGGGATGTCGACTTCCTTCATGCGAATTTGGTGGTAGCCTGAGCGAAGATCCAGCTTAGTGAAGAATTGAGCCCCATTGAGTTCATCCAGCAAATCATCAACCACCGGGATGGGAAATTTATCTTTGACTGTCAACTTATTGAGGGCCCTGAAGTCGGGACACATCCGCCACTCCCCATCTTTCTTAAGCACCATGACCACTGGGGATGAATAAGGACTAATGCTGGGACGAATGACACCTGCTTCCAAAAGTTCCTTGATGATTTTTTCTATTTCATTCTTTTGGGTGAACGGATATCTGTATGGGCGCACATTTGGGGGTTGGGCCCCTGGAACCAAGGTGATGCTATGATCATGTTCCCCTCGCGAGGGTGGAAGCTCATGAGGCTTGTCAAAGACCGGCAGATGGTTATTTAAAATCTGTTGCATCTCAGGATGAATTTGCAGAGGCTTGGTTTCCACTGCCTCGATGGCATTAAATTGAGCTACAACTCCATGATTGCCCTTTTTTAACAATTTTTCCATCCTATGCGAGCTAATGATAGAGGGGGCTCCCGCCTGGAGTCCACGGAGGGTATGTGTGTAGTTGTTCTGCTTAAAACTCATATATAACTCCTGGAAATCCATTGTGATTGGCCCAAGAGTGTGGAGCCATTCAGCGCCGAGGACAATGTCGCAACCCCCCATGTGTATGGCAAACATGTGGGTTTTCAACTGATAATCCCCCATTTGAAGTTTGACATTTTCACAGCGGCCTTCACATTTCATTGTAACTCCATTCGCAATTTGAACTTGGAAGTTAGAAACTGCTCGTACAAAACAATGCACTGCTTCTGTGACTTTTTGATGGATGAAATTATGTGTACTTCCACTATCAATCAAGAATACTACTGGGCGATGTTTAATAAAACCTCCGATTTCGAGAGTTTTAGGGGAAGAAATCCCTGCGAAAGCATGCAACGAAATAACTGGTTCGTCAGAGACATTGTCCTTTTGGTTGTCTTCTTCTAGCAGCTCATGTTCCTCAAGTGGTGGATCTTCCTCTGTTGAGCTGTAGTCAGTGGCATCAATTTGAAAAAATTTGGGCTCCTTGCATTTATGACCTGGGGAGTATTTTTCATCACAGTAGTAACATAGGCCTTGCTTTCTTCTTTCAGCCATTTCCGCAGGTGACACCTTTTGGACCTTAAGTGTTTGAGTTGTGTTGTGAGCCTGTGGGGGACGACCTTTAGCGGAAAAATTGTGATCTTGGCCATCAGAATGTGGCCAAGAACGAAAATTGGGTATTGAAAGGCATTTGAGGCGCGGGCCCAGCCTGCGGAACCCATCCCTACTAGTAAGGATTTGGTCCTCATAGTGGAGGGTTTTGTCCATATGGCATTTGATTTTTCCCCCACTGTAGGTTACCTTGTCCGTAGGGGGGATTATGACCTTGATAACCTTGAAATTGTCTAGCCATAGGTTACTGATAAGCAACATACGGGTTAAAAGGTTGTTGAGCCTGTTGACCTTGGACATATGGATTTTTCACCTGCTGCCCCTGGGTGTAAGGGTGTTGAACCTGTTGCCCTTGGACAAAAGGGTTTTGCACCTGCTGTCCTTGGACATAAGGATTTTGAACCTGTTGCCCTTGGACATAAGGATTTTTCACCTGCTGCCCTTGGACATAAGGATTCTGAACCTGTTGCCCTTAGACATAAGGATTTTGGGCCTGCTGCTGCAGGACTTGACCTTGACCTTGCCCTTGCAAAGGTTGACCCTGTTGATATGAGTACAAGGGTTGCTGCTGCTCGGGTTGACCTTGTTGCTGCAAGGGTTGACCTTGCGGCTGTAAAGGTTGTCCCTGTGGCTGTAGAGGTTGACCTTGCGAGGACATAGGCTGGGAGGGTTGAGGAACATACTGCATCTGCGGCTGCAAGGGTTGCCCCTGCGGTTGTTGCAATTGTCCTTGCTGCTGCATTATCTGCCTTTGCTATTGCAAGGATGGCCCTTGTGGCTGCAAAGGTTGCCCTTGCTGCTGCAAAAGCGGTCCTTACTGCTGCAAAGGTACTTGGACAGTTCCCTGAAAGTTCTTGAACTAGATCTGGCCATATCCACCAGACGCGACGGACGGACCAGGCTGAACATAAGGTCCAGCCTAAGGGATGTAAGATGGATGGACCATTGCTTGTGAACCATGTGGAACATACGGAGGTTGGTATTGAACCTGAGCCACATACGACTGCTGATACTGGACGTTACTTGACCCAGAAGGACCAACAGGGTTCAACTGTTGGTACTGGACATTACTTGATCCAGCAGGACCAACAGGGTTTGGAATAGCATCGAAAGAGGGCTGGTTCATTCCAACCATGTGAGTTTGTGAGCCACTCACATTGGTTGTGCCAGACATCATAGAAACATTCAGATTCTGCCCCCCAGGTGGTGGCACAGCCTGTCCACTTACTAGAGGGATTGAAGAACTGACGGAGACTTGACTTGAAATCGTTGGTTGAATTAGATGAGTAACTTGGACCGACGAAACAAGTGGATTCAGAACGGTGGGTTGCACTGGAACTGAAGTGACTGCAGAATGCACCATCAGCTGAGAAGTAGTGTTCTGAACAAACGAACCCGAGGTAGGCATAGCACCAAATGACCAGACAGGGTTGTGATATAATGACGAGGCACTAGGGGTGCCTATCACCAACTAAGCTAACGAAATGTAATCATGAGGTAACTCAGGATAAACATTGGTCGGAATGCTTCCCATGTAAGGGAAACCTTTAGGAGGGAAAGGATATCCCTACTCATCGACATTGTGAGGAGTGTGTGTAACAGACACCTCCGAGTGACCCAGAGAGGAGACTGGGATCTAGCCTTTTGATTCCAAGGGTGGAAATAAACGACGATCGATAACTGAAGATGTTCGAGGGGATAATTCCAAAGGAATACCCGTCCGATCGTACAGACTGTACGGATGCTGCGGTGATATCACAACAGGATCGAACAAAGGATTCATAGGATAAACAACCAGTCCTAGTTGACCTTCAGAAGTCGGAGGACTCTCAGGAGTCTGGCTAGGATTATTTGGAGATTCTGGGACAGATTCATAGGGAGACCCAATGTCCGAGGGAGGAGGAGGATGAGATGACAAAGGTTGAATACTCAGAACAATTCCAAGTTCAACACCTTGATCCTCAAGTGACTGCGGAAGTTCAGGGAGAGGCTCCTCAGATGATCTTTCAGATGGAGGAGAGGAAGAGGAACTGGGTGAACCTGATGGTTCAACCACGATGACTTTGTCTCAAACAACAAGGAAAGAGAGATTAATTTCAGGGTTTAAAGTGTATTTAAAGGTATACTCATGATGTGGTCCAAAAAAAGACTAACAGGAATGTTATGTGATTGTGGGCAACAATTTTTTAAGATGTTGAAACAAACTGGTTCTTTTTCATGTTTTAAGAGTCGAGAAAAAACAAATATGACTATATCACTTTCGGTTTGAAACGAGCTTGAAAGCGCTTGGTGATCTTTTATATTTAGGGAGTCAAAAAGATCAAAATGACTGCTTAGGATAATCTAGGCAAACAGGATTACCAGGTAACTGTGAGCTGCATAATACCTCTTGGTGAACTGAGAAGTACGGGCAGACAATCTCCCCAAATGCTATGTTCGTTTATCACAATTACAAGGAGGTAGACTCGACTTCCAACAGATAAAGGATTGCAAACCTAGTTGGGTCTC